>JAYKKI010000020.1:19937500-19962500 GCA_039881145.1 Druceiella hillmani | reverse complement strand
ACCTATGCCAACCTAGTCAAGAATTGATACTTTATTTTAATTATTTCTTATGGAACAAGAAACACATCGAATGGTTACAATAGACAACATTGAATAAATTTTCGTAATAGTTAAATATAACCTAATTAACTAATTAACATACCCTTATTATTGGAAAAATGTGGATTTTTAGGTCGTTTGCTAAAGACCTCATTTAACCGTAATTAACTTAAATTGTTAGAAAAGGGTTAATAAGGGTAGATTAATAAATTGTTGTATAAATCAAAATTAGTACTTTCGTGTAATTCGTAATACTCACTTAAAAGACGTCATCGTGAAAGTGTTTAAACTCACCGGAAAAAATTTGTTATATTTGCGGGCTGTTTATGCTAACAAAAGAGCAGCATACTATTGTCGAATTCATAAATAACATTTAGCGATTGTTATTCTAAAATGCATATTAATTTCAGCCTAACAATGGCTAACCAAGACAAACAGTGCGTCTCACATAAAATTTGTACAACATGCGTTTGTGTACTTCGAAAGTGGTCTAAAAACCCGAACAACACTTTTGATTTACAATCGCCTCTGTTATGAAGAGAATCTCAGAATCGCACCAAAGAATGCTATTTTTGCAATTGCTAGCCTACAGGCTACAATTTTAAAACAAAAAAGAACTTGGTATATCCAACTGTGCAATTGGTAACGCACGCGATGCATCGTGACCATAAAGTTGCACCGCATTCAACTCCATATTTAGAATCAGTACAAGGCAAAGACATGAGCAGTAATTTAGAAGAGGTATTACAACCTGCTTATATGAAAAAATATGCTTGCACCTGGAAGTCATTTTCTTGGTAGCGCAACAGAAAAAAAGACTTTGTACCACATTTTGCTGAAGATCGTGATCTAGTATCTTGCAAAGATATTCCATTTTAGTCCAAATGTTTAACATCGAATACGACGCGAGAGAATGGAGATTATTCATAGACACATCAAAGTGAACATTCACCCATTCTGTACATTTGAAAGAATGCTTTGACAATTTGAAAAATATGTTGGATAAAATAAAGTACATACAATATGATTGAATGCGCTGTGGAAATCTGCAAGTTATAAGTATGCTGCTCGATCAACAAGGTGACTTCACAAAACACCCTTACTTTCTCTACGTGTTGGATAGTCGAGACAGAGAACAACATTGAACGAAGACAGAGTAGCCAACGAAAACTGAACTAGTTTCTGGAACCAAAAATATTATGAGAGAAAATTAATTCCCCCGGGAAATAGTTTTACTACCTCCCTTACATATAAAACTGGAAATGATGAAACAATTTGCAAACGTATTGAATAAAGAAAGAGAAGGTTTTAAACATTTATACCAAATTTTTCCATCCTTATCTGAAGCTAAAGTGAAAGGAAGTATTTTTCTTGACCCGAATATAAGAAAAGTGATGAAAGACACAACTTTCGATGAAAAATTGAGTGGAATGGAATTTAAAGCCTGGAAATCTTTTAAGGCAGTAGTAATTTCCTATTAAATTATAAAACTTCAAATTTTGAGAAAATTGTAAAAAAATTTATTGAAAATTTTGGAAAAACAGGATGTTTGAAGAGCATTAAACTTCACTTCCTTAATTCGCACTTGGATTATTTTCCTGATAACTTGGGAGCTGTAAGTATAGAGAAAGGTAAAAGATTTCATCAGGATTTGAAAGGAACGTCACTATCGAAAAAGGTGAAATAAATGGATGATGAGAGATTATTGTTGATTGCTAAAGCGAGATGATCCAAGTCGGATTTTTAAGCAGTAATCTCACAATCGGAGCTTCGGTGAAACAAAAACAAGATAATACAATAGTATTTTTAAATTTCTAATTTATTTACTAACGTCATTTAAATATATTTACAATATTTTAAAGTCATGTATTTGTTCTCTTATTGTAAAGTAATTTTTTTACTTGGTAAAAAAATTACTTTACAATAAGAAAACAAAGTATGTCATGAACGTAATATTATTTCAAATCTGCTTTAAATCTTGTGGTTTTGCAAAAAATGTATCATTCTTTGTGTCGAATACATTTTTAATTACATTGCTCTATCGATTTATGATGGTTTTATTGTATTTGCAGTATATGACAATGTGATTCAAATTTACTATAACTTTTGCGGCAAATATTAATGTAATGTATAATTCTGTTTAGGCGTGATTCATTTTTACAATTACCGTGCTGTATATTCCACCACTCTCGTATATGCTAACATTTGACCACACAACCACAAAATCTAACGTCAAATCGGAATATGTTATTCCATATTCAAATGCAAACGAGAAGCAAGTAGAGGGAGATTAACTGTATTCTTACCGCGTTGCAGTGGGAAGCATTTGATAAATATTTACTCCAAAACGGCAATGCAATTGGACAAAGTCTGATTGTTTTGTCCAACTCTGCAGGATGGCTATTACACTGCATTTAGTGTCTTATTTTTGATAGGTAGATCATTATTAATTACGTAATAGTTCAAACCACAACAATACGGAAGTCTTCTTTCTTTGATTTAACATTGCCATTCACATATTTTTCTTTACATAGTGCATCTTAAAATTCATATTCTTTCAGTAAATACAAAACTTAGTCATGAAATTATCAAAGAAAATAATACGTTATTTGAAAAATCATCGAATATATAAACAAAAATTACCATCGAATATGGAAGACATCAAAATGGCTTTCTTACCTATTTAGCAATCATTTCTGATGAAAATTGCGTTCTAAATAATAGATGTTTTATTGACATCGCCAAATGACTTTACTGTCCAGGCTTGACGATTTAACAACATTCTAATTAAAAAGATTCTGTAATCAACGACGAGTCTATTGAGTTTTGGTTGTTGCTGAACGAAGTATACAGACGAAGTAAGCTCACTTTTTAAATGATAGCGGATATAAATGATTTGTATTCCAAAAAATGCTCATTTTTCGTTCACATTAAAAATGTTTGTAGCATATGTGAAATTCATGGAATACTAAAAATATTCACAAAAATAATTATTTCAAAAAGTGATATTTCCTGCAATAGCTGGTTTTTAAATGCATCGAAAATATTTTGTTGATACCACGGAATTGCCATATCATAAACAAAATTTATCGTTAATTGTTTTTAACCTCCAAAAAAATATTTGGTTCTTTATAATATTTATTATTTGAAACATGACTATATATTTTTTGTAATACTAATGCTATTTTCCTAATAATTATACTATTACGGATAATTGAATCCAAGTCTTTATACGATGACTACGACCAGGTTCTGTGACTTATACCCATACAACCATTGTGGCAAGTTTCGTTTTGTAATTATAAAGGTATGCCTTTTCGGAGACAATTTAAATACTACAAGGGCTGTTTGACCAACATTTACTAAATTTACCTTTTTAGTAATTCTTCCACATGTTAGTTGGTAAAAAAAGTACTTACAAAATCATTTAATCAATGTAATTAATAACCGAAATAGCTGCACCCTTTTTTGAAGATATCACTTTGAATAATATCCGGGTAAGTACCAATTATTTGGACGTTACCAAAAAGATACATTAGAAATGAATCAAATAACTTATAGCATTACTTTAGCCAAATTAATAAAAATATTGAATAAATAAATAAACAAATAAAGGGCAAATTACACAATATTACAACTGACAGTCGAGAACAGTCTACTGTTACAAAGAAAGGAAACGACCTGTTCCATAATAACGTAGTCATTAGCTAAGAAGCGTGAATCAATCCGACGCCGGCCTTAATCAAACTCGAATCTCGCCTTTCTTCCTCTAAGCATCCAATTATTTTAAATAATATGTTGACAGTTCAAATATCTCTCTATGTTATCTTCTGTTGAAAAGTTCTGACATTGACAATAACACTCTATTATTTTATATGCTAACCAACCTATTTCTCATCATTTTTAGGGTTCCATGCCTCCAAAAAAAAAAAAGGTTCCTTATAAGACCTTTCGTTTGTCCGTCGGCCAACCGGACATAGTAGATTTTTTCATAAACCGTTTCATGTACATAGTAGATTTTTTCATAACCTGCAGATTTTGCAGCAACTAACGTTTCAAAATATTTATATGGTTATTTGAGATGGAAAAAGTTAAATATAATGCAATGAAAATTGAATCAATATTGGACTGATATATTGACATATATTAAGAAACCATATTATAAAATATATTTCACAAACTACGAACAGAAGTTGAGAGAATATAAACCATCGTCCGAAATTTAACTTACAACTTACAAGTAAACTTTTACTTATTCTATCGGACTAATTTAAGCGCGGATTAAATATTTACAACCAAATATAGTAATTAGATAAAATTTGTTTTAATTTTTTTTAAACTATCGGTAAACATATAGATCTATAGAATTATGAAGAGCTATACCAAAACCGTATTCAACCAAGATTTATTTAGATTTTTTCGACGGAAGTGACTTTCTTCATATTAGACTAGGGCTTATTAAGCAACAGATCGATGAACGTATTTGTTAACATTCTTTAGATACCGAGGAAATATTTATGGTAATTAATTCATTTGTTTTTTGTAATAACCTATAATACATTTTTTCCCTTGGAATTATTTTTCATTTCCTGGAACAAAATTATCGTACAAGCATCCTAATAGCTAATGCTCTAGTATATTATATTACGGATACATAGTACAAAGGGAAGAACGTAAACAGATTATTTCTTTACCAGTTTAATTTGGTCCAAAATTTAAAAAAAATTGTTGTTCTCGGCGGGCGTCGTTTCAATGAGTGTCGATGATATAATAAGATCATTCGTTAACTAAAATTTTTATTATGGTTCTACTTATTCTTTTCGATATAAATGGACAAAATAATTGTCTAATCCATAACAAAGGTACCACAATTTTGAGTTTTTGATATATGTGTAGTATCATATTTTATTTATTTATACATATATATTTTGGTACTCTTCATATCTAGGTATCCAGATAAGTAGGTAGATGTTAAATTGAATTTTTCAGTAAAATGACGTTCGTTGCCAGTCATAGGGTGTGTTTTATATATCCCTTAAAGCTTGATTATAAACTCTTTAAAGAATCAATAAAAAAACTTTAACGGTATCCTAAATTCGGAATTCATATTCATCGGTCAATGAGTTCAAAATATTGGCCAGTTACACCAAAAAAGCCTGTGTTTTTATCCTACTTTCATCTTCATAACAGAGACTATAGATCATTGGCGAGCAGTGCTTTTTAGGAAAGGCAAACTGTGAAGGGGCAAACGTATAAATTATATATAGATATAACCAAACGCAGGCAAGCGTCCACTGATAGCGCTGAAACGGCATTGAAGGTCTATAGATTGGAACATATACAGAAGGTATAGATTGAAACATGTCGCAATAAATGAATCGTAGGCACTTAAAATCAATAAACTCTCGACATCATTTTCAGACTTATCGAACCTGATTATGACTTTAATTGTGACCATCAAAAGAAAATTCTGGCTACCTAAAAACACAATTTAATCTAGTACATTTTATTTAAAATGGAACTTCTGATTAGCCACCAAAAATTTTTTTTGTCTTAAATGAATATACATAAAAAAACGATGTATTTAAAAGAACTAGAGTTTGGACACTATTATTCCATTGTAAAAAAATTATTTCAAAAATGCTTTTCCATGAGGAAACTGTTATCAGTTGGCTATAAAACATAAATTATATAATCTCAATTTTTGCTATCTACTTTGCGCAATTTCATATTTTTATTTTGTTCTTTATTTCTTTTTTTGATATCAATTCCTCTTTGTATTTGTAAATTCTTTATCTATTGTTACTAAAATGGCAAATAAGTCCAAAAACTTATAATTAAAACTTTCTTGATAAAGGGCCGTTTTGTATGGAAACTTTTTCAAATCACTTTTTTTTAATAAAATAATCGCAACCGAATCCTACTTTTGGTTATTAATTCGTTTCTTAACCATTTTCTTTCATTTAAAGCTAACAAATTTAGAAATTCAAATTTTTCCTAAATTTGACTTGTTCCACCAATACTAATAATAAAAATTATTATGAAAATGCCGTATTTAAGAACGTATAATTTAAAATTATGACCGATTTCTTAAGAACGATTCTTATGTGCCGATTTCTCAAGAACGTATAATTTAAAATTATTTTCAATCTACCGTTCTCAATTATATTACTTTTTTCACTAAAAGAAAAATGAAAAATCCTACCTTAATCACATAATAAACAACAACATTTGATAATCGCTATTGTTTACTTACACGGCGAAAATGCACATCAAAAATAAAATAATTAAATATGAATTTAATGCAGAAAGAAAAAATATTTACCTGACAAAATATAATACGTATATTCAAACATCGGACAACTATTAAAATTGTGAAAGTATTTTCGAAAGAAGACGATAAACTGACAGCGACCTCGTTACAACAACGTAATTATTCATTGTTTACATGCAAATGTCATAATTACGGCATTGTTTCAGTCTGAATATAGCCGATAATCAAACAAACCTCTGCGTGCCTTGAGACTATGAACTGACGTTTTGAAACGAAGTAGTCACTTTTAATTTCTGATTCGAAAAAATATTAATTTAATAAAATATGCGTGTGAAGTTTATACGTTTTATCTCAAACTGAAGCAACCGGAAACGTTCGCTTTGTGTGTGCAAATTACAAATAATCTATCGAAGTGTGGCTTTCGCTTGGATAGTGCAATTTAAATATGTTCAAATTTCGTAAATATGTTGTGTATATATGCTAAATGTTCAGGGCAAGCTACATGTAATTGCTTATAAGCCACTGCCATTACTACAGGTATGCAAATGTCAATCGTGATCGGTTAAGTAGTTGAGGCATGAAAGCGAATCGCTTTTAATAAACAAACCAACTGACTTTCGCATTTGTAATGTTACTTAGGATTAATAAGTAATAACTTTTTTACCTTATTTACTTAATATAAAAAAATAAAGTGTTTTAATATCCACCTATTGAAATAAAATAGAAAACAAACAGTAGTTTTATTCAATTTTTTGAAACGAATCTTTTAAAAAAAATATGCCCATTTGTAAACCAAGTTTAATTTACATTGAGACAAGAACCATAAAAGACGAATTTACAAAATGTTGTATAAAACCTTATAGATTTAATTATAATTCATTCCTTAATGTCATTTACTTCCAAAACCACTGTGCAAGCAAATTAATATCTTATTTTATATATATTAAAATATGCGCTCGTGTGCAAAAGAGGCGAGTACGCTCCATAGCCACTGCAAATGCAAAAGCTGACCACTGCAAATGCAAAAGCCATTCAACTGTTTGCATCCAAAAGGCGCGGAAATGAGGCCGGATTGTTTCTCATAGTATGGCAGGCGAAATAATGTACGGATGTTTAATTCCGTAGAGTATGCTGGTGAAGTGTAGAAACACTCTATATAAGATTATCTTTAATCTCGTGATAGTGGAATATTAGTTTATTATTTGCACGAGGACGTTACGATTTAAATAACAACAGAAGTCTGTTAATGACAACCAGATATCCGTTCATGAAATTAACTACCTTCGTTGCCCTGTAGTAGAACATCATGTACCTATATATTGAATGTGGATAATTTGTATAATTCTTGAGTTGTTTCCGTATATTTGGATGACAATATCTATACTATGTACTAATTGATAGTAATTGAAATTAATTAATTTTATAACTAATTGATAGTAATTTAAAATTGATAGTAATTGAAAATTGATAATAATTGAAATTAATTATTATTATAATAAACTAATTGGTAGTAATTGCAATTAATAGTAATTGAAATTTAATCTTTCTTACCCAGATGAAACCAAATTGATATATGAATTTAATTTTCCATTGAACTGATTCTAAATAAAAGAAAACTGTATTTAGGTATGCATAATGTATTTATTAATAACTTCATACTTATATTAGGTTTCGAAAATGCAAAAATATTTTGTCGATGCTTTTAACTTGATAAACGCTGTAAGAAACTCTTCGTTAATTCATTGTATAAATAAATTACCTATTTTTGTAGAAATCACCCATTTTGAAAACGATTAGCAATTACCTAACTTCTCAAAGATGTTTTAATATTCAAATTGTGGCATAAATTATTATTTAATTATACTCTGAAATATTGTTCAAAGATACAGGCGCATGTGCGTATGACTGCGATATGCATGTAAACGTAATTATACATGGACGCGCATCTGCGGTGCATTTATATATGAGTGTTGTGTGTGTGTACGTCATACGCAAACACGAATGAACGTGTACGAACGTATTAAAACCAGGGCTTGATAACCGGTTAAAATTTTAAACCGATTAGACGTAAGTACATGTGAACATTTTTATTTTGGTTACGCTCACATTTACCGGTAAATAACCGGTATTCCCCATTGATAATTTTAACTTCGGTTACACTAATTGTATCGGTATTAACTTTTATAACCAGTTTTTGACTCAACTTTTCTCTTTGATGTGCCGCTGTGTCTTCGTACGGACAGACGCCACTCAAAATATTACCATAACTGGCACATAAACTGAAGACTCAATTTACCCTTCAGTGACTTTTTCCTCTAGATACTTCCAGTTTATCTAATATCGAATAAATTAAAGTTTCTCGCCAGTTAAGTTTCTGTCACTTTATAACGTAAACGCAGGGCTCTATGTTACCCCAAACTTTTATTGGAGTGCATTAAGTTCAATAACTTTCAGCTATTGAACTGTTTACATACCGATTCATGCTACTTGAGAACTAAAATATAAAGTCAATTACTTCTTTTGGCAGATAACCGGGCCATCATAATATCAACATTACTATAACTTGACTTTTTGAACCATTTTATAGCTTTTTAAAAATAAAAATAAAAAGTTCGTTATACAAATAAAAAGTTAGGTAAAATTTTTAATTTTTTTAATAACACTTTTATTTTTCAGTTTACAAATATGCTATACTTAAAGTATTATACATTCAAGAGGATCTTCGCCGTATTTTTTGAATCCACTCATTAAAAAGGAATGTTAAGGTGTAAAACTTATCATTTTAAAAATGCTCTAAACAGTGTATTGTGTTTAAAATGGGTACTTTTCATTATTTAATTACGCATAATCGTGTAAATATTTTTTACCTTTTATCTAATTCTGGCGATAGGAACGAAACTTCCGTTTGTCTGAATATTTGCAACATATACCAATATAACATTTCTTGTGTTGATAATTAGATTATATATATATATATATATATATATATATATATACACACATATATGATGATGCAAGAAAAATATAGTAGATGAAATAATTAAAATTTTATGTCTCTTCTCTGTGAACTCTAAATCACTTCATTAATTCAGTGCTTATATTTAAAGCAGTCAGGTTTGGTTGTTATTTCTCAATTTTCCTTAACATGTGAATATACAACAAATTTTAGTCTATGTTAAATATAATTTCGAACTCCTTTTTTGTGACTTCATAAATATTTGAAGTAAATGAAATTCACGAAGTGGAAAATAGTGCAACAATATGTGGTCCAAAGCAAATATCGTTACACTTTGTTTTGCATTGTTGTAATTATCGATATCGTACACCACTATTTTTTTTATTAGAAGTTTTACTTGAGGATGAAAGAAGAAAAGGGATTGGTAGAAAAGAGAAACATTTTTATTGGTTCCCAATTTATTCTTCTTACATTATCATATGATTAATATGTAATATGTGCACACATATTTAGATTCGAGTATTGTAATTTACAGAATCGCACTCTTCCAAACTACGATATGTTATCAGTAATTTTTATTTACTGATTTTTTAACTTCGTTTATAAGTTTTCTTTATATTTTCACTTTTTTGTGTATTATGACTACGAAGGAGAAATGTCAATGGGTTTTTCACTTTCTTTGTTGCTTCTGTTCCAGTTTTACGAAGTGCAATATTTAGGAAAAATATCACGCTCGAACTGAAACAGCCATATGATCCCCAATTTGATTTCCTTGTTAAGGGACTCCTAAGATTATTTTTTAACTTCCTTAATAAGTAACACACGAAAATTCATTAAAATAAAGGGCTGGGATGACAAACTGTTTTTATTTTCATGTACACATATTACATTTAATTATAATAAATGTGACTATAAGTTATTCGAAATTTCCATGTTATTTAAATTTTTGTAGTAAAATATTAAATTTTGTTTCATTAAAAATAAAGATACAGATTTTATTACAAATACTATAATATGCTATCAAGTTTGTTATTGTGAGTAAGGGGTGTTATTTTGTTCATGTGTTTATGAGCGTATACCGGAGAGAAACACGCCGGCTAACATATCATCGGCTAACATTGGGATTATCCCAATGTTTTTAAGATAGCATGATATTATATAATAAATTAAGTTAATTAATAATTTCTGTACTGTATTCTTAATTTATGTAATATAATAAACATAACTTTGGAGGAAAAAAGTTTCAATGTTTCCGTTGTATGCAAGGTTTTCGTTTAATATATCTATTGGACATATCATTTGAAAAAATTAAAATAAATTATTTTTTACTTTTATATTAAACTCTCACTTTCAGTTTTAACAACTCGAATTTTATTTGCATGTACGTTATATGAGTCAATATTACAAATAAATATCAATCAATACATGTACAAAGATGCACGCATACCCACAAGGGTGAATCCTTAATAAAATATACTTCCAAGTAGAAATATAAAACCACGCGCCATTTTTTTACAATATGTTTTCCCTCCTATTTCTCTTAATATTAATTACATAACACAAATTTTTTAGAAATTAAATAATACACATAAATTTCTTACAAATTAACCGTTTTCATTTTAGCACTGACAATAGTAATAGAGACATACTATATATAAAGTAATAGAGACATATCTTAATATAAATATCTTACTAGTTTTAGTGAGATAAATCAACGTATTGTTATTCAAATCAAAATTTGTAAAAGCAAACGGGATAATGACCTTAATTCCTTGTGTTTAACACACGGAACTACTTTCATTGTCATCTTATTAGGGTATAGTGACTGAACAGAAAAAAAATTCAATCCTTATAAAACAACGTGTGTTTCCATGTCTGCTTATCATATTCGTTTTCTCAAAAACCTTTTGATAGAAAAACAAGGAGTTTGAAAAATTAATTTAGTTTATTAATTAGTAGATATAAGTTCAGTAAACATTTGGGATATTTCACTAAGTAAAAGTATAAAAATATTTGTACGCTATTTTGGAATGGGCAAATTAGGTATAAAAAAATTATTTTCATGAGTTGTCTATTGAAATGTCAGTTACGAGAATTCCAGAACTATTTTTTGAATCATTTTTGAGAAAACTTTAGGAATCTTGCTGAAAAATTCCTAAAAAATGTGGAACTAAAATCATTATACCACCTTTCTCCACAGCATCTTTAAAACTGCTGAAGGTAAAATTATGAACAAAATGGGTTTTCTAATATTAGAATAAACTTTATCTGAAAACCATATTTCTGATTCCAGCTCTCATAGTCTTTCTAGAAATTCACAAGAATATTTACTAGATGTCGCAAAATAATATTAATATTTACACATAGATTATTAATAATATCTTAAAATATTTAAAGTTTCATATGTGCCTAAGTATGTACATTGAAGCTCTTCATGTACTAAAGTTTTACAGTTTACAGTTTTTTTTTTAATTTGTAATAGGTTTAGTATCCTCAACCCATGGAAATAATGGACCGCCATTTTAAAAACGAACGCCAAACAAAATTCGCCAGTAACACACGAATTTCCTCTACGGACCTCTACGGCGTTCTAAATGGCGTAGAGCTTACCACACCATGCGAAATAAATTTGATCTCATCCAATTACAGGGCCGTTTGAATGCAAATATTTGGCTGGCGCTCCTATCTGCAGCAGCCGGACGGTTTACTGAATTCATTCTTTGCTTGCACGCGGACTTGAATTTTTATTTCCGATTGTTTATTTAGTTCGTATGATACATAGGTATCATAGCCGTTAAAAATAAAATTAAAGTATAATAGTAAAGAATGTATATCAGTAAACTCTTTAACATATTTTAGATTAAAAGTTAATGATTGATAAATGTGTTTGTCTTGTTATTGATGTCCACAAATTTCGTCTATCAGAATACCTATTACATACTTAGTTAATTGTATTTCATTGTTGTTAATATATTTTAATATATAAACATATTTGGTTAAATTTTTCTATCTTATATTCTTCCTTTGCATGTAACAATTAATCCTTATTGAGTCGCTAATAATTCTTTAGGAATTTAACTCTATTGTATGCACCTAAAATGATAAACCCAACCCAAAACCTACCTGCTGCATGCTCATTAATGTCATAAAAAAGAACTATAGGTTTACCACAAATAAATGGCATGTAGATCTCTAATGGCATTATAGAAATTAACGATCGAAAAGCAATATATTTTACCTTTAGATCCTCCATATAATTGACAATACTGGCTCGTTCGAAATTAAAAAAAAATGTATTTGGTACTAAATAAAATATACAATTCTGAGATCTTCCACAAGCACATTACCAAAACTTTTAGGATAAAGACAAGCCTTATTTTAAAAATAAAACAATTTTCAATGCTATATACTACATCGGTAACGATCACAAAAAAATGCATTCAAGAGATACACTCAACGCGACGCTGTTTGCGGAAAAGCAATAGGCTTATATTATGTATGGGGTCTACCAGTGAAGGGATTCAACTCATCGCATGTCTGAGCTGTATTATGACGGGTTTACCCATGACGATCCGACTCGTACAGTTGCTTTGTTGCGAGAAATGATCGTATATATTATTATATGTTGAGCTAACAGACAGTATTTGATTTTAAATACGATTCAAACCATTTTAATATAAGCAAATATTTCTACAAATATCAAAATCAACATATTTTCAAATTATTCTGGAAACTTAAATAAATTTCCTCATATTAGCTCCCAAAATACGTATCAATTTATATACGATAAACATGGACCTAATAAATAGTTAATAAGTAGTCAATAGTAATTTGCCGAAACACTCAGTGAAACAAGCTATAAGATAATTTATTTGACAGTCAAATGTCGAAAAGCTCTTTACGTAAATAAAATTGATATTGGTCTTCAGTTGTAATATAGGAAAATTAGTCGTTGATTTTTATAGGTTAGTGAGGAGTTGTTTTTTTGATATTTAGTTGAGATCAATCAACATTTAGTAAAGTTATTTATAAACAAACATTTCCAAAAAAATAATTTAATGAAATTCGCAGCTAACAGAATACATTTTTCTTTGAGTCGCTTTAATAGTATAATTTGATTGGCAATTTTTTGGTGTTGAAATTCTTTTATACTGAATTTGTTATGTTAAAATCAATATAAAAAAAACCCGAATGATAAAAAAGGCTAAAACCTTTTATGAAATCTTTATACTATAGGCAATAATACCGCATAAATAAAATTGTGAATAAGTATACATTGTGATCGTTGAGTTTATTGCTCAGGTAGATTAGGTGAAGTTTTTATTTAAACATTTCATATATATTGAAATAATTTAAGAAAAGGGGATTAGAGACTTTTGTTAAAATAGTCACATACATGTATATTTATAAGCATGTGGACGTAAGAAAACAAATTATTTTTCAATTCGATCTTCTCTAATTATTATAATTGTTCAAGAACTAATTAAAGCATAGAAACTCTAATTCCTCTAATTACATTTTTCTTGTAATTTTTACTTCTTCAACTTTATACATTTCCCAAAATTGAGATTATAAATTTTTGAGTTTCATTAATATCCGACAAGGAGTTCAAAAATAACATGAAAGGCCGTCATAATTTCTTATTTGATATTAAAATTTTCTTTGGATAGCACCTAGAGGCGATAATTTAAGTACAGACTTTATTCGCGTTGATAAGGAGCTTAGAGTGTAATGTTATTAAAGCACTCGTTTGTTTTTTGCGTTATTAGCCAATAATTATTAAGGAGTAAATTAAAACACTTATAATACAATTTTTGTAAACTCTAAGCATGCCCAAGAACGATTTTTAATACTTAAACATCCATGGAGTGGTTGTCTGATAATGTATTTCCTTGAACTGTGATGGCGTTTTGCTAAACTACAAATTGTCTCCAATGTAAAAAAACTTCAGTATAATTTAGCTACACGAGCCTAAAATCCTTTTATTGTAAAATGGATGAATCTGTAAAAGCATTTACAAATCAAATCTTAGGTCGATATGCAAACGAAGAGTTTACTACGGTCTGGCAGATAAGAGTAAACCACTTCAGATGCAATTGTGGACCAAACATTTGCATCTAAACCGCCCTTTAGTTGTACGAGATCTCATTTTGTTTGCAAGCCCTATGACCGGAAGCTGCGAAGCCATATGTGGTGCTGATTTTATTTTCATACTGATTAGTAAATAAATGTTTATGGTAGAGATCCAAAAACAGATTCATAAAGGCTCAATTATCATCCATTTAACCTGTACTCCTTATAAGTTAAATATATTATAGAAATGAATATGTTCCAGGTCACTCAGTGCTTCATAAATTAATATTATACTTTTAACCATGTTATATATACATAGTATTCTGTAATCTTTTAAATTGTTACACTCAAATCCTATCATTGTTGTAAGTTTGTTTTAAAGCATGTTTACTGAGTGTTTGCATTCCAGTACAGGTGAGTAATCCAATCCAATCACTCTTATTTACAAAATGAAAAAGAACAAATAAAAAAGTGCCTATCAGGATATGTTCGCAAATATACGTTTACGAGCAGTCTCTCCATAGATGTTTTTTTCGGTGCTGAAGATTGTTTTGGCATGTCCTTCAGCAAAAAATATTTTCTTAAAAGGTTATATATTAACGCACTAATGATTATATTTGATTAGTAAGCCAAAAATGGAATGAGTGGCTTAATAACATAGTAGAGCAATTATTTCGTCTCTGCGTAATGAATAAAGACGTATCAAGTATAAACTTAAAGCTCCGCCCTTAGATGATATTCAGGAAAAATGTATTAATATATTTTTTTTAATTATGATGGTATTTTTATTACAATCTTTGAACACTGAAAAATTTTAAAGAGACTAGAAAATTTGAGAATTACATTTTGGCGAATTGCTATTCGGAAGTGTAATTTTATATTTAATAAATAGTATAATGTGTATAGAAACACCGCTTTATTGCCAAAGGAATTCGAATTATTGCACTTTGATTAGATGCATTAACAATTTAAATGTAAGAGAAACTAAGTATTACAAACAATTTTTTTTTTACGTACGTGTGCTTACACATTTGCACATATACGATCACTTTAATGAAAGCCTCCAGACTTTTACTATATTGGAAAAGGTTTTGTAATCAATTAAATATATCTATAAAATTATTAAATGATCAGACTCCACCTACCCCAACTAATGTCAATGAGCATCAAACTCAATGATCGCAAAATATATTGACACGTTAATACACAATTTTTGGTTTGTGATATTATTTCTGTTTTTTTTACAACATTTTAACCTATTTTCGTCTTTTATGCCATATATATATATATATATATATAAATATATGTATAAATATATGTATATAAATATATGTGTATATATATATATATATATATATATATATATGTACACATATATATTAGTAACATAAATATTTTATTATTTAACGACCCGACATATAAATATAATTGCTGCTAATATACCATTACACCATTATTTGAAAAATATTACTTATAAACAATATTATTAAACGTTGATTGATTTAATTTTAATATTGAAAAGCATTCAATATACGTTAAATACTATAAACGTTTAACTAAAAATGAAAAAGTCTTGTCATTCCGTATCAATAAAACCTTTTGAGATTTGCCCAAGGATCGTCTTCCCAAATTCATATCGTTGGACCTTTCGTTTACAGTCAAGTTTAATAATCACTTCTTCAAGCATAGACCTATGCTTATTATATATGACCGAGTCGTCTTTTCAGTGCTATAGGAGAGTTTCTTGGTTTCATGATTAATTTACAAATTTTTGGACTTTAATATTTCTAGATATATTGGCTTATATTAAAACGATTTCAATTGTATTTCAAAGCAGATACGGATTGATGGTATAGCAAATAATTATACAATATTTCTTGTTGTAAAACACTATACGCATCGAGCCGTTAAGGGTGAACCCGTCAAATGGCTCACACAGGGGGTGAGTTGACTCGCTTCCTTGACGTTATTTATGAATATTGTTTTCCCGTAACAGCATCGCTTCGTGTGCTTATCTTAAATTATATTTTCGTGTACTTTTGAAAATAACATAATTCACAAAGCTAGAGTGCGTCGCAGCCGATTTAATTTGGCTTTGTGAATTATCTTACTTTAAAACCGATGCTCGTAATTGTCTTTGAAGAATTAGAAATAAATTTGCAAGAGATTTCAGAAGTGCATATTTTATTTTTTCCGACTGCATATTTTCGTTTTCGAGCTACGCAGGGTATATAATAATGAATTAGTATGAGCATAGACAACATATCGCTTTTTAGAAACCGCAGGATTTTTAATAGATTGTTAATATGGGTTTAGCGGCTACTGTTCTCCCTAGGTGTATAATTTCAGATGCACACGATAGAGTTAAAGTTTGGCCTATTATTATCCAAGAACAATTAGTCGGCCAAATTAGAATTAGCTGCCATATGCAAATAAAACATTAACAGTTGAGATGAATCTATTGTTTCCTGTCTCTCCCTAGAGGCATTTTTATTCTATGGGATTCTAAATATTTATTCAGGTGAGATTTAATAAATCTGTAGCACAAAATCTATTAATAAAATTATGATAATATGCTACTTGCAATAAGAAACACATGTAATTAATTATTTCGTCATCTCACAGTTTGTGTCAATTAAAATTATTTCTAGTTTCTGTGATGAGATGAAAAATTACAAATTTATGCTACATTTATATCTATCAATAATTTCATTTTCAAAGACCATCTTAATATGATAATTGACTATTGACTCTTCCTCGATTTGCTGACTTTAGTAAGATTTTATGGTAATGTAGGTTAATTAAAAATATTACGTGAAAAAAAAACATAAAAATTTTATAGGCAAATTGCTATATACTATACCATATATATTTTAGCTATGCCCGCGCCTCATTTACGTGGAACTTTTCAAATTTTTGTCAAAATAATTATAAATTTTACACACGTAACCCTATATATTATAATAATTATGAAACTAAACTTATTTTAAGTGTGCTTTGCATTAAAATGTCAAATTACCATACCTTCTTTACTGTTGGTCCATTACGATAATACATAGCTTATAGTTGATCCAGATCCAATCCACCAAAACTTCATTGAAATCCCTTTAGTTTTGTTTACATGATACGCGAAGAAATAAAGACTCACGGATAAAAATTTCAAAAAATGTAGTTTTATTTTCTATTATTTTTGTTATGTTACCCTAAATATTTTTTTTCGTAAATATCTTCGGTACACAGACAGGTTAATTCTAAAGTTTTAGCATATGTATACGCAATGAAATAGGAACAATCAAATTAATATAGCCTATTGCTAAACTTAGCAATGTAATTAAATTACAAATACATACAACAGATTCAAATTATAAACAAGTTGAGGGAACAAAATAAGTATATACGAATACACACAACATCGAATAAATTTATACGCCGATATTGCGTCGCTTACTCATGCACCTTTCTCTCCTGCCCTCCTGCACTACCCCATATCTCACCCTTGGCTATGCCCATTTCGCCAATGTATATCCAGGTGAAAAATTTCATTGCGCGAGTTAAAAATATACGTGGCTCCATCTATTATATATATAGGTATATTAAGCATATGTGTAATTACTATGCGTCGAGTAGTTAGGCACTTCTTTGTCGTTGTTGCAAATTGGCATATTTTCTAGGAGAGTGAACCGATTGCGACGAAATAAAACTAAATATTACTTGAAACTATACTCTTTTTTTTTTAAATCCCACCCGAATCGAGTTAGTAATTTTAATGAGACACTCATACGAACAAACAAACAAAAAAAAATAATGAACAGAAAAAAATCGAAAAATGGTCTTAGTCCGTTCCATTGCTTATCTAATCCCCCGATATTTTACATTTTCATTTTCCACATTTCCGTACACATAAATTTAATTTTATTCTTTTTCTCATCACAGCTTATCAAATATTTCTTGAAATGCTGTTTTTAAAATTTAATGTAAGATATTACGACTTTTGATAAATATTATTTTATTATGAAACTAGTAGTTGTTAAACTGAATTTAAACTACGTTTATTTAAGTTTTAATTTTTTCATTACGTAGGAGAAATGAAATATTCTATCCTTCCGCTGATTCATCATAAATTAAAGTCTCCTTAAGAAAATATTTTGTTTTCGTGGATAACACAAGTAGGTTAATGGATATAATTTTTTATACTTCTTGTCTTTTGCTGTTTTGAAAATACATTTTTATGTTCACTTAATTTTAAATTTTTTATTTTTTAAGATTTTCTCGAATCAGTAAGAACTTCCCTATATAATATATTTATTATTATGTTTCTTTATAGGGGTAAAATGAACTGATTTTCTGGAATTTTGTATGTGTGTAAGCCAACACAGATTTTCCCATGAGAAAAGAACCCTAACCTCAGATCGATTCCCATCAGTCTAAAATTTTGCCTTTGAAATTTAATTTTTGTGAAAGCGAATGGTGCTTTCACCGGGAACTGTAACTACTTGAAAGTGAAAGAACATCAGTCGAAATCATTTGGATACACGAAATATATGGTTTGACAAGACCAGCTTGCCCATCTACACTCTTAATAGTTGCAATCATGGCCGAAGAGAGTGTAGACCAGCAAAGTGCGGCCCGATTATTGCTAGGCAATAAGTTTTTAAATAATATAACTGCAAAATTAATTGAATTTACACTATAAGGAATCGTCTTTTGAGAGATTGACCTTACTTCTTAAAACGGCACGTAAATTTTGTATAATAATTTCACGCCCATTCTTTACGTTTAAGTTGTTCCTAAAGATGACGATGTCAAATTTTAAGTTACAGTACCGCTTAATCCAGGAATCTACTCATAAAATTTAAGATTTTTCTCCAAGTTTTATTATTTTATCCCGTTTTTCAGCGGTGCCATTATACGGAACCTAATGAAATGTAGGTTGTGTAAGAAACTATATCACATACCAACAGTAAAAGAATTTATAAATCGATTGTATGCCTATTACTATATTATGATACATGATATAATTATAATATTATAAGTTATACTTATATAGTATATAAATGTAAAATGAATTCGTTTGTGAGTTTATTTCACTTTCTAATTTTGCTTCCTTAACTTTATTCATATTATGAACATAAGATACTTTTAATTCGAGATTAAACTTTTATTATTTTTAAGTAAACAAATTTTCCCCTTAAGGAACAAGCACATGTATATAAGAATATATGCATATTTTCATAATAAGTGGATAATATTAAATAAATCTTAAAAATAATCACCTTGATTTTACGCTAGGGTATTCTGATCTTTTAGAAAATACTAAGCCAAATTAAACTATGTTACTAGATTTTCCACTTATATTTTCGTCAGCTGCTGTTTATTTACACATATTTCATGTTAATCATTTGTAAAAAATTCTCTTTGCATATTTCTTAAATTTCTCACGGAAATTCTCAAAATTTGTTCATGTATGTTCATTAGTTAAATTAATTGAATGAAATATATTTGTCCCATTATTTAAATTGACCAATAACTAAAAACTATTAAATATGAGTGAAACTGGGAAAGCGAGGGTTCTGCATATATATTGGTATTTACAAAAACTGAAAAGTTTATGTATTCATAGTATTATTATTGAAATATATTCAAATATAAATGTTATTTTACGTCATATAAGTATATTTATATCTCCTACTATTATTTTCGCTTGTGAATAATTGTCACCAATTGCTCCAAATCTATGAAATTTAAAATCATCATTTTGGTTTTCCAGTGAGTTTTAGGTTTATTTCTAATAACACTTTTATTTTCAGCGTTTTCAAAGATATGATTTTGGGGATATTTTCAGCAATATCTCGAGAAATATTTTACATACAATTTTTAAAAAAAAAAGTTTTGGTAACTATCTCTGAAAGCAAAAATTTTTACATGACAACATCTCCCTCCCCTCAAGGAAGTCAGGTATTGTCACGTTAAAAGTACGGCATACATTTTTAATATGATATCGTTACGAATAATATATTCCAGGCAAATAAGCCAATATTAATCTTATCTATCCCAGGTTATTATTGGTAAACTATCAGTGGTATATTTCAGTATAAGCAAGATCCTGATTAATTTTTCTACTCAAGGTCCCAGCTAGATGCCACTACTATGTATTTTTATTGTTAAACAGTAACTAGTATTGCTTAAAGTACTTTTAGAAATAATTTCAACAACGTTTAGGTGTATCTCTTACTTTTAATATCACCTTTATTAAATAGCGTGTTTCAACCACAAAATAAAGTGCCTTAAAATTTTAGAAAGGATTTCACCGTAAGTAATAAAGTAAAACATACATTATTGTAAAATGATATTCTTATCATACGTCACAGGGAGAACTACCCTGTTTTTACCTGTAAGAATCTTATTCCTTCCAAATTCGAAAAAGAATTTTTTTGGATTCTTGCTTTTGTGATACATGAGGGTAAATAAGTTTCATTTTTATGTCAAATGTCAATTTTTTACCTCAAATGGTTTAGGAGAAAAACGGCTGCGACCTATGGGTTATTAAGGATTAATTTTTTTTATATTAAATTCTAAAAATTAACTGATTAAGAAATTGAAAATAATTCTCAATCAATAACTCATCAAAAGAACTACGATAATATTTAGCTTAAAACAATATTTTAACGATAATTCCCTCGAATTAATTTCTTAAAAATTCTATTTAACGAGTAATTGTAAATAAAGAGTCATTGGTGAGATGATTCAAAACTACTGAATTTTGTTCTCGTGATCGAAACATGTTCATATTTTAAAAATGGTAAAAACCTTCGTAGAATATATGTTAAGACGAGTCACTACAGCGACACCCTTTAGTTCCTAGCGCTCTAAATTAATTTTAAAAGATAACCGACACAAACAACTTATACACAGACCACTATAGACATTGCTATAACTACAACCCAGTAGTCTACTTGTGAAGTTGCGTACTTTCATCGTAACAGCCTTGAGCAACCTTAACGTTCAAGTACAAACTTCAATAATCAAGGGATGATGAGTCAACAACACTCTATTAGAAGATACGCGGGTACACAACATTTAGCGGTCGTTCGTGTTGGGTAATCGTTAGTTTGCGGTCAAACATTCGGGTCTTAATTACTTGAAACCTAAGTACAAGACAAAATTTGTAACCCAATCTTGACCTTCCGATCTAACACCTATAAAACCACGTTTACATATGTTTACTACATTTATATACGTTACTACGTTTACATATATGTCGAACACATAATTTAAATTTACCTTCTAATCGTTGTCAGACAAAAAGAAAAAGCCATTTGGGAAAATAAGACTTAACTTGCTCTTTACTATTAATGAGTTCTCTTTAATACTCTACTCTCTCTATATTTGTATTAATCTAACTGGGATGTCAATAATCTACTTTACGGTTTGCAATACTTACAGTTACTGAAAAAAATACATTCTAATTAATTTTTTATCTATATCCTAATTTGGTTTTGTAAAATAGAATTTTGATAGAAATTAATCCTAAAATATAATACCTCAACTCACATCAGTATATATCGAAATAAAATAAATCTATGGCGGAAACGACACTCATAATTTCATTTATAATTTATCTTGAATATAACCATTTTCTTCTCTTCAATTAGAATTATCATATTTATTTACAAAAAAGAATTAATGTTTCGCAACTTGAGGTAATATTAATCTAATAATTAAAAATTTATCTACAAAAATTTTATCATTGAACTTTAAATTTTTGGACTTCATTTATCAAATTTGACCATATTTGGCAAATTTTCGAAATCAGAATCGGTCAAACAAAAATATTGTTCTTATTTTCTATAAATATCGTTTTATTGTTTATTATAACCGTATGGTAGCGCGCAGATAAGTTATCGTATGCGTATGCCATGTGATTATTTAAACGAAATATAATAGAAACAACTTATGAATCAAGCTGTCAAAAGTGGCTTGAACTACTTTTGACAGCCTAATTCAAGACTTATTTGAAGTATAAGGTTAAAATGTAAATGAGGAGATAATAAAAGCCACGCTATATTTAAATTTTCTTATACAAGGTTCTTAGTTTCCTCAGATGCAGAAGTGTAAAAATGGAAAATTTTGACACCGACTAACCCATTAATCATCACAACTTTGTCCTGCTTCCAGTCGACTTAGAAACTGCAAATTCATGTGCATATATAAAAGAAAATATCAGAAGTTGGTCAAAGATGAGTTAGATTCTTTGGCAAAATTGGTTTTGAAGTTAAATACAATACATTTCATGTGAAATTTACTGCTTCAAATTATAATTATTTTTATTTGTGCTTACATGCTTTTATTTTAAATTATGTTTACTTCCATTTTGAACATGGCATAATAATAAGTAATAAATTCTGATGTATCTTATATTTTACATCTTTCAAAATGTTCCATTCCTTGTTAATAAATACATTTCACGAGTAATTTAAACCACGTTACTCGCGATTTCTTCTTGAAAAAATTATTTAATGTGACTTCGAACCACCACTACACTTGTAGTAAATATGTGATGGTGTTATTTCTTTTGACGCAAAAACGTCTATTCGCTCGTTAAGTACAGTGATAGCCGGTCGAACCTTCTTGTGTTATAAAATACCACCAGATTTGAATCGCTAATAACTATGTGACTAATAATGTTTTAACATTTGTTAAGCCCACAACGGATAGAGCATATCTATAATCATTTGTCTTGCAGTACTTGTTTTGGATGTAATATCATGGGACTAGTGTAGATGTATCCGCACGATTGTTGCGAATAGCGTTGAGTAGAGTTATAAATCAGTGTACCGTGAAAACGCGTTTAGATAGGATATTAGTTTGGGTATCATTGTGAAGAATTTACGGAGCACTATTAGAACCCAAAGTGAGACATTAAAAATATTTGTCGAAATATAAGTAAAAATTGGTATTAAATGGAAAATTACAAAAAAATTAAAAATATTGTCTAATTTGAATCGTAAATAAGTTCCAAATTATAGAAAATCAAAGGAAAGCTTCCATCAAGGGGAATCCAAGGAATCTAAAAAGTCCAGGTGGGGGCGAATGCGAGAATTATGACAGAGTCGAAAAGAAAATAAAAAAACGACGAAAAGGGATTACGTAGCTGGCTCATACAGCGTCCAGCGACAGACCAAACGACCACGGTTCATGTACAAGCATCGTTAGAAGACAATAAATAAAACAGTGATAATATAGAGATCGATGGCACATGACAGCGCCGGACGAGTATATATTACGATCACCAAAAGTCGTCGTATTGTCAATGTTGGGCATCAATGCGTGTATGTGAATAGAGATGCTACGGTAGCCATATACGCTTTCACATTTCTATATACCAGAACTTACTATATTTTGATATTAATTAAATAACTACCGTAATTTATTAATTTTAAGCAATAGAATTGAAATTTCATAAAAAACATAAATGTAACAAAAGGAAACAAATTCTAAAATTATTAGCTGACGAAAGAGTTAATATCAAAATAGCCGTCAAATTCCCAGCATTCCTTCTATGCAAAATTAGAATGCAGCTGAAATTTAAAAGGTACACAGAATCACATTTTATTAAACACAATTTTTACAATTGAACTTTTTTTTCCACATCAGGTTTAACTTGATTTTAGAAACTTCTTGGGTTCGAATATAAAATTCATACATCCTAGTTGAAAATATTCATAAAATTATGACATTAGTAATTTTCAGTTCGTTTTTCATTGAAAGCCCGTTCCGTTATATTCCTTAATTTCTGCCTAAATTATATATTTTTCAGTATTCAAATTCCCTTAACCAATTCTGTTCTTATTCTTAATACTTAAAATCATTCCTCGAGTATTCTATCTTCGCGTTCTCAATTTCTATAATCGCCTTTATGCTTCTTTCGTACCACTTCAACGTCGCTTTTATTTAAGGATATTATTACCATTCCTAATTAAATATTTGTCGTATTTTTCTTGAAAATATTCTTAATTAATGAAAATATTCTTAATTAATTATGTACACATTTTTTTATCCACATATAATTTATACGTCTTTGATAATTCCAAAAATATAGAATTAATTTGATTAATCCGATTGTCGCCTTCGTGAACAAAGCTTTCCTAAATCGCTAATTTCTACTCTACATTATTGAAAACGTTTTGCTTTTAATGTTAACAATTTTTGTTATTGCTAAAATTAACGAAAGAAAAATTTATTTTATATCTAACTTTATTTTCCATGAATCTAGATAAACTTGGTCAATTATCCATAATGCGTACTGTCATTATAAACAGAAAAATTTAAAACAAGATATTAAAACGAGACTAATAATCAGGCGATGAGACCCTCTCAAATCGATAGCTTATTTATTTTAAATACGAGTCTAGCATATTTCTTCTATCAGCAAATGCCGACAACAAATAATGCTAAATTATCGACACTATTTTATCGTAATAAAACACTTTTAGTACGATACCCTACAATAATGTACATAGAATGATAAAAAAATATTTATTCGGCATGAATAGGAAATCCCTTTCAGATATAAAGAAATATAAACACCAGCTGGCTGTGGGTCGATGGAACAATTTCGCTTCATCTGACTTTCTTTTCATAAAGGAAACTTGGGATGC
>JAYKKI010000020.1:19595000-19935000 GCA_039881145.1 Druceiella hillmani | reverse complement strand
TTATTTTTTATTATCATTTAAAATTTGAATCCAGCGCTGAGTAGTGAGCTGCTACCTTTTACTTTGTTACTTTATCTGTGTATGGATTTTTATGCTTAGTAAATCTTTTGGTATATTCGTAAATATTTGGCTTTGCATGAAATGTGTTTTATTTTGCTGAAATTAAAGTTCCATCTGTCATTTATAGTCTACCATAGGATTGATATTTTAGTTTTTGTGACCGGTTATAAGAGAGTACCAATACAGAATGGCACATATAAGTCGAAATCGCTCGCTACAAATTTATTTACCGAAGCAAGACATTTATTACTTCAATAAGACAACAGTGTGATAAGTTTTTAATTTAGAGAGTACATTGTTTTAGAAATTAGAATTTTATCTTTGGTCTATCAATATCTACATATCTATATAATTATGGTCTGGAAAATAAAGAGCCTGATTTTTTTTTTTTTCGTCTACTGTGTTCCTCTGATTAACTTTGAAGACAAGAAAAGAGGTTTTATCGCACATTCTTGATCAAGTTGACAACTTTGGAACCTACAAAAAAAGTATAGTTTTGGAATAGAATATCAAAGCCCATTTGATCTTTTTGCCATACTTTCAAATTTTACATCCCTATGTCAGACTCCATAGTAAAATCTACACGTTATAAAATTGTAATAGAGTGAATTCTGTATATAAAAAAATATTTAAAAATAAATTATTGATTTAACGTATAAATTAGAAGCCAGAAAATGTTTTTTCAGTATTATCGTCTGTCTGTCTGTATTTTAGTGATACCCGCTCAATATCACGTAAAATCTACTGGGCGAATTTGAATAAAATTTGGTATATAGGTATATATCATTACCACACCAAATTTCTCAGGAGTTATATATCATTACCACACCAAATTTCATCCAAATTCGTCCAGTAGATCATCTTATTTCAAACGTTTCCAAAATTACGATAATAAAAAAGTTTTACATAAAAAATTACACGAAATGTCCGCTACAGGGATAGTGGTCAAGGGTGGGCTCTAGGACTAGCTGGATGCGGGCTGAGGAAAGAGGAGACGAAGCACAAGTCGGCCCGTACCGGATTTGAATTAATTATTTGTGTCTAATATAAGTTCATAAGATAAACATTAAATACTGCTCTTATTTAGGTATTTCATGTAGTCGAAGTCAGTACCCACAGTTATAAATAGGTAATTAAAATAAGGAAATGTATATCATAAAATTTTATCGAATCAAATGAACTAAATAAACTATAATACGTCACATTTTAATTTTAATAATTATAAACAAAATAGTAACAGGTGGAGGTTTGCCTCCATAACATGTGCGCAAAGTCTACAATAAACAAACTTACATAATATCGAAGCAGGAACAAACGGTCTGGTTGAATCCAATCAGGATATTCAAATAGCACTCCATCGAAGCAGGGTCGTCTACCCTTTTAATATTATTTTTGTCCGTTCAACTTTGAACGAGACGAAGTTAGGCGGAGCAAGTTGGCATAATTTCCACGTGTGTAAACATACTTTATGAACTAAACGGACAAACGACAACACGAGTGTGCTCAGGGAAAATAAATGTGAAGATCACACTGAGACAAAATTAATTCAGAGACGTCGCTCTCATCATAAGGTCAGTGAGATCTCAAAAACCAAATCTTAAAAACAGTGACTTTTTGTTACCCCTGTGATTCGTATAATGTAACTAAACTGTATGTAATTTCACACTGCCATAGTGATTGTAGTCCTGTGATATAATTTCTTTGTCATTCCTTTCTTACATATACGAAGAAAGGAAATGGGATTTTTAGACCCGATTGCGAAAAATTTAATTAATTTTGTATTTTATAACTCAAAGTGTGGGACAAGTCCAGTTTGATCTATACTGTCAAACTGAATCCAATAAATTTTATACAAACACACCAACTAACAGCTTGGTCAAATGGATATAACAATATATTTTTTGCTAGTTCGTCACTCCATAAAAGGTTTTCTTAAATTTTTTATCCTCGAGAAACAAAGCTCAAATTTATCACGATTCCTAACCCTACTCTATAGGAATCCATAATAATATTTAACTTATTTTTAAACATATCAATAAGTGAAATCTAGCAATTATGTTATCTTGCTTTAGAATATTTCGTAGTATCTTTAAATTATTTAGGGAAGTTTTCCGATTTTATTTTATTAAACCGACATTTCATATTATAACTTTGAAATCTTTTTTTTTAATAATTGATTAAACATGTCATATAATATTTTATTAGGCACGACATTTTCCTTGCGACTTATGAAATATCACTGCAAATTTTTAAATTTTGTTTTTAGAAATAAATCAGTATACAATTTGCAAAAAAACTTTTATTCTGGAAGCTAATCGAATAATATTTAAACATTCAATATACGTTTTCACATTTATATATCATGGTGAAGTAGATAGACAATATTATTTACATATTGTAATTATATTTTTGGTCTGTTTAAAATAAAAAAACAGATTTTTCCTCAAGGTAAAAAGGTACTGAATTCGGCAAGAAAACGGCGCGGGTAGCCTGCCAAAGTACTACACGATACCAATATTCAAGGATATTGTAGCATATTAACTGAATGATGATGTATGTATATTTTTATTCACAATGAAGCGTTTTGTGTTACGTCTTACCAAAGATAATAAACTCAGTATTAGCCATTTTACCAACAAAAGTTTTATTAATTTTTTAAACATGAAATGGCTTTTAAAACTTATAAACAAAATAACGTGTTGTACTTTATAACTTCATTTCTTATCATTTTAGAAATTATAAACATACGAGTGAGATATGAGAACTGACGAGGTGATTGGTTGAAAATTCTGCTCAAACTACTGCAGACAGGAACCAAACTATGTAGTATAGTTTGGTTCCTGTCTGCAGTAGTTTAGTTTTCGTTAAATTTTCACATAAATATCGGAAAAATATTAAGTTTTTGGAATATAATATTGTGCATATTATATTATAAAGACCTTTAAAAATGGATATTTTAAGAGCCAAGCAAAAACATATATCATAAGATCCCATTGACACGCATATGGTTCTACTTAATCAACATAAAAGTGAAAATAATTTAAATAGAATTGTTTCATGTGAAAAAGTAGATCCTATACCGTAAAGTTCAGTGTAGCGGTTGCATTCATTCATTCTCGTGTAACAAAAAAGTTTTGCGAAAGAAAGTCGGCCAGAAGAAGTTCAAAATGAAGATGTTCTAGTCTGTTTCCGGTGTTAAACGGCAAACTTCATAAATAAATATTTTATTGTTTATAAGACATTGAAAAAAAATGAAATATTTTCAAAATTATTTGCTTACAAAAAAAATAAATGGATTTTTACTAAACAGAAATTTCTCTAATTAATTTTCAGACAGTCAGTATCGAAATTTGTATTTTTTTTACTTCTATCCTAAGGGAAAAAATCTCATTTATGAAAATTTAAATGCAATGTGGTTTTTATCATCTCCTTGCGAATGTTTTACGGAACATCAAAATAGCATCGCGGTGGTACATCAAAGTTGTATATATTTTAACCTAATACAACAAATATATATTGAATTAGGGGCTGTCAAAATTGACCAGAAATAATTTGAATAAATATCACATAGTTCAGGTATGGCCATTGAGAACTTTCCCATGTGCTACTACGCGCTCATATAAAATATAAAAAAATATCTTAATAGGAAATGAGTACAATATTTCTCAGACACAAATTTTTAAAAATTCGACATTTTTGATAAAATTTAACGAATCAAGAACAAATATTCAAAATTTAACTCAACGACAAAACTTTAGTACTTGCATACATTTAAACGGTTAGCTTAACAATAAATCAAGCTGCAACATACCTACTGTTATTTGTAAAAGAATATAATTTAAATTAATTGAAGGAAAAACTTACGTTTAAGGTAAATCATAAAAGGAATTTTAAGTATAATTTTCTCCATTATATCTCTTAATTTCGATAAAAGCCATTTTAAATTAACAGTTTGTGCAAGTTATTTCCCTTAAAAGCCTATTTTGGAATCAGTGAAACATAAATTGAAATGTATTTTAATTGTTACAAATACTAAAGTAGATTATAACAGCGCAGTTATATTAATACAATAATAGAGATAGTATAATATACAGTATAATAAATAGAATAATACACTTAACGCATTAAAATAAAGAGTAAAATTGAGTTAATTTTTTTTTTCATATTCGACTTTTCCCCACTTGTCTGACAATTGATGACGATTAAAAGGGAAGTTTAAATTACGAGCTCATTATATATATAGACGTAAAACGTATTTTACTGGTATTTAGATGGGAAGGTCAAGATTAGATTACAAGTTTGGTCTTGTACTCAGCTTCAGGTAATTAGGACCCGAATGTTTGGGCGCAAACTAACGATTACACAACGCAAGTAACCGCTAATCGTAGTTAGTATACGCTTGGGCTCATCTAAACACTGCTCTTCTATTAGAGTGTTGTTGACTCTTTATCCCTTAACTATTGAAGATTAAACTTAATGGTTAAGGCTGCTCGAGGTTGTAACGGTAAAGGTGAGTCATTTTACCGGGTCCTCGTTATAGCAATTTCAATAATAGCCTGTGCATACGTTGTTTATGTTGCTTATGGTGTTGAAAATTAATACAGAATCCTTGTATAATGAAGGTTCTAGCTTTAGTGATTTGCGTATAATTTTTTTTCTGAACTTTGTTAAGTTTTGAAGTATAAATATATTTCGATCACAGAAGCAGAACACAGACTAGTATAATGCTGAATTTACTCAACCATGTATTATACTTTTTTTTTAATTACTTATTCAAAATAATTTTTAATAACATAAGGAATACATTCTATGAACTGTTTGCCACCATCATATGAGAGAGGGCTTATTATAGTAATCCTTTTCATGAGTTATTGGTTGACAATCACTAATTAATTGCCACACTTTTAGAATTCTGTATCCAAAAATGAAAATATTAAAACCTTAAAAGTTTACTCATGATTTTGATCAACCATATGCTGGTGTGTCACATTTGTTTTTATCATAAATCCTTTTATGTAGAAAGCTAAAATCTGGCATAATAATGATGCTTATTGACTCGTCTATTTTACAAATGTAATAATTCATAAATATTTATATATCTAGTATAGAAACGAGGAATATGCTTATAGAAGAACGGAGCAGGATGTATTGTCTACGCGGCCACGTATGTTTCGGGAGAGAAATGATCTGCCTACGATAAACGAAATGTAACTAATTTTACGATACAATGTGTTTTATTTTGTTACTCACAGTGAGTTTAATTATACGCTTGGAACAATAATTTAATTTGTCGTTGTAAAATACCTTTATAATAAGTCGGTACTATGAAAAATTAAATATATATCTAAGCGTTTCTACGCTTATTTTACGGATATTTGATAAATATAAATATTGTTTAAAAATAAAAATATATAGTTGTGGCATTTAGCTGAGACCTTGTATGAGCAAATGATATCAAGATCTTAAATAAATCATATAACACTTGTCAGAAAGAACCGAGAGTATACGAGCTAATTTTCGAAACACTACTTTTATGAATATGCATGTGAACTAAGATGTTATGAGAACAAAACTTTTGCTTTCGGAGTTAAATTCCTGAGCCTTCGTAATTCGATTTTCACTGTCTTGATAACTCTTATTGATTAATTAAAAGAAAGAACGAGATACATGTAAATGTTGCACAATGTTAATTTCACCAATGAACATATACGAACAAGTTTTTCAGGAGCTTGTGTGGGAGACATAATTTAATTTGGTTTAGAATTTCGTAAAAAAGGGAAATGAATCAGTACGATTATTTGTAAGATTAAGATAATACTGTCCACTCATAATTTAAATCTACATACGTAATTATATACACGCTCTTATTTTTGATAGAATTGTCTTAATTGCCAAATAAATAAATAAATTCAGTTCTGGAATAAAAAGTATCTTATGTCAGATTTAAAGATTGAGGCGCGAAAGTGAAATAAACAAATTCACTTCCGAATTCAAATATTAAATGAATGTAAGTTGTAGAAAGATATTTACATCATACATTATAATTTAGTAATAATTATCACGCTGTTTATGATAATCTAATAAACAAATAAAATTTGCGATTTGGTTATTATTGAAGTTAGTTATAGGACAAAGCAATCGAATAAGAAATTTATTTCTGATGAATCTGCGATGCTTTCTTTCTAAAATATGCTACATTATATTCATTTTTAAACAATCTGTTTGCATCAAAAGACTTAAAATGATAATAGTTGGAGGAAAGCGCTTATATCTCAAAAGATTCCTGGATTTGCAGCACCATAAGTTGGGTTTTGTTTAGATATTTTAGGAACAACCTAAACACCAAGATGAGATGTAAATTTATTATTTTAAATTTAGGGGCCGTTTTAAGAGGAAAGGAAAAATCTTAAAAAACAGATCATACGAATATTTATTTGCCGCATTGTTCCCCACTGCATAGCATAGCAAATTATTTTCTTTTATACTATCGGTTATATATTAATAAATTAAATAACTATTTTGGTATAAAATTTACAAATTACTGGTTTAAGATAGGCTTTAAGGAGACTTAACTTTTAAATATAACAGTTGCAATATTTTTATGGCCGTTTAGTTCATTATTTCGTTTTTTGGAAACAATTACGAATAAATAAAATTAAACATTGGTCGATTTTCATCAAAAGGTATTTGAACAATTTTACACTATCCTATAAAAATCGAAGATTAATTTTTTATTTCATCTAAAGATGAATATATGTTGCATTTTAACAACCAGACTCAGAATAGTTAAGAATTTTTTAAGATTTGACGATCAAATGAATGACCGTATTAGAAAATTTGTTTTAAGGGTTATTTGGGCAACTAATTATCATAGGTTTTTGCCGTTTATAGTCATGGACATTATAACCCCTTATTAGGTCTACGATTGTTGTATTTAGATTGTTGATTGACTAATTCCACTGCGCGTATCAAGATGTTATATTTGAACTCATCATAACATGGCACAGACTGACGGTAAGTTGTCTGGCTTTGCTGGTAGACCACATAGGTAATTTTTTCGTATTGCTTTTCCGTAAACAGCGTCGCGCAGAGTGAATTTCCTAAATGCATTTTTCTGTTATTGCAGTCGATGCAGCTTTGTGAATTTTTTTATGATTAAGAGAATACTTCCCATTATTCTAAAATAATTGATAATAAACTTGTAGATTTCAGAATTATAGGTGTATTTTGTTGAGTTCAAATGAAATGCAGCGTAGACAATGATGAAGAGAATAAGTAGTAGATAATATATCGCTTCTTTGATCTATATTTTATAGAATTCCATTAGAATTCTTCTTTCCAGTTGGAATCGAGATAAACCGATAGATCTTTCACAGTACATTAAAGAGCCACCCTCACCTACTATATCCGTGGTACAAAAGCAATAAATCGAATTATGATGTTATGCTCTAAATCACAACACTGTTACAATAGGGACCATAAATATGTTGCATATTATTTCATTATCTCATAGTTTGTATAACACACTATTATTCCTAGTTCTCATGATGAGATGAAGGAAAATAAATTTATGGTAAGTTTTGGTTTTTTAAAAATTTTAATGCGTAGTCTTTATTATACGTGCAAGTTATCTACAAAGAAGACTTTATCAGTGTAGTTGGGTACTTAAAAATTTACTTTTTGCATAAAATGTGCTGAAAATATAAGTTAATTAAAACCATTAGTGAAAAAATACAAAAAAAAGTTTATACCATAAGCGAGTTATAAACTTCTCATTTTATGATATGAATAGAATTTCCTAAATGTCTCACTCTCTCATTCGCCCCCGAAGAGTACAAGGTGCATTACTAAAAATGACATCACAATTCTGAATTTTCATCCTTTTTTAAATGTCTAGTTTAAACCTTCATAACTAGTTAAATTTTTAAGTTTTTTTTTAATTTATTTGAAACCTCGTCCATTTGCACCATGAAATCAAGATTTATGAAATAAAAAAAATATAAAATATATTTTAAGGAGAAATTTAATAAGGTCTTTAGACTGAGAACTCTTTTATAATAATATATCTACATAGATTGTTGCTGTGTGGTATAATATGATCAGAGTAAGATCCTTTTTCTTAAACGGTACTACAAATAGAAATGTTTTAGAAAGTAAAACATTAGTTACGTTCATTTTTTTTAAGTTCTCATCAGACGAAAGACTTTTCGAAATAAATTTCGTAATTAATCATACAGTTTGGTTGAGGGTTATTTAATATAGGGTCAACGAAATGAAAAACTAAATCAACTATTTAATTTTTTACCATATTCACACATATACGTTACCAATATCTAATATATTCCTGTGTTAAAATATATTAACAGCTATGAAAGACCATTAATTATGTAATAGCTGTTTTGATAATAAAAACTTATGCATATCGATTTCAAGACAAATATATTTGTTAATTGTAAAACTTAAAAAAATGCTATTGAGCATTTTTTCTGAGATGCATTGTTTACTGTAATTATATTTTTTACAACATAGGCACCATAAAAACTAAATGAATAACCGGAAATAAATATTCAAGTCCGACATGCAAGGAAAGCGTGAGCTCTACCATCCGGACGCTGCACGTAGAAGCACCGTCCAAATATTTGCATTCGAACGGCACTGTAATTGGATAGAATTAAATTTGTTTCTCGTAGTATGGTAAGCTCTACGTTGTTTAGAGTGGCGTAGAGTTCCACAGAGAAGCTGGTGTGTCGCTGGCACGTTTTCTTTTGTTTCTCGTCACTCGAATGCTGGAACATTATTTCTGTGGCTAGATTTTTTCAAATAGCTAGTAAATAAATAAACCTGTTAAGTACAAGGAGAAATTGAACTGCAAGCATATCGTATATAGTTTGTTACATATGACAGTTTAAACAAGTTATTATTGTACACTGCTTTTATAAAGTTGCTAGCTGGCCCGTCAGACGTTGTTCTGCCCTTTGAAATCCAGTGCCACCTATAGGGTCCACATTTCATGATTTTTATTTGTGGCACTAAACCGGCCTAAATTCTGGATATAAATCATTTTGATCTATAAATAAAGAATATGCGAATAACTCGACTCGAGCCTACCTATCGAAGCATATTATAGCTATGAACCATCGTCTTGGCAAGAAATACCATATTTTGTGTGAATGTAATCTCAATCGGTCAAGTCGTTCAGAAAATGCACAATTACTAACAAACGCACCAAAAGATTATAAGTAGTATGATTAGTCAATGTTATTTTCCATCATTTAAATATACCATTTTTAAATTCTTACCAATTTCTTAAAAATCTATGGGGGCTGTATTTTCCCGACAAACTTTACGTTACTTGCTAGTAAACCTATTATTTACCTTTATTAACAAGTGACATAGTTTATTAATAAGTTTCTAAAGCTCGATAGGAAAAACGGAACCCTAATAAAATAACTCTCGTGTTCGTCACAGCCATTTTTCTTAGATTCCGCTTATTGCAAAAACTTTAAATTTGTCATTATAATAAAAAAACATATCTCAATAGCTAATACTTAAAAATATCATTATCTAAAGTTGTGAACAATTGGGGTTTTTTTAAAAACCTGCAGAAAGGTTCCTGAAAAAACCACAGTAATTATACAAGATTTTATATTTTTTTTAATGAGGACCAGTTTTGTGTCCATGAAAGATTTATTAGTCGTATGCTTGACGGGTTTTTTGTCAAAAAGTCTAATTTTTGGATACGGGGGTGGGGTATGCTGCATGCTTTTTGGCAACTTTTCAATACGGTTTTTAGAATTATCTTACAAATCATTCTAAAAGTTAGTGTAGTCCTGGCCTTTTCTATTGATACCCCACAAAATATTTTTTTTAAGACAATTATATTATGGACTTTAATTCTAATGAAATATGTAGGTCATTACGATTTTTCTACATCGAATGGTTTTCAAAAATTATTGTGGGATCCTAGTTTTTCAAATGAAATCTCACAAAAATATTTTTTTTAAATAAAATTTGCCCTTTCCAAAGTTTTTAGACAAATATTTTGGGTTCTGATGAACGAAATACGTGGGTTAATAATAAATAGTAAATAAGCTTTTTTTATGACTTCAAATTTAAATTTTCTGTATCGAACGATTTTCTTTAATAATTGAGGGATCCTGGCCTTTTCAAATGACATCCCATAAAAATATTTTTGAAGAAAATTATCTCAACAAAAGTTCCAGAACAAATATTTTTTAGGATCTTATTCTGATGAAATACTTCAAATTTAAATTTTCTACCCCGAACGATTTTGTAGAAAAAGTCTGTGAAAGGCAAACATGGAGGCATACATGGTTTTACAAAAAATGCGTTAGTTTTTTTCTTTTGAGACACAGAATACTAATAAAATATTTATGGGAATATTTCCTTTTAGTTGTATTTAAGCTTGTAAGTTTTTATTTCGACATAAATATGTTAATTTGTTTCATTACACTCTGCAATGTATTTCTAAAATACATTGAGCACGTTTGTGATAATTTTTTCTTTGTTAAAGTGTAAATAATTTATTTATTGCAATTAATTTATTATACAATAAAATAAAACACAACAGAAGCGGAACTAGGTGAGAGAACATATTGCAAAAAAATTGCGTGTCGTTGCTACCACACGCAGTGGAATGCTGGAAGTGTAATGTATTTAGGGTTCGCTGCTGCGTACATGCGTGTGAATTTCTTTCGCATATTATTTTGTTTTTGCTTGCAATATTGCACCGTGTTGCACCTGTACGTAGAACAAAACGAGTTGTCAAAAATTAAATGTAAGGGTTTAATTTAAACGAACAAAACATATTTTAATTTTGTTCTCAGAATACGTTGAACAGAAGCGTTAAACGCAAACATTGCAAATAAAGGAGACGTTAAACCGCATATCTATCAGAGTTAAACAATTTTTTACATCAGATAAACGGCATGTAAATTAATTATAACATTTACCATAAGTATCATCTCTAATTTCGATTCTATATCAAAGTCATTCAACGTTAGCTATTGTTCTTTTTTTCCTAAACACGTCCAAAATTACGTTATAAAGCACTTTAGAATAAAGTAGCATTTCATAGTAAACTCCTTACGTTTAATAAATGAAAATTATTTTTTTATTAACAAACTAAGTAATATAGAATCACATAGGTTATAAGTAGACTGACTATAAATATAAGAAAACGAAAATAATATGCCGCCCTAGCGTTCTGTTTTACTGAATTTTCCTGCGTTACTTGATAGTGGAGTCAACAGATAACGTTAGGATCGCGTTAATAAGAAAATAATATTGGGTATCACATAACTATTTTACTTCCAGCATAACATCCATGTTGCGTAAAAAATTTCAGAAACAACAATGAATAAAATTGGTTAAGATTTTTCCTTTGTAATCAGAATATATAAAAATGTATAAAAATATGAAAATTTAAAGAGTATTAAGGTGTAAGTGAAACAGAATTATCTATTATAAAATAAATGCATAGATTGGACGAGAGCGATTCTGTAAATTAAAACTTTCGACTCAATACGTATTGTATTTGACGATATAAGAAAGATAGCATAAGGTGTACGTGAAATAGAATTATCTATTGACGATATAAGAAAGATAGCATAAGGTGTAAGTGAAATAGAATTATTGGACGAGAGCGATTCTGTAAATTAAAACTTTCGACTCAATACGTATTGTATTTGACGATATAAGAAAGATAGCATAAGGTGTAAGTGAAATAGAATTATCTATTGACGATATAAGAAAGATAGCATAAGGTGTAAGTGAAATAGAATTATTGGACGAGAGCGATTCTGTAAATTAAAACTTTCGACTCAATACTATTGTATTTGACGATATAAGAAAGATAGCATGTAAAGTTATAAAAGCATTCCTTCTTTTTATCAACTCCTTTTATCTTTTTATTCTCAACTAAAATTTAAATTTGTGAAAAAAAGTTACCAGAAAACAGCGTCGATAACTGTGGCGATGCAAAACAAAGTCTTCACTTTGTAATTTTTTGGAAATTTGTGGTATTTCCTATATTGACGACTATATCTATGAAGATATAAGAAATAATTCGATATTACATCAAACATAACCTAAAATTTATTTTTTGTTTTCACATATAAGCGAAAAAATGGTCATTCGAGAGGAACAAGAAATTCTGATCGCTTTAACTACAAGCGCTGAATAAATATTTACCCAACAATTCGACAAAGTCGAATTTTTATCCAAAATCTACTATATAGTCGTAGTATTATATTTAGACTTTAAAAATTGAATTTAAATTTATTATTGCACAGAATATGCTGATACACTAAGATTTATATTCTAGTATCGCAAACTGCTTTCCTCGTTTAAATTACATAAGTAATATCTATATAATACATATTATAAAGTTGTATTTTTACTAGAAACGTAGACGTATAAATACGAGCCTCCATTCATATTTTAATATTAGCGAAGTAAAGTGTGTCGCGATGAGAAATGCACGTAGCGACATATATTAGCTTCAATGAAACCAAGTAGCCGATTAATATTTTGGAAAAATTTAAATCTTTTGCAAAAATTAATATTTTGGAAAAATTTAAATCTTTTGTACTGCGTATATTTAAATTTTTTTCCGGCCCCTTGCTATAATAACATAACGCCTCTTACTATAGTATTTTGGTTTTGTTGTAAGACAAATAATTTCAAATATTACATGTATACAAAATTAATGTATACAATTTGGTTACTAGTTTCTTAGCGTTGTTGGAAAAAAGACATTTTAATTTTTCAAACCTATTTAAATTAGTATCCCGCTCGACCTCCCGTTGATAATATATTTTTAAGTTGATCATTAAATTTTTAAACCATTTTTTTTAATTTGCGTGCTGTCAGAACAAAATAGGTAAATATAAAAAGAGGCAGTATTTGAAAGAAAAAAATGTTTTTGTTAAATATAACATTTTAATAGACATAAGCATTTTTATAAAAATATTTTTCCGAAAAATCGAATATATATATATATATATATATATATATATATATATGAAGTAAGTTCAATTTTTTGTCAATCTTAAGTTGGGCACCATTTTCACCATGGGCCATTGTCCATTGATTTACAGGTTATCCGAATAATTTGTGTTGTTATTTTTCATTTCATTAGTAACCAGTTGTTGTGAGTTCAAAAAAAATATTCGGCAATGCTTTCTTCTTTTTGCCTTGAAATTTACTCATCGCCAAATAATTTTGTGAAATGTTAGTTATTCTGTAAATATATTCTACAAAACAAGGTTTACCAACCTTCGGCAATTGCCATCAATATATTGGAGCGATATACGCATGAGGCGGAAATAAATATACTAGCTTATATGAGCATTAAAATTCTCTGTTTTATTTTTACTTGTACTTTGTATCTATTTTGAGAAATTAATCAGATTAAGGATTTATTTTTTAGGAAAGAAGAAAATTAATAAAAAATATGCAGTAGAAAAATAACTATAACGTACGCATAGGGCATAATGTGCGAGTTATATCAATGGAAGAAAATGAAGTTAAATAAGAGGAAAAAATGAATTATCTAAAAGTAATTAAACAAACTGAAACAACATATTAATACTACAAAATATTTTTGCCGCATGTATATCATCATTCATATATATATCATGATCCATAAAACAACATATTAATACTACAAAATATTTTTGCCGCATGTATATCATGATCCATAAAATAACATATTAATACTACAAAATATTTTTGCCGCATGTATATCATGATTCATATATATCATGATCCATAAAACAACATATTAATACTACAAAATATTTTTGCCGCATGTACTATTTTTTAGGAAAGAAGAAAATTAATAAAATATGCAGTAGAAAAATAACTATAACGTACGCATAGGGCATGATCCATAAAATAGCATATTAATACTACAAAATATTTTTACTGCATGTATATCATGATTCATATATATCATGATCCATAAAACAACATTACATGGCAATATATAATTTATATACATTTCAATTTTAAGACAGATATTTTAGAAGTATTTTATAAATATACATACAAACAGAAGTTTCCTTCATAATGGATTGATTGAAACTAATTTATGCGTAATTAAATAATAAAAAGTACATACCTTAAATATAATATACTCCATACAGCATTGTTCAAAATCATGAGAGTTAAACCTTATCAATCGTCGTAAATGAGTGGATTCAAAGAAAGCTTATCATTTAATATTTCTGCGCTGTAGACCTCTCTTAACTACGTAATATTATTTCTATATACATTTTTAAATCTTCTGTACATAGAATATTATGATTATATGACTATTAAGAATTTAGAATCATTTGACCTAACTTTTATTTTTACAAATTACTTTTTGCATTTACATTCAGAAAACTATAGAAAGGGTTTAAAATGGAAGTTACTGTAGTATTTCTAATATGACGACCCAGTTATTTAGCCAAAGAAATAATTAACTTTATTTTCTTATATGTATTCGAGTAACGTAAACCGGTATGAGCACTACTGGGGTGCATAAAGCCTTAGGTTTACATTACGGTCTATAGTAGCTATACACATACACTGCATAGAATATTTGTTTTTTAATTACTCAAAGCAAACTACCAGATTTTATTTTTAGTTAATTTTTAACCTAGTCCGGCAGAAAATTGATTGGCGAGAACGTGTTTAAGCTTTCACTTTCACTTCATTTGATATCAGATGATTGAAGGTATTAACTGTTTGAGATATAAAACTTTGAGATGCACTTTATTCCCATCTAGAAATATAATTCTCAAATATTTTCAGTAATATATTTAAAAAAGTCTAACGATTGTTTGTCGCGTTAATAAGTTTATTTAAATTTATATTTTTCTTAAATTTGCAAAATATTTTTTGTGACATTTCAAATGAAATTTTTCGTCTCCTTTTATAATTACTTCGTAGTTATAATTTATGTGCATGTGTATGCATTTATTTGCATTCGCATGTCACGTACACAAAACGTTCTAAAATATATAAATATGCAGGTGTGTACGTTACGTATAATCGCATTCACATGTATTTACATTTCTGAAAAATATTTTATAGAATATCAAATTTGGATCATAGATTCAATATAAAAATATATTTAAAAAGTTATAATAACTGATCACTTTTAAAATGGGTAATTTCTGCAAACAATAAATCTATACCAACAAATAATGAATTATTCGTCCTAATGATTATCAAATTGGAAAGGTCTGCAAATTTTTTCATTCATTAAGTATGAAGATATTAATAATACAATTTCCTTTCTTTTAGCATTAGTTTCATTCAAAAAGGGGTTTCTAGTGTCAATTTAATTTCATCTGGATAGCAAATATTAAGTTACAAATTGTATTTAGTTCTTAGCTTTAGATATTGTTATCCAAATATTTGGACGCATTGAAATGAACTTATCCATATGGTTACTGCCGATTAATAGTTCCATATCCTTTAATTAGACAACAAAAATTATAGTTTATCATATAAAATTAAATGAACTGGTTATTTAGTAACCGTTAAAATACACCTATTGCCCTAACATCTTCACGCAAATAATAAATTAGTATTTCGCTGTCGAGCGACAAACGATGTCATGCTACGTGCCTCCATTCTATGGAATACTACCCAACGTCAGTCTGCAAACCGTTTCATCTGCTGCATTTTGAGGGAAACTCCTATCTCATTACAGTGTTGTTTGGATGCAAATATTTGACCCGCGTTTGCATTTGCAGTGGCCAGATATCTGCAACGTACTCGCCTACATGCGAACGTGATATGTATATTTTAACATACTTACTCAGTTTATACCGTGTTTATGTTATCGAATTTAATTCCGTTAAGGTGTGAATTCTAATGTAAATTGTAATTTGTTGTAATACAACGAAACCTAGGCCGTGGTAAAGAATTTAAAGAAAGTAGAAATAATACTACATCACGTAGTTTCATTTAATTTTAAACTGTAATTCTTTAAACCAAATTTTGTGACTTTATTTTCTCTGATTCTCGTCTGAATTTCGAACGGGGTCATTGCTTAAATAGGTTTGATTCAAAAAATGAAAAAAAACCTGTCTTAGGCAAGGAGAACTAGCACTATAATAATCTCAGCATAATCAATCTATTTAAAATTACAACAGGGGTACGGATCTGTAAGTAGTGAATGTAATGCTATATTACCATTGCTTATCTATAATTATTTACACTGCATTCATTGTTAACATTGTCTATTTATTAAAAATAAGATACGAATATTTTTATACAATGATGTTGAAACGTATTAACCAAAATAGTAAATATGACAGATAAATTAGTAACACCTCTATTAGCATAATGGTTTTTAGTGAGAGCTACAGATTTGTAACGCTAATAACAACCCCTGGAGTATGAATGGAACTCGTACTATGAGAATTCCGCAATACTCAGTTATATAAAATAATTTAAATAGTTAGGATTAAAAGTGTTTCTATTCAAATATCTATAAATATTAATATTATATTTTATCGTATTAATATGTTGCCTACTATATTTTTCATGAACGTAAAAATATTGTAAAATGCCTAAAAACTATAATATTGAGAATAACCACTGTAGCTTCCTATAGCCTTTTAGTTAGGTTCTGTTTTTTCCGTCATTTTTGCTTACTAGTTCCGGTAATGAGATGGGCGGGTGTACACTTTTTTGCACATGTTGGCATATTCGCATATATCTGACAGTATACCGTTTAAAATTTAAAAAGATATTGAATTTTTTTCAAATTATCCTTTAAAACGAATTTTTGAAGTGAAAACTTCTTTACATCGTTGTGATTTGAAAGTCGATGAAACGAAAAAGCGACAGTAAAAAGAGACAGACACATAAATCCATAAGATTTAACGTGGGAGAAAATGAGATAGGAAGCATTATACAGTGTTTCTTATGTTCGTGGTTCTCTTTGTGCTCTACTTTGTACCCCCTTTAATCGTGTTTACCAAGGCATAGCGAAAGTTTGCTTGGGTCTCAGCCTTGTACGTGTGTTAATAGGTGTTTATGCGCGCAATTGCAAATGATATTGTGAATTATGATTGTGAGTACTTGTATGTAAATTTTGATAAACTTTAAATTTGTGTGTATTCGATCATTTTCTGAATTAAAAAAAAACATAGATGTGCAAAAAAATTGAATAAGAAATTAATTTAATTTAATTATAAAATTAGATGAAATTTATCAATTTTATTTACATATTATTCATTATAAAAACTTTTCTAATTATTTTAGTTTTTATCAAAATTAAAAATTAATATTAAACTTAAAAATTAAAATTTAAAATTTTTGAAGGTTTCACTTCTACCACGTGTGAATAGCACACATGTTTTTAATTTTATTTTATTTCGTTGATATGTAAAACTAAGTCAAAGAATTTCAAACACCTAATTTGCTCCCTCTGTTGAAGTATTAGATACTGCACAATATGTAGATTTATACAATATGTAGATTTTAAAAATATGTACATATGTAGATTTATTAAAACCAATTTCAAGTTTTTACATCAAAGTGTTTTTTTAAGAAAATCGACATGTCTCATAAGAATTTCACTTTTCCTTTTGAGGTACGGAACCCTGAAAATTAGACGTTTTGTAAAAGAACGACTGTTTATTCGTCCTGAGTACGTAGGATATATAATTTGTGAAATTTCTAAGCTTATTTTCACTGTTCCAAAGAGACAGCACTTTTATGACTAGTGGATAGACTTACACTAGAAATTAGGAAAAAAATCTTAATAACGCCTCTAAAATTAGCTGTGTCTTTCGGAAGTGTAAAGCAAACGTTTTCATAAAATAAAATGAGAGAAAAATAAAGAAAATAGTTTAGTTGGCATACAAAATAATAAAGTATTAATGTGTACATCAGAACTTTCCAACATAAGATAAGACACACAAATATATGAGCTGTCACATATTATTTGAAATGATTGGAGACCAGGAGAAGGGCATGAAGGAGTCGAGTTTGATTAGGGCCAGCGTCGGATTGATTCACGCTATTTAGCTAATGGCTATGTAATTATGGAGCGAGCCCGTTCGTTTCTCTAACGGTAGGCGGCGTCTCGACTGTCAATTCTAATATCGTGGAAGCTTTCTATTTATTAGTTAATTTATTTATTCATTATGTTTATTGGCTTTGGCTTGGAAGGAGTAATGCCAAATGTCCGGGTCATTTACAATGTACTGTTGTAGTAATGCCTAAATAAACGATTATTGTTTGAGTTTTAATTAAAGCAGAATTAAAATTCATAAACATGGTGCATTTGTTTATTTCTTTCATTAAATCCTATGATTTAGGACTGGATTTTCGATTATAGATCTTTCTGTATATTTATCAAAAGCACATTTTTTCGTTATCAAGAAAAGACATTTTTTCATTATATTTCTCACATAACCGGAATTGTCATTTATCACGTAACAATCCTGGGTAATTTTTGAAAATATTTTCACTATGTTATAGATTTCAGGCAGGTCGCAAATATTAATGTTATGATAAAAAAATGAGCGTTTTTCTTTGGTACACAATCAATTTTCTCTTATCGTTCATAAAATTGGACCTGTTTCATTTTTCGTCGACCGACAAAAAAACTAAAACAAAATCAAATATGGATAATTATGGATAATTACAGAATTTTTCCAAAATGTCTAAATGTTAAAGGAAAATTTTAGATCTTATGTTTTGATAAATTTATTGAGAATTACCTAAGTATTATACGTGTTAATTTCAGATTCTTGTGTTTTGAATAATTTAAGTGAAACTAATGATTACGGGTCATACTCACAGTCTGCATCAATAGCTGTTGTATAGGTCAGGGATTTTTGTGCGACCCTTATTGCAATTAGAATATTGTTAAGTCATTAAATCTTGACAATTGAAATTTATATTTACAGTTTCACCATGCTCGAAAAGTGGGTGATAATACGATTGTCTACTTTTTTAAGTACATATATTATTTAAATTTGTTACTACATATACTTATGAGCTATACTAGCTACGGTAAGCTTTATTATATATAATATAGGGGCGTGATTGTTTTAGTAGCGTGTAGCGAAAGATCATTTAAGCCTAATAAAAAGTTAAATTTTGTAAATAAAATTACGCGAATTTTATCGAAATTCTTATGTTGAAATCTCAGTGCAGTAATTACATTTGTTTAATCAACAGAGAATCGGGGTTTGCTCGGAAAAAAATTTAATACTTAATTAATTATGCGTACCAGGTAAAATTCAATTGAAATATTCAACGAAGTCCATAATTTTAATATAATTCTCGTTCGATGTTTCATAGATTTTTGCTTATATTCATCTGGTAAAATTAATTATGTTTTTAGCTTTGTCATCGGTATATCGTTTTATAAATGTTTCCTTTTCGTTAAGATATAACTTTTAAGTTTTAGTTTAAATATGTTTAAGCAAGCAATTAGTTCCGAGTAAATTGAAAAGATTTTAATTAATATATTTTTTACAATAATTTTATCACATGATGTAAAAAAATGTAAACAAAATGGATAAAAAATAATAAAAAAATGTAAGACTCGCATTACGTCATTCGTAGAGGTTTAGGTACTTATAGACATTAAAGGGTACATAGTATTTATAATAAACTATTCACAAATATTAATTTTTCATAACGATTATATATACATATATATATATATTTATATATATATATATATATATATATATATATACATATAAATAAATATACATATATGTATGTATGTGTATATATACATATGTTTTATATATATATATATATATTTATATATATTTATATATATATATATATATATATATATATATATATATATATATATATAATCGCTTATTTAATTTGCGCGCTCTAACATTTCCACCTAAAAATTATTGAATTTTGGCTATTGATTTATATATGGGTGCATTTCATAGACTTAATGTACTACGAATTAAGTATATGGTTAATTTACTTTGTTACACGCCAAGATTTAAATTTCTTCATGAAGCGATTTCTGTGATAGACAGACAGAGAGAAACTTGAGATATATTATAAAAGTTTTGTTTTTCCTTTTAAAGTATGGAATCCTAAAAATGCCTAAATTTGATATGTCGGGATGAAAAAGGAAAATGAGGTATGAGGAAAAACAGGATTTTTACATTAAAGTCAGAGAAAGTGTGATTTTTAGACCATTTCTGAAATCTATATGAACTTGGAATTTCTGATATAATGACTATTAGATACAATACAGCATTCATTAAATTAGAAATTCTAACCCCATATATGTTTTCCATATATACAAGCTATATTAATTACTATGATTTGACAGCATTAACAAAAAAAGTATTTTCATAAAAAGACGAACGATGTTAATAAATGAAAAGGAAATAGAGAGTCGGTTTAAGCAAACGAAGTATTTGACCGTTGTCACTCTTACTCGTATATTTGATTTGCAAATTCTAAAGATTAAAATACATTCTAAATTATATTGAAAATTTCATATTTTCTGAGAATCTTATATACGATTACGTATTATGAATACAACCCCAAGGACAAATAAACCTAACTAGGGTATTAAAAAAATGTCTTATAATATACTGATTAAAATACATTGTGAAGTTTCAAACAACCATATTTAATCTTAATACGTATAAAAATGTGATATCATTTAAAATAAGGAAATAAATATGTACATTCATATTTAACAGATGACTTTTGCTTCCTTTACTCTTCATTGGCTTTGTCTACAGAAATTTTATTATTTAAAATGCAATTTTGACCAGAAATGATTTTTAAGTAGGTAAGGAGATCATCATGATAACTTTGTGATTCGATAGTCTTTTTTGTTTGTGTGTATTATATATTTTTCAATTTACTGAAAAAATACAGATTCAAAGATGCATCCTGTGAACAAAAATATTGAGTAGCCATGACGTATTACGTGCTTAATAATGATAAAAGCATTCAACAGTAAGACTCTAAATGCAAGCAATAATTTCCACGCTCCAATGTTTGGGGAAACAATCAAACCTCGTCTACCGTTTTGATGCAAATATTAGTCCGATGCTTCCAACTACAGTAGTTAGAATACACACCTCCCCTATTTCCCTTGTGCTCGCTTTCGTTTGCATATGGATCTGGAATTATAACCTTCGATTTGACGTTAGAATTTACTCGTATCGTAGAAGATGTGGTGACCACGTAGTCAAATTTTAGAATATAGAAACCTCTCAGAATATCTAATTTGGTTTTGTTACATATGACTTGCATACAAAACTACGTATTCCATTATTACTTCATACAAAAAAATTGTAACACATGAGGCTGGCAACTTAGGACTAAACCACATACTGTGAATACCAACAGCAATATTTTGTATCAATAGACACAAGAAAAAACAAATATTATCAACAAACAATAGCTAAAATTATCCACTTTGCAAAGTCAAAATATTAAGAGTAGATATACATTTATCTTCGTCAGATTTTTTTGTTTATTTTAAATATAATACAATGTAGTATGTCTGGGTTTTAATCTTTATTTATTTTGATTATAGTTTTAAATAAATAAATTCTATTGAAAAGCTTAACATAAATAATATTTACTGAACTTAACCGGCAGAACGGTCTAGTTAGCCTTTTAATAATGTAAGCTGACTTCTCCCTTATCGATATATTTATTCGTTTCGTAAGGAGTGATTTTGGTTTGTTGATGTGAACACTTCTTTTGGCTCACCTTGTCCAAAATTTATGAAAGGCTTGCAATTTCGCTGCGGTAAGCTGAGTACGGCAGAACGGTCCGGTGCACTTCGCGTATATTCAAATGTAGTACCAGTACGGTCGAACCGAACGGCCGAGTTAGTAATATATTTTTATTTCATTACTTTATCCAATTAGTTATTAGCGCAGCAGTAAAGCACCTGAATAAGCACGGAATACACGAAAGTCCGAGTTCGAATGTCGATAATCGTGTTTTTTGTCATGTGATTTTATTCTATGAAGTAATATTCTGTTATTGAATTCAAATCAAAAACAGTTGATTTTTATAATACATTTGTTAAAAATTTCCGTAGTTTTACTCAACTGTTATACGTTTTCAGTTTCTATATACAAAGATACGGTATGATGTAAACAAATTGATGATCGGTGGTATACGTTTGAATGGTGCCGTTCAAGTTTCTTTATATTGTATTTTTTTCATAAAATAGGTTACTTATTAATACAATTCAAATATTTTTATTTGAATGCTATTAAGAAATTCTCTGTCTCGCGCTCGGCTTATATTTAGTACATAAAGTCAAAGTTTATAATGAAGATGCACATTTTTGTTTAAACAAATATATTTATAATTAATGACTTTATAAATTAATTGACATCATTTATGTGAATTAATACATAGTGTTTATTAAACAATTTTTAATTTTATTTTACTCTTTTTTAAATTTGTGCATCCAAAATTTTCAACTTACACAGTATGGTTATATTGGTTGCCAAATTTTTCGCTTCTGGTGTATGGTCCAAAGCATATCCAATATTGTTGTTAAACACGAGTGAAACTATTATGAGGGTGGTATATGTATTTAGAAACATAAAAGTTTTAAAATTTAAATAAAAATTCTATTTAAATTAATGTAGTACGAATAATAATATAATTTTTCAGAAAAAATATACAGCCCCTTACGTACTAAATATTATATCGTTTATTTCTTTCAAAGCTATTTGATTAAATGCCACTGTAATTGAAAGATAAATAATAACGATTTCATTGTAATAATAGTAAAGAATGAAAATATTAACCTTATCTCAGTTATTAACCTTGTGATTTTCTTACAATAAATGATTTCAGATCTTTATGACAATAATATTTTTTTCTTTTACTGTACTCCTTTCCTATTTTTGTATCACCGATTCATTATGCTTTTATTTGTATATGCAGTATATGGTAACTTCGCCCAAAGATAAAGGAAAATAGTCAGTCCCCTTTACAGGGCTGTCTTTTACGTGTTATGTACAACTAATAAATTGGTAATAATATTGAAAAGTTATAAATTACGACATTGACTATTTTGTTATAGGAATTAATACAAAATTTTATATTATTCATATTAAGATATTACTAAGGATTTCAATACAGCAGTAGAAAATGTTGAAATTTTTTGAGATGTGAAGATAACTCTGTGGACCACTGTTAAATACCGGCATAAAGAATATAAATTGATAAATTCTTCCAAATCTTGCTATCTTATATGCGGTATCCAGAAATGAGACGGCGATAATAATAGACCAATTTCACAAAGTGAGTGGTTAGGAGCAACCCTGCTCAACGACTGAAAGTTTAATATAATCTTAGATAAAAAAAAAACAAACATAAAAAATTATATTTTATCTCTACTGATCTAAGCATGTAAATATACTTTTTTATATAATAATAGATTGTTGAAATATATACTTTTAAAAGTGGTTACTAGGTTTAATATAATTTTTTTATCGTTTTGTTAAAGACATTATACCTGAACAAGACGAATTTTCTGAAGATGATCCTAAAACATTTCCTTTTAAGAAATTTTAACTTAAATAACGAGAAATTTAGATAAACAATGTTATACTATTAAAGCGTATTAATATGTTAGTTTAAGACAAATTAGTTTAACAAATTTGTAGAGAATGAAGTTTTAAACATATTTCCATTTCCGTATCTTACTACACCAGCAAACATAAGGCTTTAGCATATCAACAAAAGTAATAGAAATTGTTTAAAAGACGACCAGACTTATTGTTAAAATCTGGGATAATAAATTGTAATTACCAAGAGTTAACGAGTTGACAACATTAAAATAGAAAAATGGATAAAGGAACCTTTGTATTTATTCGGTATTCGCCTCTTTGATGCGAAGTATAAACGTTAACGTTGTTGTGTTACAATTATCTTAAGCTGGGCATACAGTATAATTTATTAATTATTAATTACCAATAATATGGTTTATTAACTATTAATTCCGAAAAGTCGATTTAGCCTTAGCATTACTTCTTTGACGATTATTTGGTTTAAATGATCATTCTTATAGTTTTCAGATACGTTGAAAAACGCCTGGCAATTTGCTTAAAGATCTACTTCAATGAGGAGATGTTCTATTATGTGTATTTTTAACCGACTTCAAAAAAGGAAGTTTTCTGTTTCACCTGTTTGTATATATGTTGATATGTTCGCAATTATCTCAAAAAGTATTGAACTAATTTTGATGGTCGTTTTACTGGTAGTCTTTATATTTCACAAGGGAAGATTCAAGTGTATAAGACATTTAGGTACCACCCGCACTTATGCTTCAGAACCCCGTGAAGGATGCACTAATTAAATTATCAGTGCACTTCTCACTCAGTTGTTTTATGTTAGTGTTGGTGAAACATTTTTTTTTTAATTTATATTATAATTTATATATATTATATATATATATATATATATATATATATATATATATATATATATATGTATATATGTATATATGTATATATATATATATATATATATATATATATATATATATATATATATATATATGGCATACACTAAAATTTTAATTACCCTGGCATTGTTTCGTATGGATATTCATCAAATTAGTTTTACAACTTGATGCATATTTTCAAGCATTGTGAGATGGTAACCATGAGTTATAATGACCTTATAAATTGCCTTAAATTCATGATCAAAAATTAATTATTAGTACACTTATTTATAAGTGATGAGTTAGGATTTGAAAAGCCACCTACGGCGACGAATTCATGGTCAGTTAGTTTTGATAACTTTTAGTTATGTTAATTTTCTGTTGCATAATGCAATATTCCTATTGTTCAATTAGAATAATAATTAACCTTCATCATTTGATACAGGTTAATTGTGATTCTAATTACTTTTTTTTTTTAAGAAGTTATCGATATTTTCCTGAGTGGAAGTAACTAATATGGATTACAAAAGGTCTACATACATGGTAAGTAGGAAGTGTCAACATATGATTCAGTTTGAGTAATTCCACAGTTTTGAAGAAAATTTATTCTATTTACATCTCTGCTCAATCATCTAAATCATAAAATGTTGCAGAATCTGTAAAATCATTAAATGTTCAAAAATATGTCCTCAATCTCATTATTATCACCGACAAACCGAAAACGAAATTTGATCTAAAAAACTTTGTAATGCCAATTTATAAACATAAATTACAAAGGTTTTAATGTTATGCTAATCATTATCGTTCATGTTAAAAGATTTAACTGTCTGTATTCAGAGAATTAGTAAACTTCTCCCCGCATTTGAACGGCATGGACAAGTAGCTAAAAATGTAATCAAGGGTTAACGAGCTAAAAATATTGTAATAGAGCGGCGGGGTGTACAGAGCCCCAGCACTTACAAATCGCAGGCGATCTTTAGGCATGTAGTGTAGTATTTAGTTCGCCGTTGAGTATTTATGCCCCAATTATCTGAAGCAGAGCACACAACGCAACTTGTAACATAATTTTCGATCTCCGATCTTATTTCTTTCAAACTTAGTTGCGTGAGTGAAACTTCGCTTTTAATCACTATCGAACACTTGGAAAAAGGTCGAGCATTCTGTGGATGCACTAGCGCCTATCAAATGGGATAACTGCGTTAATGTGAATGTCTAACTTTGAATGTTGATACAAGTTGTGGAGCGGTAATTGCAAAATAGCCGAAGATCATAGCGCCAATTGTATACAGTCTATCTTTACGTAGCTTTTTTGTATAATAACCAATTATCTCCGCACATATAGACTTACTATCATATACGATATAAATAACTTAATGAAATTGTAAATAACGAAATTAGAACAAGCCTAATTCCAGTCATACCATAGTTGAAGCAATGATAGTTAAGAATTATATGTTAATCAATTGTAACGGTCATAAACAGAGCTGTGGTAGTTTATAGATTTACGATAATTCTCATAGTGATAACAGATTATGTATATTTTTTTATTACTATTGCATTAATTGGACGGCAAATATTTTTTTTTGCAATTGCTTACCCTACTCCTACCTTACTCCTAGGTGAATTTCGTGAACAGAACCTATCGCGTAAATGTCAACGTCTAAGGTGGTGGTGGAGTCTCCGAGGTGGTTTAATTCTATTTTCATCGATCATGGTATGCACTCTTCAAATCTAAGATTATCTTGAGAGTTTATCCTTATATATATATATATATATATATATATATATATATATATATATATATATATATATATATATATATGTATATACATATACACACACACATATATATATATATATATATATATATATATATATATATATCCCCAATTATGGATGCTCTGGAAGCCAAACTTGATCGGAATAAAACTGGGCAAAAAACAGATTAATTTAAAACAAACTTATGTCAATACTTTCAAAATTGTCGCTGATTAAATTAAAATAAAAACCCTAAAAACTCAAATTACATCAAAATATATAAACGATACAATATTTAATGTAACTTTTTAAACGTTTGTTCAAAATTGTTTTCCTTTATTTATTCCAAAGAAGAAAAACGCCCTGCGCCCGTTATACTTAATGCATCTTTATACAACATCGTTATATTTTGATAAATATCTCTTTGAGTAATTGTATATTTAAGTCCGTATTTTAACGTATTTCTTAATAAAAACTTCGCAAATTAATTTAGTTATTTATTTTAGTTTTTTTTTCATGTGACTTAGGTACCTAAACTAGATACATCTAAACTCTGTACATAGATAACATCACACAACAAAATCAAGTGTTAACCAAGTTTCAGCAAGAATATGTCGTTGTGTTATTTATACAATAAAATTATATTTGAGTTTTATTCAAAACTGTTTTACATTTTATTGTAAATCAACTAAACAGCGTTTTATTATTTAGTATAATATTTAGCCTTTGTAGACTGTTCCTCGTTATACTTTTTTCTAACACTATCAATGATATGAATATCAATGACGTAATATACCTTGATATAATTCGCATTAGTCTAAAATTATTTGTATACATTAGGAGCTATGTAAAACAAGAAAGGAAAAAGGTATTTATTATGTATTTACGGTACAGGTGAACAAGTAAATTATTTAAAATGTAATAGTTATTTTGGCGTTAATACAAAATGTTAAGGTTGATTTTATATTAGGAACGTTAATTGAAAAATGTAGTAGTCATTTACGTTACATTAAATAAATAGAACCCCTTATAAAACAAATGAAGGCATGGTTACAACTAGTGAGAATATAAATACTAAGAAAATATATACGACCTTATAATTATTATGATTAATTATTTCAAAGTTTTTTTACAAATGAGCGAGCGAATACAACATACGTGCGAATGAGATAGATTTCGGTTTAGATCATTCCAATGATGGAATCATTCTAATCTATAATTGAACGAAAGAATTTAGTTTGATGTTACCACACTTTGCTGACAGAGTGTAACTGTGACTATAAGAAATAAATGTTGCCACGTAGAAAAGCGTGCTAGTTATTTACATAAAATAAGACACTGACAACTGGCCAACAACCACGCACTATGAGTCGCAATTTATATCAATGATAATGATGTTATGCATTACTTTTGACGACCATTTTAGAGAGACGATATCTGTACATGTGTAATATATATATATATTTTTATATATATATATATATATATATATATATATATACAATTTCATTATGGCTTATGTTGTAAAAATATATGAACGTTATTTTTTTGTAAATATTTAATGATTTAATTTCTCATTTTAAAGTTTTTACATATGTCAACAAATTGTGTGTGTATTAGTTTAAACATTCGAATTATATTGGCACTAATGGGTACCTTTCAGATAAAGTCGCTTCGACCAGAAAAATTGTCCCAGCACCGGACAGACTCTTACTCCTCTTGGTTTACATTTAATTTGACTGCTTGTTTGTTTTTAATACAAATCTGTAAAATTAAGCAGTGGTATATGTATATATTTATAAGTATACTTTAAGGTATGTCTAGATGTATAAACTAATGATAATATTATTTTTAGCATTAAATATATCGCCTGATATATCTTTCAGCGGCGTAAATTAGCCAAATTCTACAAAATAGTTCATTTAGTCTTTGTTATAATTTGTTGATAATCTTCAGGAAAATTTGCATTAATATTTTTTTTATTTCATTATGAAAATTTGCATTAACATTTTTTTTTATTTTATTTGACTGCACTAGTTTCAATGATTGGGAGTACAGAGCCGGGCAACGTGGTTTTGTAGATATTGGCAACAATATCTCGAGTTCTATGCATAAACTTTTGAAAGAAATTCGATTTTTTTTGTAATTCTTATAACTTTCTGTTTCACTTGATACTCTACACGACATACGAAATAAAAAGAAAAATTACATATTTTTTGCTAAATTTTAAGTTTCTACGTCAAACATTTTTTTTAGAAAAACGTTTGTGACTGACGGAGAAATGAAACAACACCTCACTGATTTTATAAAGTTTCCATTTATTTCTTTTTCAGAAATAGAACCTTACAAATTATTTCTTCCGTTTTAAAAATACATTTTCTAATTTACTTATAAATTCAGTCTAGTTCGCATAACTGCAAATTTAGATACAAACATTTGGAACGAAACGTAAAAAAATTGGCACGTTTAATACATGTATTTATAGTATTTAAAATGGTGAAATCTTAAGAACCTTAAATATGAATTTTAATGAAATATTTTTGATAGGTAAATACTGTGACTTATGAGTGAGTATACCAACAAAACAGATATTACTGAAATTAGATATAGTTTGGAATTAAGTTAATGAGAATTTTGGTGAAAAATTCTATTTAACCTATAAATGGTACTAAATGATATTAGTATCAAAAGCTATCGACTTACTATTAATTCTAGAAGTGTTTATATACAATGACATAAAGGCGATTGAGAATTGGCAATATTACGCATGACTTTATTTAGATATACGTCATACTTTTGAAGAACCATAAAAGTATTAGATAACTACGTACTTATAAATATAAAGTCGACTTTACTTAATGAGGGTTAATGAGTTAACGACACTACAATAGTAATGTGGGGTTTACAAAACCTTGCACTGTTGGCGATATTTCATGGATATGATATAATTGTTGGCTCAAATGTTCCAATTGTCATTAGTTTATATTTCGGGTTGATGCTACGTGTAACTTAATCTTGAATTTCTGATGAAGTCCCAATGAAACTTACTCATTATTGTAAGGTATGCAATTAAAATTTATATTCAATTGCATTCTAGCATTTTAGATGGGTATAGGCTTTATATCAAATCCTGGACGAATGGCGTGATGTTTAATTACGCCTTTTGTTTATTTAAAACTCTAGGTGTTGATGCTAGTTTTGCAGAGTTTGTATTTGCTAACTAATCAATCCGATAATAACAACTGCTTCTTGTCAGATTATCCTAAGTAATGAAAAGTAAATTTTACAGAGATTCTTTTGTATTTAAAATTTTTCAGGCAAAAAACTAATTGTTATTTAGTGCAAAGTACGTAGTAATTTATTGCATAATATTATTGCAATAATTTTCTCTAAAATTAGCTTGATATAATTCGGGCGGTGATTATATTTTGGTAGCTAATACAAATGGCTTTCTTAGTTTAAAGTAGTCTGCGGTATACTTACGACCAAAAAAATAGCAACACATGCGACTATTTGCAATAACTTTATTGCTGAAATAAATAAAAGACGAATTCAATATTTCACAGCTTGTTGGAAAACGTACTGCACGAGCGGTTACGATTTGGCCGTTTACTTTCGAGGTTGGTAAATTTGGGTCGGAAATGCAAATATAATTGATAATAAATTTTATTTCTTTTAACTTTTTAATCACTTTTGTATTTTATTAGATTACATAAATTATTAGATATTGTAAATTTTTTTTTGTTAAATTTTTTTCAGGGTTATTCATTGCATCTGCAATGCATATATTTTTATAAAATTTGGTATCCAAAAATACGTTAGCTAAATTTTATTCTGTAATGATCTCTCTATTATTTTCTTATCTAATCTTAATAAACGTAGAATACCTAGTATGTAGGTTCATATCACAAGCGCCAACATGTAAACTGTTCTGATCTGGGTAGCACCTCTCTATCAGTGGTATAAAGTTTATAAGTCAAAAACAGGCATAATATGAAATGACACTTCGTAATACGGTACTAATTCAAGTAAGTTAATTAAAAACAAGTCTTGGAAAAAATTCAAAAATTAATTGAAAAATAAGCCAGTTATAGGCTTCTAAATTTGAAGATACCAATAGGGTTGGGTATATCCCTGTCTTTTCCTCTTATAGAATATAATGTGCAATATTAACAATGACCTCACAACACAGTTTTCCTTTCCTTGTCTAAAGATTAAATTTAAACTTTTATAACTCGGTCAATTTTTAAGATTATTAAAAAAAATTTTCACTCTTCATCAGCCTGTACCTTGAAATAAAAAAAAATTAGTCAAATACCCAATTGTATTTACGATGCATTAAATAATGAATTATTCTAAGTAGAAAACTAAAAATTTCAAATTTTATAGTACATATAAGCTGCATTCACAGGGTTTCTTATGTTTTTATAAGGATACAGTATGAAATAAAATAATTCCCACAAACGTATTTAAATGCCAAAAATACTTTTCGTATGAACAAATTTATATTTCCCATTTAAAGAAATCTACGTAATTAAAAAAAACACTGATTTTCATCATATTTTAGGGATTGTGATGGGGTTAGAAACTTTTTCTAAAATTTCTTTATAAAAATGCATCTCAAAAACAATATATTATGATAGTTCCTTTCTGAAAACACTTAATATTTTAATGTCTTTATGCCATTTAGAAATTGGTAAATCTGCATCTATACTAATATTTAAAGCGGAAAAGTTTGTATATTTCTTTCTTCGTTTCCAAGAAATTATTTGACTGTTAAATCTGAATATTATTGAATAAGATTATAGGTTTTATATGATACAATTTATAAAGACAGAGTAGTGGTCAACAATTTAAAAAAAGTTAAGAAAAATGCTTAAATGGAGACAATTAGAGAGGGATCATACTTGTGTATAGAAACCTTTGTATTCCTATATAAACCCTCGATACGGACAACCGATGTCATTTAGCGATGGAACGGAGGTGTTTCATGACCATAATTAAAATAATTCCACCCAAGTAAAACCGAGGGGAACAGCAAGTATATGGAGAGCCCCTTCATTTATGTGGTTGTGGGAGCCATAAACTTAAGAATATTAGACATAGTTACCACGATATTTACTTCAGGAATGTGGTTTTAATTTCCTTTATAATATATGAAGGAATTTATTAACAATTTTTCACATTATGAGCACAGTTTGAATACGTTTGAATAAAAAGATTTCTTCATGTTGCCTTGTGTGTTATCACTAATAGTATACTATTTATATAAATGTTTATATACATATAAATATGTATATATTTACATACATACATACATATATATATATATATATATATATATATGTATGTATGTATGTAAATATATATATAAAAATATGGTATCAGTTACGTAGGAAAATATTATTTCAACTTAATTTGCCAAACTTAATTTTTAGCATTTATAGTAGTACAATCCGATTATGCGATGGTGTTAAATTGAAAGTTGTGTAATAATTAATCCATAAATTTGTTTTGAGAAATCGAAAAGGTTTTAATAATTTTTAATTATTAGTTTTATACTTTTATTTAATAGTTTTAATATGGTTATGTATATGTAAAGTATGCACTATTTACGTACAAAATTTCGTAGAAACCGTTTAACAGTTTAAGTGTGAAATAACACACAACTTTATTATGCTAGCAGGTGTTTAAAATTATATCCAAAAGCTGCTTTATGAGAGGAGTTATATTAACTTGTAATAAATGCAGCTCAGCGATTGTTACTAAAAATAGACCTACCAAGTCTAACAAAAAATATGTAAGTGATCAAAATCCTAAAAAATACGATTTTACACTCTATTCAGACAATGTCAATATTAAATTTTCCTTGCGAATTACTATTTCTGTCATTAAAATATTCCAAAAAAGATGCAATAATGTGCACGTAAACCAGCGTATCGTACGTAAATTTACATTTGTTAGAAATTTCTTCGTAAAATAATTTTAAAGCTATTTGCGTAGAATATATTATATAGCTGTCCCCAACAGAATATTCAGGAAAGGTGAAAATATTGTTGTGGAAAATAGTATGCCGTAAATTTATGTTCTTGTTGGAATGACTTTAAGTCAACTGGTATTAAAGGGATTATTAGAGCTGAATTACAATAGTTCCTTACAAAATACTCCGGATAGGAGTGAACATGTTTCCAGAATAGAGTGTGTCCGGAATTTAACATCGTTTCTAGTGGAACATTTTTCAGTTGCTATGGTCCTGTCCTGACCAAGTTATGTAAGTCTATAGATTCAGTTTGGATAATTCTACAACATTGAAACAAATATATTTAGCACAGAACTCTGTTCAAATGTTATGAAATCATAAAATATTGTGGAGGACATCTTTATCATACTGCTGTAATAAAAATCGGAAAGGTTATTTATCCTAAAAAAACCTTATAATGTCAATTCTATTATGCATATGACACAGGTTTTCAACGTTATGCCGATTATAATTATTACTTTATCTCTTCACATTGTCTACTTGAAGATGTTGTCATACAGCGAAACCTAAGTCGTGGTTAAGAATCTAAAAAAATAAGTAGATATAATACTACAGCACGTAGTTACATTTAAACTGTGAATAAAAATGAAGTTATAATGAATTTATACAAAAGTAACGCCAAATATATTCAATAATTACCGTTAAAAAGGTTTACCTGTTATCTAGCCAGAATTTTTTTTAATTCCACCCTGCGCTCAGCGGTATGAATATGTAAGAGTAAAATATAATTGTCGAGATATAACGAGTTGACAACACTGTAATAGAAGAGCAGGGTATACAGAGCCCTATCATTTATAAATCGGCAGGTGATGTTTAGTCAAGTAGTGAAATATTTAGTTTGGGTCGAGTATTTGTGTCCTAATTACATGAAACCGAGTACTTGATATATCTTTCATAATCTAGTTTGGGATTTCTGATCTAGTTTTCATGAAACTAGTTGTTTAGTCTGAGTTAGCTTTCCATTTAATCACTATTAAACTTTGAGAGGTTGAGCATTATATATACGTACTAATGCCTATCAAATGATATAATTTCGTTGTCGGTAATATCTATTTTTGCAGGTTGATATGAGTTAGAGAGTGGTAATAACAAAATAGTTGAAGTTTATCGTGCGGAAAAGTGTGTGCTGTTACCCATGTGTCGTTGTTTTTGTACTATTGCCAATAAATAATTTATAAGTTTCCATATATTCAGAATTATTCATTACTATGTGCAAAAGAAATTAATTTAATGTGTGTAAAAAATTAAATAAAAAATAGCAATCCCGTTCGGGTTGAAATAGTTATTACAAAGACCTTAAAATGTATTTTACAACATAATAACGCAAAGTTAGAAGTAAATTTTATAAATATTGTCTGAAAATAATGTTTGTCAATAATTAGAGAAAACAAAACGCCCCGAATTGTTATACGTACGGCATCTCAATACAGCATCAGTACATCTCGATAAATATTATGTCGATAATATTTAATTTATGAAAAATAGTACATTTGAGTCTACATTTACTTCATTTTTAATGAAAACTTAGATAATTTTTCTTTCAATTGATTTTTGTAAATGATTGGAGGAAAGAAAACGCCCTGATTTAAATTTCATTCCATACGTTTATTATACTTACGGTATCTCCATAATATATCACTCTCCATAATATATCTCCATAATATATACGTGGTACACGCGTAATTAAAACAATCTGCCATAATACAGGAAGGGATTTTGACAAATATTTCCATAAAATAATATAGTGACAACAGACAACCGTATATCATGAATCGCCATTCATACTAATCAAAGCTAAAGAAAGTTATGATTTAAACGACCCATCTTTAGGGAGGCAAGAGTATCATATTCAGCAGTCAGTCTTCGGACGAACTTCCCCGTTTCGGATAGGTTTGGACTTTTTTTCTTTAAATTGTTTTATTTACATTGCTTGGTCATTTTTGACGCAGATTTTTAATATTTACCTTTGGTAAGTTATATAAATTTTGTGGGTTCTCTAGGTGTGTAGTACAAAGAAATTATTTAGTTTCAGTGAAATTAGAAAATAGTAATAAAATATTTTTCCATCCAAATTCTATACACGTACTGATATTTGTGAATTTTAGTTGTTCCTAAGTAACCTTTAACAGTACGTGCTATGTTTATATAATTAGTGCAAATTAAAAACATATTTTGGGTAAATACCGAAAAGGAATTTATTAGTTTTTATTGTGTCCGAAATTTTAATTATAAATATTCCAGTTTTATAAATAAATCAAAGTGCAAAGTTTTTGGGGTCATATCTACGAACTAATAAAAAATATTCAGTGTCCATAGTTTTGAGTAATTGCACAGTTCTTTTAAATAATGTCAGAAGAAATGGCAATGAAATCTGCCGAATTCATAGATATATTTCTCAAACGACATGCGGATAAAAGTTATCGTAATTAAATGGTTGAAAGGAACGAGGGTAATATTTTTTACCTAGACTTCTTCTATTCATTTAAGACTAGTCAATCGATATAATCAATGGCGGATTTTGTAGATTATTTAATATCATGAGAAGATTTTTTAACTTAATGCATCTTCATATTTTATGTTATGGTGCAAATAGTTTGGGGTATTATGCTATTTTGTACCGAAACGGTCTTCATTATCTCAGTGAAATAAAGTCTTCGTACGGAAATTTTAAAAAATTACAAAAGAAGTGTACAGAAATATTTGCTAGTTCAGCAAGAAAACACTTGTACTAAATTAAGTGTTATGTTTGACTAAAAATGGAAAAAATGGAGCCGGTCAACTGAATATGATTCAGCGCTCGTTCCAATATTTGGATTAAAATTACCTAAGGCTGAGAATATTTGGCAGGTTTTAGAAATTTATACAAAACTCCTTTTCCATTAGTCTTTAAAGGATATGAAGAAAAACGAATTGAATGATGTTCTTTGATGTTTTATTGTAATTTTTGTTACTTTGCTTGTAATTTTTGTTTTCGTATACTTTGATTGTAATTTTTGTTTTCGAATACTTTGATTGTAATTTTTGTTTCCGTATACTTTGATTGTAATTTTTGTTTTCGTATACTTTAATTGTAATTTTTGTTTTCGCATACTTTGATTGTAATTTTTGTTTTCGTATACTTTGATTGTAATTTTTGTTTTCGAATACTTTGATTGTAATTTTTGTTTCCGTATACTTTGATTGTAATTTTTGTTTTCGTATACTTTATTTGTAATTTTTGTTTTCGTATATTTTGATTGTAATTTTTGTTTTCGTATACTTTGATTGTAATTTTTGTTTTCGTATTTAATAAAAGTATGAAATCCAATGGTAAATTTGTGATACAATTTTGAATTTACTTCAAATTGTGGTTTAAAAGATATATCATAGAACAAAAATAGATGAACGGCAACGATAAATGAACGAAAGAAACTTCCAATTTTTTCTCACATCTAGCAATACAAATAAGGCACTATATGTAACAATATGGTTTGCAACATGTAGGTTTTGGAGAATTAACCGACCTCTTCCAACTTCATTGCCGTTTAGATGCAAATATTTGTCGGATGCCTCTACCTGCAGCGGTAGAATACACATTATCTCCTATGTGCTCGCTTCTCGTTTCCGTGCGGATGTAGGATCACTATTTTCGATTTGATCTTAAAATTTGCTAGTAACGTAGAATATGTGGTGATCGCGTAAACAAATATTAACATATACGAAAGTCTGGTTATATGCAAAACTATATTTTCCATTATAAGTATATATTTAGTTTTCATATCTTCGGTCCCAATTACAGCGTTATCTAATAAATACGTTTGTAATAATAATATAAACAATTTTACTTGAACCTTTACTAGTGTAAAGTTCCAGTTAGTACTTCAATAATGTCAGCTGGTTCCTCCTTTTAGATGTAGATGTATATTGACAAAAGTGATTTTAGTTTTTTCATTGTTTGACATAATCTCCTTTTACACTTTTTTCCTTTTTTATTTAATGTACATTAGCTTTTGTCTCTTGCTTTACTTGTGTTGAGGAATCAACAAAAAGTAATAAATAATTTCAAGGAAATTAATATAATTTTGTCCAATGCAAGTAATTCTATATGAAAAATTATATATTTTTTAGTACATAGTTATTTAATTAACTTATTACAAATGTAAATATTATTTTTCATTAAATATATTGGTTAGCATATTTTTCGCAGGCATATGTAAGATAATTGGGTGGTTACACTTCTTTAATTTATTAATGCAAGTTAATTAATATAAGTTTGTACTGAAGTGCTTACCGTAAATTTGATTTCTTTTAATATTTACTGTTTATATACCACTATATTAAAAACCAAGGGGTTAAAGACCAGTTACTTTATAGCTTATTAGCAACATAAGGGTATGTTTGTCAGTTTGTTCATTTTTTTATTTCTATGATTTTTATAAATTATTTCTGAGTGAAATCCCTCTATTTATTCAGGGTATTTTTAATCATGTTCGTATATGTGGTAATATGGCTCGAAGATATAAGAATTAAAATACAAATATTTCAGTTCCATTTATAAAACAGTGTCGACATTTTTAGTCTAATTAATCTAAAGGTAATTACAACAGAAAACAAAAAATTACAAGATTAACTGGTTTTTAAAGTAAAATAAATATAACAAATTTTTAATTTAGAATTAATATATTACTGACAATTTCATGTCAGTAGAAGATTGCAAAATTCATAGTACTCGCACAAAAGAAAGCTACAAAATACTGTTGATAATAATACTTTGAATGTTGTATGCAAAATTTGAAAGCATTAATTAGAGGCTTAATAAAGGCCCACCCTGCTCAGCGAGCAAAATTTTAATGCTTAAGTTGGAGGAAAAGAAACCGAAAAATATTTTTTGCCTATATTTTCTATGGACATAAATTAAATATATTTATATCCATATAAAATATAGGAAATATGTATATTTACGTTTTATTAACAAAATAATATCAGCTATACATAATCTACCCACATGGCAAGCAGGGATAGAGTTATCAACATATGAAAGAAGCTTCAGGTTAAATTAACTTATATGTTATTCGTAATTTTTTTCAGTGTGGATTATTATTATCCACTTTCCGTTATCCTTTACTGATAAATTCTTCTTACAATTTTACCTTCACCGTCTTCAGTGAATATTGGGTTTCCTTATTTAAGATTAAAATTTCACTGATTTAAAATAGAACTGTTCGGATGAGTGTTTTATGAATTTGAATTTGATGCCAATGAGATGAAATCTTAACTGTTTCCTCAGTCCATAGAAAACGTTCTAAATTTTAGTCCACAAAATACGTCCTGAATTTAATTTTGATGACAATGACTTGAGATCTTAACCGTTTCCTTAGTATATTTTAATTCGGCTATCAATTTCGGCTTTATATTATATTGATTAGAAAAATCGATTCTCATTTTTTAAAATGGGAAAACGTGGAATTTTTTTAGATTTAATTTTAATAATTTCACAATATTCAAAGCGTGTATCGTCTCTTAACATTTATGTCCAAAAAATTGTTAAATATTGTAAAAGATAAACTTTATCTCACTATTATCGTAAAATATAACGAAAACATGATCTATTCTAAAAAAAAACCTTGAAACGTCACTGTTATTACCATAAAATACAAAGCATTTATTATTATATATAACAATAGACGTAATATTAATAGGTTTACCTGTAATATATTCAGATAATTTACAAAATCTTCTTTAGCGTACAGACTAATGAGTAGAAAATATAATTGTAGAGGGTTAATAAGTTAACAATTCTATAATAGAAAAGGGGTATATTGAAAGCCCAAGCACTTGCAAATTAGCAGGCCATCATTGAGCAGGTAGTGTAGTATTTAGTTTGAGGTCGAGTATTTGTACCGTAATTACCTAAAGCCGAGCATTTGGCATAACTTCTAACCTAATTTTGGATCTCTGATCTAGTTTTCTTGAAACTTAGTTGTCTAGTGCGTTAATTAAACTTCACTTTTAGTCGCTATCCAACACTTTGAAAGAGGTTGAAGGTTTTGCGTTTGTACTAGCGCCGATCGAGTAGTGTAATTACGTTGTTGTGAACATCTAACTTTGTATATTGATACGAGTTGTTAAGTGATAATTGCAAAATAATTGAAGTTTTTGTGCGGTGCTATTCATCATAAAGCTCTTTTTGTACAATAGCCAATAAAGTAGTTATAAATACGTGTATGTGCATAGCTAATATCATGTTCGATATAAATTAACTTAATGAGTTTGTAGAGAATAAAATCAGATTAAGCTCAACGCCAGTTCTAGTTGAAGTCATAGTTACAAGAAAAGGTAGATTGTCTTTTGTAATGCACAATACGTCTGTGGTAGTTTAGAGATTTACTAAAATTTCGTAGTAATAATAGTTTATGGGTGATTTTTATAATATTGTCCTATCGATTTAAAGGATACACCCGTTGTGGAAGTCTCGCCAGTTGAAATTCGAGGTTTTACTTTATTTTCATCGCCCGTAGTTCTCAAACACTAAATCTAAGGCCAAATTGGAATTTTGATATAAATATATATATATATATATATATATATATTTATATATATATATATATATATATATATATGTATATATATATATATATATATATATATGCATATATATATATATATATATATATATATATACTATTATATATATAATACTTCCAAAATAGTTTAAATTTGATAAATTTATATTAAAGAAAACTATAAAAATTAATCTTGCAACAAAATACGCAAATTATACAATGATACAATATTAAATATTACTTTGAACTTTTGTTTAAAATGTTTTTATTACTCGTTGCAAAAAAGATAAACGCTCTGAAGTTTCGTTCAAGTCTAACTGAAAAAGTTCCAATGATTCTTTATCGAAAAATTATTAAACAATTTACTATCTTTTTGCGCCTACGAAAGATAGACTAGGCAATATATTCGTAGGATGAAAAATAATATCAATATTTGTAAACCGTTTCATAGAAACATTAAATGTTCACATGAACTAAATATGTGCAGAACCCTCGTAGTACGGGTCCTCAACGTACCTATCAAGCTAAAAACAAAATATCGTAGTAAGTAATCGCCATCAATTTCTACTTATTAAATTACAATACAGCAAATTTGTATGCAACAAACATGTTTTAATTTCTCACATCTTATTTTAAACGGATATTTTTGGACATATTCGACATAAAATTTAAAAAAAAAAATTCAATTCAATTACTGAATTCAAATTCCTCTAATCCTAAAGTATTGTCTATAAATGTACGCAGTCTGCAGAACTTATAAATTAATACAATTTACAAAAGTTTATTGTTATAAATTTGCATCTAAAAACAACCAAGGAATCAAAATAAACGTAAAGCAAGTTGACAAAAAGATTCTCCAGGCTTTTCGAAGTGTTTAACGAGTTCGTTCGTAAATTGACCACTGTACATGGTACCTATGCTGATATATATCAACATGAGTCGAATTTAATTTTTTTTATTAGATTTAAAGAAATGTTTGAACTATTAAATAAACAATATGTCAAAATAAATGAAATCTGCTGTCATTGTGGTGTTTTATGGAAATAAACATAAAATTACCTTCCTATGTTACGGCAAATTATTTCAATTACACGGCCACCGCTATGCAAATAAAATTATTTACTTGAAAATCTTTTTAGGTGCACCTGCGCTATTTATTGAACAGTGAACGAAATGAAGCCGTCAGGTTTGGGTCGGTGACGGTGAATCAGATAAACTCGGCTCCGTTCGATATCGGCCAAACAAGTTTCAAATTCAAAAATGATGAAATGTAATCAATTGAATGTATCCTGCCTTGAGTATAATTTAATATAATACGCGCATGTTGTTTTCTTATAATAATTTTTGTGTTGAAAATTTCCAACAGTACGGTTATATTGGTTGCCAAAGTTTTCACTTCTGTACTATGTTCAGCACTCCAAATTTTATTTTTAATTATTTCATTAATACTTGTAAAATACGATTGAATTGAAAATAATAAGAAAGCAATATTTACTTTGTATCGTCACACATTGCGTCAGCAAATGTGACGATATCAAGCTTCTAAGCTTATATTATGGATGAGAGAGAACGGTATATGTGCTGATGGGATATCATTGCCGTAAAGTAATTTGAATTTGCCCATTCGTCACAGGTAATGTCGAAATCAACCAATCATCAATTAGGATTATTACGAAATTACCCGTGGGAAACGGGCAAAACCTTAAAGCAGTGCTATCTCAGTCGTACATACACTGTACTCACTCCACCTATAATATCAATTTAGAAACTTTCAAATTATTACAGCACAAGTAAAGGGAAAAATCCGAAAATTAATGACTTCTAATTCTCTACGAATTTAAACATTTTTATAATTACGTTGTGAAAATTAATATTATATTATATACGTACCCTATTATATACCTATTATATACGTACCCTTAAATGTTTATGACTGCCAAAATATATATGAAATTCCCATAGTGCTAGTTCAACTTTTTCTTGATCAATTTAAAAAAAAATTAAACGCAATAATGCTGTTAATTCTTTTTTTTAAATAATTTTATAAATACATAATAAAGTTCGTATTTCATTCACGCCTTTCATAGATCTTGATGAGCATTAATAATTTTAAATTCATGCGAGGTGTACTACGGTATAACGTAATACAAAAAACAGACGGCAGAACCTGTTGCAAAGATAGATTTCAAATAGTATGTGTATATCGTTTACATTGTTAAAGATAAAATAATAACGAAAAACAGTGGACGAAGGAAAAATATATTACTGCACTGTTTTGCTATATAATATAGCGCCATCTAATTGAAATCTAATAAAAACTTATTTAGTTGTTGACAATATTCAAATATAATTTTATTATATAAAGGAGACAACGCCAACTTCTTGTAGTAATTTGATTGAAGCTTAATTTTTTATATCACATGGTCTATAGACTACTACTTTTTTATGCCACGTGGTTTATACGTGCGCATGAAAAAAAAATATGAATAGTATAATTAGCGAGAATATGATTAATGAATGCAGTAAAATGTAGACTCAAATGTACCGTTAACGTCAATAAAATATTTATCAAAATATGTACGTAGCGTCAACAAAATATTTATCAAAATATAGTTGTGTTGTGTGGAGACGCAGTGGGAAGGGCGCACAAACAGAAATTCAGAGCGTTTATCTTTTTTGCAACGAGTAATGAAAACATTTTAAACAAAAGTTCAAAGTAATATTTAATATTGTATCATTGTATAATTTGTGTATTTTGTTGCAAGATTAATTTTTATAGTTTTCTTTAATGTAAATTTAAACCATTTTGGAAGTATTGATTAAATTAACCTATATTTTGACGAAAAATATTTTTTGTCAACTGTCATTCCAATCGAGTGTGACTTCCAGAGCACAATGTCTCATATATATATATATATATATATATATATATATATATATATATATATATATATACATATGTATATATATATATATATATATATATATATATATATACATATATATATATATATATATATATATATATATATATTACCGTTCTCTCTCATCCATAATATAAGCTTAGAAGCTGGATATTGTCACATTTGCTGACGCATTGTGTGACGATACAAAGTAAATATTGCTTTCTTATTATTTTCAATTCACTCGTATTTTACAACTATTAATGAAATAATCAAAAATAAAATTTGGAGTGCTGAACATAGTACAGAAGTGAAAACTTTGGCAACCAATATAACCGTACTGTTGGAAATTTTCAACACAAAAATTATTATAAGAAAATAACATGCGCGTATTATATTAAGTTATACTCAAGGCAGGATACATTCAATTGATTACATTTCATCATTTTTGAATTTGAAACTTGTTTGGCCGATATCGAACGGAGCCGAGTTTATCTGATTCACCGTCACCGACCCAAACCTGACGGCTTAATTTCGTTCACTGTTCAATAAACAGCGCAGGTGCACCTAAAAAGGTTTTCAAGTAAATAATTTTATTTGCATGGCGGTGGCCGTGTAATTGAAATAATTTGCCGTAACACAGGAAGGTAATTTTATGTTTATTTCCATAAAACACTACAATGACAGCAGATTTCATTTATTTTGACATATTGTTTATTTAATAGTTCAAACATTTCTTTAAATCTAATAAAAAAAAATAAAATTCGACTCACATTGATATATATCAGCATAGGTACCATGTTCAGTGGTCAATTTACGAACAAACTCGTTAAACACTTCGAAAAGCCTGGAGAATCTTTTTGTCAACTTGCTTTACGTTTATTTTGACTCCTTGGTTGTTTTTAGATGCAAATTTATAACAATAAACTTTTGTAAATTGTAATAATTTATAAGTTCTGCAGATTGCGTACATTTAGACAATACTTTAGGATTAGAGAAATTTGAATTCAATAATTTAATTTAATTTTTTTTTTTTTAATTTTATGTCGAATATGTCCAAAAATATCCGTTTAAAATAAGATGTGAGAAATTAAAACATGTTTGTTGCATACAAATTTGCTGTATTGTAATTTAATAAGTAGAAATTGATGGCTATTACTTACTACGATATTTTGTTTTTAGCTTGATAGGTACGTTTAGGACCCGTACTACGAGGGTTCTGCACATATTTAGTTCATGTGAACATTTAATGTTTCTATGAAACGGTTTACAAATATTGATATTATTTTTCATCCTACGAATATATTGCCTAGTCTATCTTTCGTAGGCGCAAAAAGATAGTAAATTGTTTAATAATTTTTCGATAAAGAATCATTGGCACTTTTTCAGTTAGACTTGAACGAAACTTCCATTAGGCTATTTTTTTACGTAGGAATATGGTTTGTTGATATTTTCAGCAATATCTCTAGCACTAATTTACATGAAGTTTTGAAAATATAATTTTGGAATTTGTATAACAGAATCTTAACTGATATTTCATATGACATAAGAATTTAAAATAGTTATTGTTTAATTGTTTCGTTTATTTCTTTGAAAATATCCACATAAATATTTTTTTAAGCTATATATTTTTTTACCGCGTGTACTTATATATATTGAATAATATATTGAAGTACACGCGGTAGATATGTTCATCACTGTACAAAAATTCAAGTTTATACGTCAAACTAATATAAATATAAAAAATAATATTGAAGAATACGCGGCTCGATATACTTTATCACTGTACAAAATTACAAGTTCATATGTCAAACAATTTCCGAGGAAAACGGCTATGACATATGGACAGACAGACCGACACGTAAGTATTGTTTATATATTTGTAGCCCTACATATAACAAATTATTTTTGGCTCGCACAGCTGCAAATTTAGGTACAAATATCTAAAAAAATTGTAGTAAAATTAATAAATACATTTATGGCATTTAGCATGGCGAAATTTTAACACACTTAAAAATTAGTTTCAGTAAAATATTTTATGATGGATATATATTACAAAGTTGGGAAATATATATTACAAAGTTGGAAAATTGATAATATGATCTGGATGACATTCTTTAGATAGACGTCATACTTTTTTTAATTTTATACATGCGTGATAGGAGGCCGTAATGCATTAAGGCACGCGAACAACAAAATTGGCTTATCGTGACGATAATTTGTTATTATATAAATTTGTTATTATATAATATAAAGCCAAATTTACTTGATTAATGAGTCAACAAGACTCTAAAAGTAAGATGGATTTTACAAAGCCTCGCACTTTTGGTGACAATTTTATGGATATTAAGTACTCGTTGGATCAGACATTCCAGTCGAGTTATCTAAACTTTTCGGCCACACACAACTTGTAGCTTAGTCTTAAATTTATGATCAAGTCCCAATGAAACTTACCCGTAGTTAGAAAGTACGTCATTAAAATTTAACTTTTGATCTCTGTCCAATATCTTGGATAGGGACAGGCTTTGCCTGAGAGCCTGGGCGAATTGAGTGATGTTTAACAATGTCCGTTGTCATGTACAATTTTAGATGACAATGTAAGTCAAGTAGCATTTGTGAATAAAGGCTGATTAAAGTTTTATTACTTAAAATGCGTGGATTATTTTATTATAGCTAAATCATAATCTATATTTAAAGACTTTCCCGTCAAATTATCGTGAGTGAGTGTTAAACTTTCGTCTTTCCGATTGGACTAAGATTTATTAAGGAAATGTTGTTTATTTCAGTACTTATCAGTACACAGTACTGATAATGCTGCAATCTGTACAGTAAGTACTGTTGTGTCAAATAAGGATTCTTTATAAATATGCAGTATGTATCAATTTAATACATATTATTTTTAAACTTATTTTCTAACATTTAATATATATAAACGAGTATTTTGACAGTTACAGTAATTTGGTTGTTTATTTAAATGGATGCGATATATCTAGGACACATTATTAAAAAAAAAAGTAAACCATATAATATAAAACTATTTGAAATAATTTTTCAGGCAATATAAATGAAGAAAAAAACTAAATGCAAAACCAAGTAATATTTGTTGCAAACGAAACCGTATTGGCGCTTACGACAAATTTGCTGCTTGCTTTCGAGGTCGTCTAGGATATGTTGAAAATTTAAATATAATTGAGAACAGATTATGTCCTTTAATGGTATTTAGCAATTTTTGTGTTGAAATATTTCAAAACTTAACAATAAAAAACTCAGTTTCTCTATACATTGCTTACCTTTATTTTTTGGAACAAATGGCTATAAATATATACATATATATATATATATATATATATATATATATATATATATATATATAAATATATATATATATATATATATATATATATATTTACAGGTATATTTACACTAATTAACTATATATAAGAAATGTTTTTAATAAATATTAATCTCCTTAGTATTCACACAATGCACATAATATAATTATAACTTACTTAAGTTTGATAAATATTATTCCATTATTATCCATTTGTTCCCTTCCTTTTATAATCTTTATATTCTAACTATGACAGAGATTCATACCCTGAGCGATAACCGATAGTCGTTATGATTAACGTACCTCCTTTTTTCAGGTCTATAAGATTGCCGAGTTAAAAACATATGTAGTGTGAACTATTGTTTATGACAAAAGTTGCCTCTGCAGTAAAAGAACAAAATAAATTTATGCAGAAAACAGGTTTTTGTAAGTTTCGTAATACGTATAGACTATATTCTCAGTACATCGTAAGTTCTTTCGTTTCTAAAAATGCTCTTTGTGCAAACAAATTTACATATATTATCTAAAGGAATCTACCGTTTTGAAAACTAATGGTTTCCCATTTTATCATAATTTAACAAATTATAGTAGCGTTAAAATATGATTTATAGTGGAATAAATCTTTCCAAGGAACCGTTAGTATATGAATGCATATTTCAAATTAAATCTCTTCTGAAAACAGACTTTTATTGGGAGGCAATTCATTTAAAGGATTGTTTATTCTAATAAGCGTTTGCTTGAGAATCATAATAAAGGTCAAGTGTTACTACATCGACATATATAATGTCGTGAAGGGTTGCTTTATTTAAGTAATTACACATTAAGATCAGTTAGAAAATACGGAATAAGTTTGCCTTCAGTCATTCAGTTCTACGTCTGTGAACATATTCATGTTCTACAACTGTGAACGTTTCACTAGTCACATTTAGCCAAATATTATTATTTACTTCAACGTTTTCATTTCATCTCCTCCTCCAATTTCTTATAAATCACGTCCATGTGTAAGTTACATATTTATTAGAAATTTCTTTTTGTGATCCACCGAAAATGCGTACTTAACATATTTTTTAATATTAGTACTTATCACCTAAATAAGACGTTTTCGATTATAATAAAAGTTTGCCGTTATTTCAAAACGAAACAGATCATATAATATGTTTTAAATATTTTTAAACTAATATGTTAATCTAAGTTTATAGATAATAAAAAAGTACATAATAAGTAAATAGTTACAAACAATTTACTGCGAAAATTTAATACTAATGCGACTGAATAATGTTTTCGTATTAATTTTAATTTTAATTACATCTACCTTTTAAACATTTTTACAAAGATTTTCAAAAAAGCAACGATATTTACTGCATAAAATAAAATACGCGCTCTTAAAATGAACATTTGAGTTAAAATTTCATAAATGTATATTTTGAAAGCATTATAAATAAGTAAATATCACTTAAATATGGGACATTAGGTTGGCATATTTAACTTAAAAATAGTAGAATTGGTTTCAATTTAAATGTATATTTGAGCTACCTTATGTGAAAAAAATGGAAAATTTTGAATTTAAACAAAATGAAAACATCAAAAATTTTGGTAGAAACCTATAAGTATATTAGTTAATGTTATAAATTTGTTGATCTCACTATAGGACGATCGGGTTTTTAATGAGTACTTATCATTTTCAGTGCATACATTAACTATTCGTTAATTTACTTTTCCAATATATATAATCGCGAAACAGAACTATATTTAAAATTATATTTTTGAGACAGAAGATTTGTATTTACAAAAACAAAACATGACCCATTTGTACATAACAAGGTGCCCACTGAACTGATGGAAAATTTACAAAAATGTCATTTCAGGAATTTTCCGACAAATTTCCCGTCGACGTTACTCTTCTCAATATAACAATACTAGGCCACCTCCACACACTCTTGGAAGATTGTTAAATTTCTATCAATCCCTCTTTTATCATACTTAACTTATATCCATGGAAAATGCTCTAAGCCAATTGCCTTGGTATAATTATGGACTTATATAAATGTCTCTCTATCTGTTATTCTAGGTACTTTTTCCGAAGATGTTTCTGCTTCTGATACAAAATTTCAATGAAACAGCTTTCATTGAAATTTTGTATAATCACTGGTAATAAAATTGAACCGTATGTTTCCAAAAATTAAACTTTCATTTGGGAGCTAGTTTTAAAAGTGAAACAGGAGGTGTAAACAATTTTTTTTATTATTATAAAAAAAATTTAATATGGGAGTTCAAAAATAGAGCGTTTCTAATATAATTTTCGTCTGGAAAATTTTTTAAATAATATCTGAAAATTCACTATATTCTTAAAAATTGCGAATACTACAGATCCAAATAATATAAAAGAAAATGGGTATCTTGAATCAAATAGTCCGAAATATTTTAATTCAATTAGTTATATCTGTTAAAATGGTAATAATTTTAAAGAACTGTGATTGAAAATATTTTCCATAGATATCATGCCAATCAATAAACGAGGGAGAGAATCCATTTAAGTCTTTTCAAACTCGCAATGTGTCAACAATACAATGTTGCTATTTCACTATTATTACCCTTTTACTTTCTTTCAGACAATTTGAAATAACTATAAACTAACATGATAATAGACAAACACACTACGAGTCACAATTCATACTAAATGACAGTTAAGAAAATATGTGACAGATTACTTCATTTTGAAATTACTTTTAGTATACTAATCATGTTTACACGTAATAGAATACAATTATACAAATGTCAAATCTTGCGTGTATATTACACCTAACTTCACACACACACACACACACGTGTGTATATATATATATATATATATATATATATATATATATATATATATATATATAAATACACACAAAATTTGCACTCGAAAATTTGAATGACATTTAGTTTCAGTAATGCTAAAGATCCATGATAACATGCTTTGATATGGAATACGCATTGCTCAATTTTCAAGACGAATTTTATGGACTTTTTTTTATTTACAAACGAAATTATATTAGTATACCATCATAACAAATACTAGGAAAAATATTAAAAGACGAGACAGCGGAAGACAAAAAAATGTTAATACTATATTCATTTTGTTCTCCGAAGTCGTTTTGTCCCATTTAAATTTAACAAGGCAAGTAATTCAAATGAAATGTATAAGCCAGCAAAAACATCCCTACAACCCCATTTAAGCCTACAAGTAGGTTTTTTTAAATAAATATCCATCCCCTAAATGACCAATCAAATATCAAGATTTTCTTTTTTGCTGTCCTTTGGAGAGCAAATTATAAATTAATACTTTATCTCTCGTGAAAATGATTTTATTTAAACGTTTTATGCTTTTTAAATGTTCATACACATGTTAAAATATTTATACAAATGTATACAAACGTTTATACGCAGTGAATAGGTATATCGAAATGCAACAGGCAACTTATAACACATCCCAATTAAAATTCTCGCCGCTGGAGCAATATACCACCAATGATTAAAACATACTGCTATTTAAGATCTATAATACATATCCTACAACTGAGTATCTGTAAAGAAATTCAATTCCCCTTCAGTAATTTCAAGTAGCCGAGTAGACTCCAACTGAAAAAGATTAATGGCATTTTATCCGGAAGAAAATATCTGGTACTGACTGTATATACCCGTGACAGCTAAGTTGAAAGTATGGTCTGTTGCAAGTACTTTTCAAGTTAGTTTATATAATTGACTCTTTTCTTTATTAGAAAAATACAAAAGGCAAAAGTACTTAAATGGTTTATTTTGGATACTATATTCACTTTTTGTACAAAAATATATCACATATTTTTGATAAAGATATAATTGCATAATATTATAATAATGCAGAAACCACATACAAAACTTTAAATTTAAGAATGCAAAAATAATAAAAGAAGAAGAAATTAAGCGTAGTAATTAAGAAACATATTTATTTGAATTTTTGAATTAATTCGTTACCTTTATTGAATACAGGATAGTGATATGAAAAGAGGGACATTTATTGTTTGAAAGTATTTAAATATCTTTTGTAAATGCCAAATCTATCGTCGAAAATAAAGATAGTGACGGGGTGTCATTAAGGTGTGATTACCCCTCCATATCTAGCATTGATATTAACGAGATTTTCACATCGAAAAGTGTAGCGTCCAAGAAAAACACTTGTCAAACGGGTATGGACTCGCACTATGAGGATTCCGTACACGTTTAGGAACTTGTAAATATTTAATGGTATATAATATTCCTATTAGACTGTTTACAACATTTTAGTTTTTTGGAACGAAAATATATTGTCTACTATATCTTTCACAGGCGCATATTTAAAAAAATTGTTTTTGTGGTATAAATACAAATAAACTCTTTTCGGATTTTGTCCTTTATTCGTACGGCTTCTTGTAAAATTTCGTGTTTCTAGATCAACGGGAAGTACGCTATGGGTTTTGATTTATTTACGATTGACAAAAAAAAGCAGCATAAATATCCGTTTTTAAGGTTTTAATTGCGTTGACTTCGAAGCTTGATTTATTTGATATTAATTTCAATTTAATACCTCCATGCTTTCCTAAGAGAAAGGGTCTCGACAGCCAGACAGACCGAGGATGGATGACGAAGATCCTAAAAGGGTTCCTTTTTTTCCTCTTCATGTGCGGAACGGCAATGTCAGAACAAAAGAGTAATATGATTTTCCAAATTCGAATACTGTTGGAATTTAATATTTCATTGGTAAAACTACGACTCAGGAAAACATAATTTTATGTGATAAAAAAATTCGGGGCCAGGTTATTTTCAGCTTTGGGAATGATACCTCTAGGAATGAATTCTACTTCTTGAAACTTGTTTTCATAACTTGATTTTTCTGGCAATGAATTTTCTATAGATTTTTGTCTAAAAAATCACCATTCAGTTCACGGGTGAAGTGAGAAACATGTTAAAAAATCTTACAATATAATTGATTTTACAGTTTCGTTTACAGCCTAAAATCTGAAATATACTACGTTTATTAAAATACTCAGTAGTATTAAGTATCTTTTGATTTTATTGTTAGAATCATGTAATATTCAAAATACAATAAATACTCAACCTGGCTTGGTTGGTATTGTACAAACACTCCTGGTAGGTAGCCATCTTAGCTGGTAATATTATCTTTAGCCTTTTATGCAAATTTCGTTGATGCGAAAGATATTTATTAGTAAGCTCTTGAATAATTAAGGTATTTGCTGCTATAAAAATTAAAGAAAGACGGAAGGGTTTCTTTTCTTATTCTTCATATAAGAATTGTCAAATAAGAAAATACAAAATGACAATTAGCAAAAAAACAATGCAAATGCCAAAATTTATCAGCCGCTTTCTCGAAACAAACAAGCGAATTATTTGTGTACTAAATCATTTAAATATTCATGAAAGGTATCCCATAACATTTCAAATGATTTTGCAATAAAAATTATTTGAAATTACTAGGAATTCAAATTAAAACAAATGCGTTACAAATGAAAAAAAAGAATTAAAATGTGTCATCATATGTAACAATATATAATTGAGTATAATATTTTATCAATGTGAAGCATTAAAAGGCTGCACTTAAATCTTTTACTTTGCAGCGAATTCAGCGATTTTATGTAGCCAGCTAAAATTTTTGTCAAAATGATTAAATTAACAATCTAGAACTATAAGAAAAGTCGCCTGCAAGTAAACAGCGTCTGCTAATTTGATGTTTTAAGGAATTTAAATAATAACAAAATAATTGAAAGTCTCAAGCCTAACCAGTGTGAAGAAAAATATATTTTAAAGCTTTACCTTAGTTTTCATAAAAAGTGAATATATACAATTTTACATCAGTTTTAAGCATCAAATATAGGCCAAAGCAAGCAAGTAATAAGTTAAGATGTAAAAAAGTAATAAAAACGTATTTCTTGGTGCGAGAGGTTTAATATTATTACAAGTGTTTTATTTAAATCTTTATATATATATATATATATATATATATATATATATATATATATATATATATAATATATATATATATATATATATGCCAGATTCTTCATTCGCATGTAGAGATCCAACAGCTTATAATATATAAAAAACGGTACTAGTTTTGCGAACAAATTTTGTCGACCTATTCGTAAGTTTAAATAAATCAAAGATTTTTTTATTTTAAACTGTGTCATGTTATTTATTTTTAACAGGACGTATAATCAGAATCTAATTGAGATTCGTAAAATCAATCCAATTCCAATAAAAATATATATGACATAGCATTTAAAAATTCCCAAAATTGTATTTCCTAAAGTAGAAAAACTTACTCTTTTGTTGATTAGAATCGTTAATTCCATCGTTAAAGATAGTTAAATATACTAATATTTTTCTGCTAAAACGACATTGGCATAACTACATTTGTTGTTGCTGTTGAATTAGAAAAAAATTAAGAATTAGTAAAATGTTTGGAAAGATATTTACTTACATGTTTTCAGCTCTTCACGTTTAAGTACGTGTGTACAGTTAAAGTTAAATAAATATTGGCTAAATGAATATTCTTATGACATAAAAAATCGGTGTGTGGTTCTATCGGGGATACGGCCGTATGTTTTACGTGCATCCATGTACGTTAGCGGGTAATAATTGTTACATTCCCGGCACCGCTTCACTCTATCGTATGGTGTTTTATGGGTGTCACTGGATTGCTCTTGAGAAGCTCTTTCCAACCATATACGATCTCTTTATTTTGATTTAGTTTTTTTACGAGTATAGAGTGACAATGTATTCAGTTTTCTTAATTTTTAACGTTAACATCATACATATTCACCATAACTATTCCACACTAACGTTTTATACACATAATCGATAAATCTTGACAATAGATTGAAATTCAAACGAGCGTCTTAACTTCTCAGAGGCAAAATTTATATTAAACAGAAATGATGTGACGCGGTGAAACGACCTTAAAATGGCAGCGCGTCCCCCTTCGCCGCACGCGATGCGTCACAGTCTCCGCTTAACGTAACGAATTTGTTTGACCCTTTAACTATCGAGTGGTATAATTCCATTTTAAACGTAGGTGACAGTTACGTATCTGAAATGCCAAATTTTATCCCCTGATTTCGTTATCATTAAACGTGACATAAAAAAAATCACATAAGCGATCAATAGCTTATGTGATCTTTTATGTCACACTTGTCGTTCTGCGGGTGAGTTGTTATAAAATATGTACTTACTCTTATATGTACGTACTAATAATTAACACATACAGTATTGTCTTCTTTTTCCTTCTATGTATATTTTGCATAGTACGCAATATTGTTTTATTAAAAAATTGTCGCATTTAATTTCAAAAATATTTTGAATAGAAAACAAATAAAGTAGAAAAAAAGTCTGTCACAACCGATTTTCTCAGAAATCATGTGACGTAAAAACTAAAAATTTTGTGTAGAAATACATAAATTACGCACTAGAAAATTTTTTTAAAACATAAGAATTAAAGAGTGACTGGGTAAGTCAAAATTATTTACACAACATTATTACATTACAAACAAGGTAGGCAAAATTGTATTTTAATTTTGCATTTTATTGTGAGTATCGCTTGAAAGGGCTTTTTATGAGGAGTCGAAAAATATTTTGTTACTAATTTTAAATGGCATGTTTAAAAAGATATTCCAAAAAATATGCGAAAATAGTGCATATATCAGAATTACTGTACCAAAAATCATGAAAAAACAGGTTTGGTAAAATCTGACTAGAATATTCCATGAAAACTACGGTGATTATCCTAGATCGGATAACTTTAGAATATGCATTTTACGCCTGAGAAAGATATAGTAGGCAATATATTTATGTTATGAGAACGGATATATTTATGTTATGATACGGTAATGGAGATGCTATGTACCCTTAAATGTTTATATACACCTAAATTTGTACGGAACCCCTGGAGAAAGAATTCTTCTCGTACTCGGCAGATGTATTGATAAAAGTTAAAAAAAATTTATGACACATTGGTAAAAATAAAAAATGTGAAATATAAAATATAAATGTGTACAAAGTTTCGACAGATGTGACGGGTAACTGCTCTTAACGATGCTAACTTTCGACATTCAAAATTTATTTTTTATATTTATTTTCCCTAAATTTACCCTCTAAGTATAGCGTATAAAATTAACTCTTGAATATTCGGCTGTTCCTAATCCCTAACATATATAGGGAATGAAATTTTGTTTTCTTTTGTTTCTGAAGGAATATTTAATATTTTTTTTATTATTGAAAAAAATAAAAAATCACTAAATCTTTAAAATTACTTTCAAAAACTACGTAGCATACATATCATATAAAATTAATTTCTTTATGCAGATTTATAACAATGTATTTAGTAACATGTAACTATAGCGTAATCAGTTGGGTATAATCTAGTACTTAACAGAAGTTCCCTGTCTGTATCTTCATGTTACTTTCATTTATTATTGAAAATTTGTCAAGGACCCAAAAGATAATTAATGTTTTCTCAAAGAAATCAAATTTCTAGTTTTTCCAGGGAAGGAACTTCACTGCTCACTTTTATAACTTTTCTGGCCTAATGTACTTTTGAGCATGGCAGAAAAAATGAACAATTCAAAATTCCCTCAAAACTAATTTGACGAAAATTCAAAAAGCGGATAAGACTCATGTACATATTTTAGTCAAAGGTGTAATACATTAACAAAACAACCCCTCCAAAATAAAGTTTTTGTATTTAAGTTTTAATGAAATACCTTGAACAAAAGAACTTTTGCGCTTTAGCTTAATAGCTTTAAAAAATACCCTGAAGCGGTACGTGTAATAGACCAACGGTAATATAAAATAACGCTGGAGCTCAGGGAGAATTAACTGCACTTAAATTCTCCTCAAGAACTTTTAGCAGCCAGTTAAAAGCTTTTGCCGATGTAGTTAAATATTGAACAACTACTCGGAAAGAAAAGATCGTACAAGTTTTTATGTAAAGAGCAAAGTTCAGAATAATTCAAGATTACTCGCTAACAATTTAGTCTTTAAAGAAATGGTTTTCAATCGTGCAAACTTTTTATTAAAGAAGGTTAACTCATTCATAGGCAAAAGAAAATCTATTTTGAGAATGGTTCAAAATCAAATACAGGTGATATTTATTCATTATCGTTTTTTAACTATGATATATTAATTAATTTTGTCCTTTGATTTTATTTAGGAATGAAACAAACTAATTTTACTTGCGGGATAGAATGATTGGTTGAAAACAAATAATTTTTAATAAAAATTTATATTCCAAAAATTTTAATGCCCATCATAAACAAGTAACTCAATTTATATTTTATGTGAGTTTCATGAATAAAAAAGTAAAGAAAGTATGCAATTCAATATTATCAAATAAATGGAAAAAAATAAATGAAAGTCTCGTTGATAAACAAATTTCAATCTAATAAATGAAAGTCTCGTTAATAAACAAATTTAAATCAAATAAATGAAAGTCTCGTTAATAAACAAATTTAAATCAAATAAATGAAAGTCTCGTTAATAAACAAATTTAAATCAAATAAATGAAATTCTCGTTAATAAACAAATTTCAATCAAATAAATGAAAGTCTCGTTAATAAACAAATTTAAATCAAATAAATGAAAGTCTCGTTAATAAACAAATTTAAAAGTTGTGAAGGATACGTGCGAAAATTGTGGTGAAGATCGTTTTCGTGGGATGAAAGAGGAAAATGATAATTTAAATAAAGTAGAAAAACTTGTTAACTGCAAGTTGGACTCTGCTTCAAGGTTTTTCGTACTCGTGTACATTTTAATAGAATAAAATACATACATTATTTGTTATACCATTTAAAAAAAACTAAAGATATATATCCTATGGCATAACTTCAAGTACAGTGTAAATAACTCTTTGCAATTTCTTTTTGATTCATGTATGAATTACGTATGCATTACGATAACAAGAAGTTGGCGTTGTGCCATTTATATGATAAAATTATATTTGAATATTGTCAAAAACTAATTAAGTTTTTATTAGAAGTCAATTAGATGGCGCTATATTATATATCAAAACAGGTCAGGAATACATTTGTCCTTCGTACATTGTTTTTCGTTATTATTTTATCCTTAACAATGTAAACGATATACACTCACTCTTTGAAACTTATCTTTGCAACTGGTTCTTGCCGGCTATTTTTTATTACATTATACCGTGGCACACCTCACGTGTGTTTAAAATTATTATATGCACATTATATATATATATATATATATATATATATATATATATATATATATATATATATATATATATATTATGCACATAAAGATCTATGAAAGGCGTGAATGAAAGATAATCTTTGTTATCTCTTTAGAATATAGGTGTTTAAGATAATTATTTTAAAATATATAAATTTTAAAATAATTGTAACCATTGAATAAAATTATAACCATTTAAGGTATATAATATGTTTCATTAAACTACAATTATTAATTTGTCACACCGTAAATGTATTGCCTACTATATTTTTACAGGCGTAAAAACAAACTTTAAAAATGTATAAATCCGCAGAGAATTAGAAGTCATTAATTTTCGGACTTTTTCTTTACTTGGGCTATAAGACCTCCCATTATGCGGACTCTCAAGATTAAAAGTCGGCCGAAAATACTCTGTTGGTCTTAGTGATAAATAAGCTGATTGTATAAACAAAAAAGTGCCTTAAAAGCTCAATCAAAAGATAATTGTATGAACAAAAAAACTGTTTTAAAGGCTCGTTTGTTGCATGAACCAAAGAACTTGAAAATTTTCATCATATAAGGTTATAAGCTTCAGAATACGGTATTAACTTCAATTTTTTACCACGATCTCTCTGAGATAAGTGTTTTGATAGATAGACGGATGAACGGATAAATGACCAAGTAATTCAATAAGATTCAGTTTTTTCCCAATTTGAGGGTCGGTAATTGCAAACACGTTTATAGTCAGTGACGTTATTTTAAATAGACAAGTTATATCCTGCGAAAATGGATCAAAGATATTCTAGATATTCTAGAGAGTATACAAAACTATGAAACTGGTCATACATATTAAATATTCAATAACACAGATGAGCGAAACATCGAGTTTAAAAAGGAGTTATAATAATATGAAAGTTTCCAAATTGATGTTATAGGTGGAGTGAGTACAATATATGTACGAATGATGTGTGGAGTGAGTACAATATATGTATGAATGATGTATGGAGTGAGTACAGTATATGTATGAATGATGTGTGGAGTGAGTACAATATATGTACGAATGATGTATGGAGTGAGTACAGTATATGTATGAATGATGTGTGGAGTGAGTACAGTATATGTACGAATGATGCTACCCCAAGCATTAGTTTAAGGCAAATGGGTTTTGCCCGTTTCCCACAGGTAATGGCGAAATAATCCTAATTTATAATTGGTGGATTTCCACATTACCTGTGGGGCAAGTTCAATTTGCCTTACAGTAATGATAACCCATTAGTACGTATACCGTTCTCTCTCATCCATAATATAAACTTAGATGCTTGATAATGTCACATTTGCTCACGCAGTGTGTGACGATACCTAGTAAATATTGCTGTCTTATTATTTTCAGTTCACTCTTATTTTACAAGTATGAAGGAAATAATTAAAAATAAAATTTAGAGTGCTGTCCACAGTACAGAAGTGAAAACTTTGGCAACCAATATAATCGTACTGTTAGAAATTTTCAACGCAAAAATTATAAAACAAAAATAACATTAAGTTATACTCAATGCAGGGTGCATTCAATTGTTTGGCCGATACCGGAAGGAACCGAATTTACCCGATTCAGCGTCACCGAACCGAACCTGATGGCTTAGTTTCGTTCATTGCACGATAAACAGCGCAGGTGCACCTAAAAAAGTTTTCAAGTAAACAATTTTATTTACATGGCGGTGGCTGTGTAATTGAAATAATTTGCGTAACACGGGAATATAATTTTATGTATATTTCCATAAAACACGACAATGACAGCAGATTTTATTTATTTTCACATATTGTTTATTTATTAGTTTAAACATTCCTTTAAATGTAATAAAAACTAAATTCGACTGAAGTTGATATATATTGGCACAGGTACCATGTTCAGTAGTCAATTTACATACAAAGTCGTTAACCACTTCGAAAAGCCTGGAGAATCTTTTTGTCAACTTGCTTTACGTTTATTTTGACTCCTTGGTTGTTTTTAGATGCAAATTTATAACAATAAACTTTTGTAAATTGTAATAATTTATAAGTTCTGCAGACTGCGTACATTTATAGACAATACTTTAGGATTAGAGAAATTTGAATTCAATAATTGAATTGAATTTTTTTTTTTTAAATTTTATGTCGAATATGTCCAAAAATATCCGTTTAAAATAAGATGTGAGAAATTAAAACATGTTTGTTGCATACAAATTTGCTGTATTGTAATTTAATAAGTAGAAATTGATGGCGATTACTTACTACGATATTTTGTTTTTAGCTTGATAGGTACGTTTAGGACCCGTACTACGAGGGTTCTGCACATATTTAGTTCATGTGAACATTTAATGTTTCTATGAAACGGTTTACAAATATTGATATTATTTTTCATCCTACAAATATATTGCCTAGTCTATCTATCATAGGCGCAAAAAGATAGTAAATTGTTCAATAATTTTTCGATAAAGATTCATTGGCACTTTTTCAGTTAGACTTGAACGAAACTTCCATTAGGCTATTTTTTTTGTTATTTTGCCTGTAGCAGTTTCGAAGGTTGGGAGGACGTAGGAATATGTTTTGTTGATATTTTCAGCAATATCTCTAGTACTAATTTACATGAAGTTTTGAAAATATTGGAATTTGTATAACAGAATCTTAACTGATATTTCATATGACATAAGAAATTAAAATAATAATTGTTTAATTGTTTCGTTTATTTCTTTGAAAATATCCACATAAATATTTTTTTAAGTTTTATATATTGAATAATATATTGAAGTACACGCGGTAGATATGTTCATCACTGTACAAAAATTCAAGTTTATACGTCAAACTAATATAAATATAAAAAATAAAATTGAAGAATACGCGGTTCGATATGCTTTATCACTGTACAAAATTACAAGCTCATATGTCAAACAATTTCTGAGGAAAACGGCTATGACATATGGACAGACAGACCGACACGTAAGTATTGTTTATATATTTGTAGCCCTACATATAACAAATTATTTTTGGCTCGCACAGCTGCAAATTTAGATACAAATATCTAAAAAATTTGTAGTAAAATTAATAAATACATTTATGACATTTAGCATGGCGAAATTTTAACACACTTAAAAATTAGTTTCAGTAAAATATTTTATGATGGATATATATTACAAAGTTGAGAAATAGCTAGGATTGATAATATGATCTGGATGACATTCTTTAGATAGACGTCATACTTTTTTTAATTTTATACCTGCGTGATAGGAGGCCGTAATGCATTAAGGCACGCGAACAACAAAATTGGCTTATAGTGACGATAATTTGTTATTATAACGATAATTTTAATAGTATAGGATAATGCTTATAAATATAAAGCCAAATTTACTTGATTAATGAGTCAACAAGACTCTAAAAGTAAGGTGGATTTTAGAAAGCCTCGCACTTTTGGTGACAATTTTATGGATATTAAGTACTCGTTGGATCAGACATTCCAGTCGAATTATCTTAACTTTTCGGCCACACACAACTTGTAGCTTAGTCTTAAATTTATGATCAAGTCCCAATGAAACTTACCTGTAGTTAGAAAGTACGTCATTAAAATTTAACTTTTGATCTCTGTCCAATATCTTGGATAGGGACAGGCTTTGCCTGAGAGCCTGGGCGAATTGAGTGATGTTTAACAATGTCCGTTGTCATGTACAATGTTAGGTGACAATATAAGTCGAGTAGCATTTGTGATTAAAGGCTGATCAAAATTTTATTACTTAAAATGCGTGGATTATTTTATTATAGCTAAATCATAAATCGTGTTAAACTTTCGTCTTTCCGATCGGACTAAGATTTATTAAGGAATTGTTGTTTATTTCAGTACTTATCAGTACACAGTACTGATAATGCTGCAATCTGTACAGTAAGTACTGTTGTGTCAAATAAGGGTTCTTTATAAATATGCAGTATGTATCAATTTAATACATATTATTTTTAAACTTATTTTCTAACATTTAATATATATAAACGAGTATTTTGACAGTTACAATAATTTGGTTGTTTATTTAAATGGGTGCGATATATCTAGGACACATTATTAAAAAAAAAGTAAACCATATAATCTAAAACTATTTGAAATAATTTTTCAGACAATATAAATGAAGAAAAAAAACTAAATACAATACGGAGTAATATTTGTTGCAAACGAAAATGTATTGGCGCTTACAACAAATTTGCTACTTTCTTTCGAGGTCGTCTGGAATATGTTGAAAATTCAAATATAATTGAGAATAAATTAAGTCTTCTAATGCCATTTATCAATTGTTGTGTTGAAATATTTCAAAATGTAAGTTAACAATAAAAATCTCAATTTCTCTATATATTGCTTACCTTTATTTTTTGGAACAAGTGACTATATATATATATATATATATATATATATATATATATATATATATATAGTCACTTGTTCCAAAAAAAAAAATATATATATATATATATATATATATATATATATATGTATACATATATTTTTGTATATTTACACTGACTAACTATATATAAGAAATGTTTTTATCAAATATTAGTCTACTCAGAATTCACACAATGTACGAAATCAAAAAAACGCAATATAATTATAACTTACTTAAGTTTGATAAATATTATTCCATTATTATCCTTTTGTTACCTTTTTTATAACCTTTATATTCTAACTATCACAAAGATTCATACTCTAAGCGATAATCGGTTATTCAGTATGATTAACGTACCTCCTTTTTTCAGGTCTAAAATTGCCGGGTTAAAAACATATGTAATGTGAACTATGCTTTATGACAAAAGTTAACACTGCAGTAAAAGAATAAAATCAATTTAGGCAGAAAACAGGTTTTTATAAGTTTCGTAATACGTATAGACTATATTCTCAGTATATCGTAAGTTCTTTCGTTTCTAAAAATGCTCTTTGTGCAAACAAATTTACATATTTTATCTAAAGAAATCTACAGTATTAAAACTAATGGTTTCCCATTTTATCATAACCTAACAAATTATAGTGGCGTTAAAATATTATTTATAGTGGAATAAATATATCCAAGGCACTATTACTATGGGAATGCATATTTCAAATGAAATTTCTTCTGAAAACATTTAGACTTTTATTGGGGGGCAATTCATTTGGAGAATTGTTTATTCTAATAAGCGTTTACTTGTGAATCATAATAAAGGTCAAGTGTTACTACATCGACATATATAATGTCGTGAAGGGTTGCTTTATTTAAGTAATTACACATTAAGATCAGTTATAAAATACGGAATAAGTTTTCCCTCAGTCATTCAGTTCTACGTCTGTGAATATATTCATGTTCTACAAACGTTTCACTAGTTACATTTAGCCAAATATTATTACTTATTTCAACGTTTTCATTTCATCTCCTCCTCCATTTTCTTATAAACCACGTCTATGTATAAGTTACATATTTATTTGAAATTTGTTTTTGTGATCCACTGAAAATGCATACTTAACATATTTTTTAATATTAGTAACTATCACCTAAATAAAACGTTATCGATTGTGATGAAAGTTTGTCGTTATTTCAAAACAAAACAGATCATAAAATATGTTTTGAATATTTTTAAACTAATATGTTAATCTAAATTTATCGATAATAAAAAAGTACGTAATAAGTAAATAGTTACAAACAATTTACTGCGAAAATTTAAAACTAATGCGAACGAATAATGTTTTCGTATTAATTTAAATTTAAATTATATCTACCTTTTAAATATTTTTACAAAGATTTTCAAAGAGGCACCAATATTTACAGCATAAAATAAAATACGTTCTCTTAAAATGAACATTTAAGTTAAAATTGCATAAATGTACATTTTGAAAGCATTGTAAATAAGTAAATATCACTTAAATATGGGACATTATGTTGGCATATTTAACTTAAAAATAGTTGCCGCGGAATTGGTTTCAATTTAAATGTATATTTGAGCTACCTTATGTGAAAAAAATGGAAAATTTTGAATTTGAACAAAATGAAAACATCAAAAATTTTGGTAGAAGTCTTTAAGTATATTAGTTAATGTTATATTTTTTTTGATCTCACTATTGGACGATCGGGTTTTTAATGAGTACTTACCATTTTCAGTGCATACATTAACTATTCGTTAATTTACTTTTCCAATATATATAATCGCGAAACAGAACTATATTTAAAATTATATTTTTGAGACAGAAGATTTGTATTTACAAAAACAAAACATGACCCATTTGTACATAACAAGGTGCCCACTGAACTGATGGAAAATTTACAAAAATGTTATTTCAGGAATTTTCCGACAAATTTCCCGTCGACGTTACTCTTCTCAATATAACAATACTAGGCCACCTCCACACGCTCTTGGAAGATTGTTAAATTTCTATCAATCCCTCTTTTATCATACTTAATTTATATCAATGAAAAATGCTCTAAGCCAATTGCCTTGGTATAATTATGGACTTATATAAATGTCTCTCTGTCTGTTATTCTAGGTACTTTTTCCGAAGATTTTTCTGCTTCTGATACAAAATTTAAATGAAATAGCTCTCGTTGAAATTTTGTATAATCACTGGTAATAAAATTGAACCGTATTTTTCCAAAAATTAAACTTTCATTTGGGAGCTAGTTTGAAAAGTGAAACAGTAGGGGTAAACAATTTTTTTATGATTATAAAAAAATGTTAATATGCGAGTTCAAAAATAGAGTGTTTCTAATATAATTTTCGTCTCTCTTAGGAAAGCGTGGAGGTATTAAATTGAAATTAGTATCAAATAAATCAATCTTCGAAGCCAACGCAATTGAAACCCTAAAAACGGATATGTATGCTGCTTTTTTTGTCAATCGTAAATAAATTAAAACACATATCGTACTTCCCGTTGATCCAGAAACACGAAATTTTACAAGAAGCCGTACAAATAAAGGAGAAAATCCGAAAAGAGTTTATTTGTATTTATACCACATAAACATTTTTTTTAAATATGCGCCTGTGAAAGATATAGTAGACAATATATTTTCGTTCCAAAAAACTAAAATGTTGTAAACAGTCTAATAGGAATATTATGTACCATTAAATATTTACAAGTTCCTAAACGTGTACGGAATCCTCATATTGCGAGTCCATACCCCTTTGACAAGTGTTTTTCATGGACGCTACACTTTTCGATGTGAAAATCTCGTTAAAATCAATGCTAGATATGGAGGGCTAATCACATCTTAATGACGCCCCGTCACTATCTTTATTTTCGACTATAGATTTGGCATTTACAAAAGATATTTAAATACTTTCAAACAATATATGTCCCTCTTTTCATATCACTGTACTGTATTCAATAAAAGTAGCAAATTAATTCAAAAATTCAAGTAAATTTTTTTCTTAATTACTACGCTTAATTTCTTCTTCTTTTATTATTTTTGCATGCTTCAATTTAAAGTTTTGTATGTGGTTTCTGCATTATTATAATATTATGCAATTATATCTTCATTAAAAATATGTGATATATTTTTGTACAAAAAGTGAATATAGTATCCAAAATAAACCATTTAAGTACTTTTGCCTTTTGTATTTTTCAAATAAAGAAAGGAGTTAATTACATAAACTGATTTGAAAAGTACTTGCAACAGTCCATAACTTCAGCTTAGCTGTCACGGGCATTTACAACCAATATCTTTATCAGATATTTTCTTCTGGAAAAAAAGGTCATTAATTTTTTTCAGTTGGAGCGTACTCGGCTTATTGAAATTACTGAAGCGGAATTGAACTTCACCTAGTTATGGGGTATGTAGTACAGATCTTAGTTGTGGGGTATGTATTACAGACCTTAAATAGCAGGATATTTTAATCATTTGTGGTATATTGCTCCAGCGGCGATGATTTTAATTGTCATGTGTTATGAGTTGACAGTTGCATTTTGATATATCTATTCACTTTGTATAAATATTTGTATCTTAATTACCTTTTGTATAGATCATTATAACTAAAATTTTAAACTCAGCTTGAGAGTAAAATATCTGAATTTCATTTTTTTCCACCTTCATTAACTTCTTTATCGAGATCAGTTTACCTTTTTATTTCTTGGTGTGCAACTAAAGCATATAAAAATGCTTAAATATCCGTTACACATTAAAAGCGTAATGGATATTTAAGCATTTTATTTGGTGGGACATTTTTCAGTTACTATGAGCCTGTCCTGATGAAGTTATGTAAGTCTATAGATACAGTTTGGATAATTCTACAACATTGAAACAAATATGTTTAGCACAGATCTCTGTTCAAATGTTATGAAATCATAAAATATTGTGGAGGATATCCTTAGTCATACTGCTGTAATAAAAATCGGTGAATGTTATTTATTCTAAAAAACCTTATAATGTCAATCGTATTATGCATATGACAAAGGTTTTTAACGTTATGCCGATCATAAATATTACTTTATATCTTCACATTGTCTACTTGAAGATGTTGTCATACAACGAAACCTAAGTCGTGGTTAAGAATCTAAAAAAAGTAGATATAATACAACATCACGTAGTTTCATTTAACTGTGAATAAAAATGAAGTTATAATGAATTTATACAAAAGTAACGCCAAATATATTCAATAATTACCTGTTATCTAGTCAGAAAATTTTTAAATTACTCCTTGCGCTCAGCGGTATGAATATGTAAGAGTAAAATATAATTGTCGAGATATAACGAGTTGACAACACTGTAATAGAAGAGCAGGGTATACAGAGCCCTATAATTTATAAATCGGCAGGTGATGTTTGGTCAAGTAGTGAAATATTTAGTTTGGGTCGAGTATTTGTGTCCTAATTACATGAAACCGAGTAATTGATATATCTTTCATAATCTAGTTTGGGATTTCTGATCTAGTTTTCATGAAACTAGTTGTTTAGTGTGAGTTAGCTTTCTATTTAATCACTATTAAACTTTGAGAGGTTGAGCATTATGCATGGTTGAGGTTGAGCACAAATGATATAATTTTGTTGTCGGTAATATCTATTTTTGCAGGTTGATATGAGTTAGAGAGTGGTAATAGCAAAATAGTTGAAGTTTATTGTGCGGAAAAGTGTGTGCTGTTATCCATGTGTCGTTGTTTTTGTACTATTGCCAATAAATAATTTATAAGTTTCCATATTTCCAAAATTATTAATTACTATGTGCAAAAGAAATTAATTTAATGTGTGTAAAAAATTAAATAAAAAATAGCAATCCCGTTCGGGTTGCAATAGTTATTACAAAGACTTTAAAATTTATTTTACAACATAATAACGCAAAGGCAGAAATAAATTTTATAAATATTGTCTGAAAATAATGTTTGTCAATAATTAGAGAAAACAAAACGCCCCGAATGTTTATACTTACGGCATCTCCATGCAGCATCAGTATATCTCGATAATATTTAATTGTTGAAAAATAGTACATTTGAGTCTAAATTTTACTTCATTTTTAATGAAAACTTAGATAATTTTTCTTTCAATTGATTTTTGTAAATGATTGGGGGAAAGAAAACGCCCTGATTTAAATTTCATTCCATACGCTTATTATACTTACGGTATCTCCATAATATATCACTCTCCATAATATATTTGCATAATATATACGTGGTCCACACGTAATTAAAACAATCTGTCATAATACAGGAAGGGATTTAGACAAATATTTCCATAACATAATATAGTGACAACAGACAACCGTATATCATGAATCGCCATTCATACTAATCAAAACTAAAGAAAGTTATGATCAATTACTTTAAACGACCCATCTTTAGGGAGGCAAGAGTATCATATTCAGCAGTCAGTTTTCGGACGAACTTCCCCGTTTCGGATAGGTTTGGACTTTTTTTCTTTAAATTGTTTTATTTACATTGCTTGGTCATTTTTGACGCAGATTTTTAATATTTACCTTTGGTAAGTTATATAAATTTTATGGGTTCTCTAGGTTGTGTAGTACAAACAAATTGTTTTAGTTTCAGTGAAATTAGAAAATAGTAATAAAATATTTTTCCACCCAAATTCTATACACGTACTGATATTTGTGAATTTTAGTTGTTCCTAAGTGACCTTTAACAGTACGTGCTATGTTTATATAATTAGTACAAATTAACAACATATTTTGGGTGAATACCGAAAAGGAATTTATTTGTTTTTATTGTGTCTGAAATTTTAATTATAAATATTCCAGTTTTATAATTAAATCAAAGTGCAAAGTTTTTGGGGTCATATCTACGAACTAATAAAAAATATTCAGTGTCCATAGTTTTGAGTATTTGCACAGTTCTTTTAAATAATGTCAGAAGAAATCGCAATAAAATCTGCTGAATTCATAAATATATTTCTCAAACGGCATGCGGATAAAAGTTATCGTAATTAAATGTTTGAAAGGAACGAGGGTAATATTTTTTACCTAGACTTCTTCTATTTATTTAAGACTAGTCAATCGATATATTCATTGGCGGATTTTGTAGATTATTTAATATCATGAGAAGATTTTTTAACTTAATGCATCTTCATATTTTATGTTATGGTGCAAATAGTTTGGGGTATTATGCTATTTTGTACCGAAACGGTCTTCATTATCTCAGTGAAATAAAGTCATGGTACGGAAATTTTAAAAAATTATGAAAGAAGTGTACAGAAATATTTGCTAGTTCAGTAAACACTTGTACTAAATTAAGTGTTATGTTTGACTAAAAATGGAAAAAATGGAGCCGGTCAACTGAATATGATTCAGCGCTCGTTCTAATATTTGGATTAAAATTACCTAAGTCTGAGAATATTTGGCAGGTTTTAGAAATTCATACAAAACTTCATTTCCATTAGTCTTCAAAGGAAATGAAGAAAAACAAATTTAATGATGTTCTTTGATATTTTATTGTAATTTTTGTTACTTTGCTTGTAATTTTTGTTTTCGTATTTGATAAAAGTATGAAATCCAATGGTAAATTTGTGATACAATTTTGAATTTACTTCAAATTGTGGTTTAAAAGATATATCACAGAACAAAAATAGACGAACGGCAACGATAATTCAACGAAAGAAACTTCCAAATTTTTCTCACATCTAGCAATACAAATAAGGCACTATATGTAACAGTATGGTTTGCAACATGTAGGTTTTGGAGAATTAACTGACCTCTTCCAACTTCATTGCCGTTTAGATGCAAATATTTGTCGGATGCCTCTACCTGCAGCGGTAGAATACACATTATCTTCTATGTGCTCGCTTCTCGTTTCCGTGCGGATGTAGGATCACTATTTTCGATTTGATCTTAAAATTTGCTAGTAACGTAGAATATGTGGTGATCGCGTAAACAAATATTAACATATACGAAAACTGGTTATATGCAAAACTATATTTTCCATTATAAGTATATATTTAGTTTTCATATCTTCGGTCCCAATTACAGCGTTATCTAATATATACGTTTGTAATAATAATATAAACAATTTTACTTGAACCTTTACTAGTGTAAAGTTCCAGTTAGTACTTCAATAATGTCAGCTGGTTTCTCCTTTTCGATGTAGATGTATATTTGACAAAAGTGATTTTAGTTTTTTCATTGTTTAACATAATCTCCTTTTACACTTTTTTCCTTTTTTATTTAATGTACATTAGCTTTTGTCTCTTGCTTTAGTTGTGTTGAGGAATCAACAAAAAGTAATAAATAATTTCAAGGAAATTAATATAATTTTGTCCAATGCAAGTAATTCTATATGAAAAATTATATATTTTTTAGTACATAGTTATTTAATTAACTTATTACAAATGTAAATATTATTTTTCATTAAATATATTGGTTAGCATATTTTTCGCAGGCGTAAGTAAGATAATTGGGTGGTTATACTTCTTTAATTTATTAATGCAAGTTAATTAATATAAGTTTATACTGATGTGCTTACCGTAAATTTGATTTCTTTTAATATTTACTCTTTATATACTATTATATTAAAAACCAAGGGGTTAAAGACCAGTTACTTTATAGTACAGACTTATTAGCAACATAAGGGTATGTTTGTCAGTTTGTTCATTTTTTTATTTCTATGATTTTTATAAATGATTTCTGAGTGAAATCCCTCTATCTATTCAGGGTATTTTTAATCATGTTCGTATATATGGTAATATGGCTCGAAGATATAAGGATTAAAATACAAATATTTCGGTTCCATTTATAAAGCAGTGTCGACATTTTTAGTCTAATTAATCTAAAGGTAATTACAACTAAGGAACCGTGTAACACTAGAAAACAAAAAATTACAAGATTAACTAGTTTTTAAAGTAGAATAAATATAACATATTTTTAATTTAGTATTAATATATTACTGACAATTTCATGTCAGTAGAAGATTGCAAAATTCATAGTACTCGCACAAAAGAAAGCTACAAAATACTGTTGATAATAATACTTTGAATGTTGTATGCAAAATTTTAAAGCATTAATTAGAGGCTTAGTAAAGACCCACCCTGCTCAGCGAGCAAAATTTTAATGCTCAAGTTGGAGTAAAAGAAACCGAAAAATATTTTTTGCCTATATTTTCTATGGACATAAATTAAATGTATTTATATCCATATAAAAATAGGAAATACGTATATTTACGTTTTATTATCAAAATAATATCAGCTATACATAATCTACCCACATGGCAAGCAGGGATAGAGTTATCAACATATGAAAGAAGCTTCAGGTTAAATTAACTTATATGTTATTCGTAATTTTGTTCAGTGTTTATTATTATTATCCACTGTCCGTTATCCTTTACTGATAAACTGTTCTTACAATTTTACCTTCACCGTCTTCAGCGAATATTGGGTATCCTTATTTAAGATTAATATTTAACTGATTTATAATGAAACTGTTCGTATGAGTGTTTTATGAATTTGAATTTGATGCCAATGAGATGAGATCTTAACTGTTTCCTCAGTCCATAGAAAACGTTCTGAATTTTAGTCCACAAAATACGTCCTGAATTTAATTTTGATGACAATAACTTGAGATCTTAACTGTTTCCTTAGTACGTTTTAATTCGGCTATCAATTTCGGCTTTATATTGTATTGATTAGAAAAATCGATTCTAATTTTTTAAAATGGGAAAACGTGGAATTTTTTTAGATTTAATTTTAATAATTTCACAATATTCAAAGCGTGTATCGTCTCTTAACATTTATGTCCAAAAAATTGTTAAATATTGTAAAAGATATACTTTATCTCACTATTATCGTAAAATATAATGAAAACATGATCTATTCTAAAAAAAACCTTGAAACGTCACTGTTATTACCATAAATGACAAAGCATTTATTATTACATATAACAATAGACGTAATGTTAAAAGGTTTACCTGTAATATATTCAGATAATTAACAAAATCTTCTTTAGCGTACAGACTAATGATTAGAAAATATAATTGTCGAGGGTTAATGAGTTAACAATTCTATAATAGAAGAGGGGTATATTGAAAGCCCAAGCACTTGCAAATTAGCAGGCCATCATTGAGCAGGTAGTGTAGTATTTAGTTTGAGGTCGAGTATTTGTACCGTAATTACCTGAAGCAGAGCATTTGGCATAACTTCTAACCTAATTTTGAATCTCTGATCTAGTTTTCTTGAAACTTAGTTGTTTAGTGCGTTAATTAAACTTCGCTTTTAGTCGCTATCCAACACTTTGAAAGAGGTTGAAGGTTTTGCGTTTGTACTAGCGCCGATCGAGTAGTGTAATTACGTTGTTGTGAACATCTAACTTTGTATATTCATACGAGTTGTTAAGTGGTAATTGCAAAATAATTGAAGTTTATTATGCGGAATCGTGTGCGGTGCTATTCATCATAAAGTTGTTTTTGTACAATGGTCAATAAAGTAGTTATAAATACTTGTATATGCATAGCTACTGTCATGTTCGATATAAATTAACTTAATGAGTTTGTACAGAATAAAATCAGATTAAAATTAAGCTCAACGCCAGTTCTAGTAGAAGTCATAATTACAAGAAAAGGTAGATTGTTGTTTGTAATGCACAATACGTCTGTGGTAGTTTACAAATTTACTAGCATTTTCATAGTTATAATACTTTATGGGTGATTATTTTAATATTGTCCTATTGATTTAAAGGTTAAAGCTATTTTTTAGTTATTGGCTTATGTTCTAGTTCATTTTAAAAGATACACCCGTTGTGGAAGTCTCGCCAATTTAAATTCGAGGTTTTACTATATTTTCATCGCCCGTAGTTCTCAAACACTAAATCTAAGGTCATATTGCAAATTTTACATATATGTATATATATATATATATATATATATATATATATGTGTGTGTGTGTGTATATATATATATATATATATATATATATATATGAGACATTGTGTTCTAGAAGTCACACTCGATCGGAATGACATTTGACAAAAAATATTTTTCGTCAAAATGTAGGTAAATTTAAACAATACTAACAAAATAGTTTAAATTTGGTAAATTTATATTAAATAAAACTATAAAAATTAATCTTGCAAAAAAATACACAAAATATACAATGATACAATATTAAATACTACTTTGAACTTCTGTTTAAAATGTTTCCATTACTCGTTGCAAAAAAGATAAACTTTCTGAATTTTATTTCAGTTTGTGCGCCCTTCATATTTAAAGCGTCTCCACACAACACAACATAACATTTTGATAAATATTTTGTTGACGAATAGTACATTTGAGTCTACATTTTAGTACATTCATTGACGATATTCTTGCTAATTTTACGATTCATATTTTTTTTTCATGTGGCGTAGGTACATAGACCACGTTGCATAAACAATTAAGCATTAATCAAATTTCTACAAGAAGTTGGCGTTGTGCCATTTATATGATAAAATTATATTTGAATATTGTCAAAAACTAATTAAGTTTTTATTAGAAGTCAATTAGATGTCACTATATTATATATCAAAACAGTGCAGGAATACATTTGTCCTTCGTACATTGTTTTTCGTTATTATTTTATCCTTAACAATGTAAACGATATACACACACTCTTTGAAATTTATCTTTGCAACTGGTTCTTGCCGGCTATTTTTTATTACATTATACCGTGGCACACCTCACGTGTGTTTAAAATTATTATATGCACATTATATATATATATATATATATATATATATATATATATATATATATATATATATATATATAATGTGCATATAATAATTTTAAACACACGTAAGGTGTGCCACGGTATAATGTAATAAAAAATAGCCGGCAAGAACCAGTTGCAAAGATAAATTTCAAAGAGTGTGTGTATATCGTTTAAATTGTTATATATACATATATATATATATATATATATATATATATATATATATATATATATATATATATATATATATATATATATTATGCACATCAAGATCGATGATATGAAAGATAATCTTTGTTATCTCTTTAGAATATGGGTGTATAAGATAATTATTTTAAAATATATAAATTTTAAAATAATTGTAACCATTGAATAAAATTATAACCATTTAAGGTATATAATATGTTTCATTAAACTACAATTATTAATTTTTCACAACGTAAATGTATTGCCTACTATATTTTTACAGGCGTAAAAACATACTTTAAAAATGTATAAATCCGCAGAGAATTAGAAGTCATTAATTTTCGGACTTTTTCCTTTACTTGGGCTATAAGACCTCCCATTATGCGGACTTTCAAGATTAAAAGTCGGCCGAAAATACTCTGTTGGTCTTAGTGATAAATAAGCTGATTGTATAAACAAAAAAGTGCCTTAAAAGCTCAATCAAATGATAATTGTATGAACAAAAAAACCGTTTCAAAGGCTCATTTCTTTTTGTTGCATGAACCAAAGAACTTGAAAATTTTCATCAATATGAGGTTATAAGCTTCAGAATACGGTATTAACTTCAATTTTTTACCACGATCTATCTGAGATAAGTGTTTTAATAGATAGACGGATGAACGGATATATGACCAAGTAATTCAATAAGATTCAGTTTTTTCCCAATTTGAGGGTCGGTAATTGCAAACACGTTTATAGTCAGTGACGTTATTTTAAATAGACAAGTTATATCCTGCGAAAATGGATCAAAGATATTCTAGATATTCTAGAGAGTATACAAAACTATGAAACTGATCATACATATTAAATATTCAATAACACAGATGAGCGAGACATCGAGTTTAAAAAGGAGTTATAATAATATGAAAGACTTTTTTAAACTTTCGCGATTCGAACACATATTTTATTTGATTTGAATCGGGTTTTTTCGCTGTAATTATCTATTTAATGAGTAAACCTAGATATTATAAACTAAGCACTCACTATGTCCCGACGTTTCAGACTGGTTGCACAGCCTGTGGTCACGGGAAGACTCTTCCCGATTCAAATCAAATAAAATAATATGAAAGTTTCTAAATTGATGTTATAGGTGGAGTGAGTACAATATATGTACGAATGGTGTGTGGAGTGAGTACAGTATATGTATGAATGATGTGTGGAGTGAGTACAGTATATGTACGAATGATGCTACCCCAAGCATTAGTTTAAGGCAAATGGGTTTTGCCCGTTTCCCACAGGTAATGGCAAAATAATCCTAATTTATAATTGATGGATTTCCACATTACCTGTGGGGCAAGTTCAATTTGCCTTACAGCAATGATATCCCATTAGTACGTATACCGTTCTCTCTCATCCATAATCTAAACTTAGATGCTTGATATTGTCACATTTGCTCACGCAGTGTGTGACGATACCTAGTAAATATTGCTGTCTTATTATTTTCAGTTCACTCTTATTTTACAAGTATGAACGAAATAATTAAAAATAAAATTTAGAGTGCTGACCACAGTACAGAAGTGAAAACTTTGGCAACCAATATAACCATACTGTTAGAAATTTTCAACGCAAAAATTATAAAACAAAAATAACATTAAGTTATACTCAATACAGGGTGCATTCAATTGTATGCATCATTTTTTAATTTCGAACTTGTTTGGCCGATACCGAAAGGAGCCGAATTTACCCGATTCACCGTCACCGAACCGAACCTGACGGCTTAGTTTCGTTCATTGCTCGATAAACAGCGCAGGTGCACCTAAAAAAGTTTTCAAGTAAACAATTTTATATACATGGCGGTGGCTGTGTAATTGAAATAATTTGCCGTAACACAGGAAGGTAATTTTATGTTTATTTCCATAAAACACCACAATGACATCAGATTTCATTTATTTTGACATATTGTTTATTTAATAGTTCAAACATTTCTTTAAAATCTAATAAAAAAAATAAAATTCGACTCATGTTGATATATATCAGCATAGGTACCATGTTCAGTGGTCAATTTACGAACAAACTCGTTAAACACTTCGAAAAGCCTGGAGAATCTTTTTGTCAACTTGCTTTACGTTTATTTTGACTCCTTGGTTGTTTTTAGATGCAAATTTATAACAATAAACTTTTGTAAATTGTATTAATTTATAAGTTCTGCAGACTGCGTACATTTATGGACAATATTTTAGGATTAGAGAAATTTGAATTCAGTAATTGAATTTAATTTTTTTTTAATTTATGTCGAATATGTCAAAAAATATCCGTTTAAAATAAGATGTGACAAATTAAAACACATTTGTTGCATACAAATTTGCTGTCTTTTAATTTAATAAGGAGAAAGTGATGGCGATTACTTACTACGATATTTTGTTTTTAGCTTGATAGGTACGTGTAGGGCCCTTACTACGAGGGTTCTGCACATATTTAGTTCATGTGAACATTTAATGTTTCTATGAAACGGTTTACAAATATTGATATTATTTTTCATCCTACGAATATATTGCCTAGTCTATCTTTCATAGGCGCAAAAAGACAGTAAATTGTTTAATAATTTTTCGATAAAGAATCATTGGCACTTTTTCAGTTAGACTTGAACGAAACTTCCATTAGGCTATTTTTTTTGTTATTTTGCCTGTAGCAGTTTCGAAGGTTGGGAGGACGTAGGAATATGTTTTGTTGATATTTTCAGCAATATCTCTAGTACTAATTTACATGAAGTTTTGAAAATATTGGAATTTGTATAACAGAATCTTAACTGATATTTCATATGACATAAGAAATTAAAATAATAATTGTTTAATTGTTTCGTTTATTTCTTAATATTTTTTTAAGTTTTATATAAATATTTTTTTAAGTTTTATATATTGAATAATATATTGAAGTACACGCGGTAGATATGTTCATCACTGTACAAAAATTCAAGTTTATACGTCAAACTAATATAAATATAAAAAATAATATTGAAGAATACGCGGTTCGATATACTTTATCACTGTACAAAATTACAAGTTCATATGTCAAACAATTTCTGAGGAAAACGGCTATGACATATGGACAGACAGACCGACACGTAAGTATCGTTTATATATTTGTAGCCCTACATATAACAAATTATTTTTGGCTCGCACAGCTGCAAATTTAGATACAAATATCTGAAAAATTTGTAGTAAAATTAATAAATACATTTATGACATTTAGCATGGCGAAATTTTAACACACTTAAAAATTAGTTTCAGTAAAATATTTTATGATGGATAAATATTACAAAGTTGAGAAATAGTTAGAATTGATAATATGATCTGGATGACATTCTTTAGATAGACGTCATACTTTTTTTAATTTTAAACCTGCGTGATAGGAGGCCGTAATGCATTAAGGCACGCGAACAACAAAATTGGCTTATCGTGACGATAATTTGTTATTATATAAATTTGTTATTATATAATATAAAGCCAAATTTACTTGATTAATGAGTCAACAAGACTCTAAAAGTAAGGTGGATTTTACAAAGCCTCGCACTTTTGGTGACAATTTTATGGATATTAAGTACTCGTTGGATCAGACATTCCAGTCGAGTTATCTAAACTTTTCGGCCACACACAACTTGTAGCTTAGTCTTAAATTTATGATCAAGTCCTAATGAAACTTACCCGCGGTTAGAAAGTACGTCATTAAAATTTAACTTTTGATCTCTGTCCAATATCTTGGAAAGGGACAGGCTTTGCCTGAGAACCTGGGCGAATTGAGTGATATTTAACAATATCCGTTGTCATGTACAATTTTAGGTGACAATGTAAGTCGAGTGGCATTTGTGATTAAAGGCTGATTAAAGTTTTATTACTTAAAATGCGTGGATTATTTTATTATAGCTAAATCATAATCCATATTTAAAGACTTTCCCGTCAAATTATCGTGAGTGAGTGTTAAACTTTCGTCTTTCCGATCGGACTAAGATTTATTAAGGAAGTGTTGTTTATTTCAGTTCTTATCAGTACGCAGTACTGATAATTCTGTAATCTGTACAGTAAGTACTGTTGTGTCAAATAAGGGTTCTTTATAAATATGCAATATGTATCAATTTAATACATATTATTTTTAAACTTATTTTCTAACATTTAATATATATAAACGAGTATATTGACAGTTACAACAATTTGGTTGTTTATTTAAATGGGTGCGATATATCTAGGACACATTATTAAAGAAAAAAGTAAACCATATAATCTAAAACTATTTGAAATAATTTTTCAGACAATATAAATGAAGGAAAAAAACTAAATGCAATACCAAGTAATATTTGTTGCAAACGAAACCGTATTGGCGCTTACGACAAATTTGCTGCTTGCTTTTGAGATCGTCTAGGATATGTTGAAAATTTAAATATAATTGAGAACAGATTATGTTCTTTAATGCCATTTAGCAATTTTTGTGTTGAAATATTTCAAAAGTTAACAATAAAAAACTCAGTTTCTCTGTACATTGCTTATCTTTATTTTTTGGAACAAATGGCTATAAATATATACATATATATATATATATATATATATATATATATATATATATATATATATATATATATATATATATAATATATATATATATATATATATATATAAATATATATATATATATATATATATATATATTTACAGGTATATTTACACTAATTAACTATTTATAAGAAATGTTTTTAATAAATATTAATCTCCTTAGTATTCACACAATGTACACAATATAATTATAACTTACTTAAGTTTGATAAACATTATTCCATTATTATCCATTTGTTCCCTTCCTTTTATAATCTTTATATTCTAACTATGACAGAGATTCATACCCTGAGCGATAACCGATAGTCGTTATGATTAACGTACCTCCTTTTTTCAGGTCTATAAGATTGCCGGGTTAAAAACATATGTAGTGTGAACTATGCTTTATGACAAAAGTTACCACTGCAGTAAAAAACAAAATAAATTTAGGCAGAAAACAGGTTTTTATAAGTTTCATAATATGTATAACCTAAATTCATAGTGTGTCGTAAATTCTTTCGTTTCTAAAAATGCTCTTTGTGCAAACAAATTTATATATTTTATCTAAAGAAATCTACCGTATTAAAAACTAACGGTTTCCCATTTTATCATAACTTAACAAATTATAGTGGCGTTAAAATATTATTTAGAGTGGAATAAATCTATCCAGGGAACCGTTAGTATATGAATGCATATTTCAAATTAAATTTCTTCTGAAAACATTTAGACTTTTATTGGGAGGCAAATAATTTAGAGGATTGTTTATTCTAATAAGCGTTTGCGTCAGAATCATAAGAAAGGTCAAGTGTTGCTACATCCACATGAATAATGTCGTGAAGGGTTGCTTTATTTATGTAACTATACGTTAAGATCAGTAAGAAAATACGGAATAAGTTTGCCCTCAGTCATTCAGTTCTACGTCTGTGAACATATTCATGTTCTACAACTGTGAACGTTTCACTAGTCACATTTAGCCAAATATTATTACTTATTTCAACGTTTTCATTTCATCTCCTCCTCGATTTTCTTATAAACCACGTCCATGTGTAAATTACATATTTATTAGAAATTTCTTTTTGTGATCCACCGAAAATGGGTACTTAACATATTTTTTAATATTAGTACTTATCACCTAAATAAGACGTTTTCGATTATGATAAAAGTTTGCCGTTATTTCAAAACAAAACGGATCATATAATATATTGTAAGTATTTTTAAACTAATATGTTAATCTAAGTTTATAGATAATAAAAAAGTACGTAATAAGTAAATAGTTACAAATAATTTACTGCAAAAATGTAAAACTAATGCGAGCGAAGGATTTTTTTGTATTAATTTAAATTTAAAATACGCTCCATCAAAATAAACATGTTTTAAGTTAATATTTCGTAAATCTATCATTTGAAAGTAATATATGTAAGTAAATATCACTTAAATACGGTACGTTAAGTCGGCATATTTAACTTAAAAGTAGTTCTCGCGGAATTAGTTTCGGTTTAAATTTATATTTGAGCTACCTTATATGAAAAAAATGGAAAATTTGAAATTTTCACACAACGAAAACATCAAAAATTTTAGTAGAAGCCTTTAAGTACATTAGATAATGTTATAAATTTTTTGATCTCACTATAGGACGATCGGATTTTTAATGAGTACTTATCACTTTTAATGCATATAGTAACAATTCGTTCATTTATTTTTCCGTATATATATATATTCGCGACACAGAACTATATTTAAATTGTTCTCAATATAACAATACTGAGCCACCTCCACGCGCTCTTGTATAAAAGCTTGGAAGGAAACCCTTGGAAGATTGTTAAATTTCCATCAATCACTCTTTTATAATACTTAACTTATATCAATGGAAAATGCTCTAAGCCCTAATGGTATACTTATGGATTTATATAAATCTCTCTGTCTGTTATTCATAGGTACTTTTTCCGAAGATGTTTCTCCTCCTTTCTGCTTCTGATACAAAATTTCAATGAAATAGCTCTCATTGAAATTTTGTATAATCACTGGTAATAAAATTGAACCGTACATACGAAGCTAGTTTGAAAAGTGAAACAGGAGGCGTAATTTTTTTTTTATGATTATAAAAAAATATTAATATGCGAGTTCAAAAATAGAGCGTTTCTAATATAATTTTCGTCTGGAAAATTTTTTAATTAATATCTGAAAATTCACTATATTCTTAAAAATTTCGAATACTACAGATCCAAATGATATAAAAAAAAATAGGTATCTTGAATTAAATAGTCCGAATTTTTTTAATTCAATTAGTTACATCTGTTAAAATGGTAATAATTTTAAAGAACTGTGATTGAAAATGTTGCTCATATTAACATATATAATACAGCTATAAACTTCTTTAATATTTATATTTGTATTAAGTTATTATAATATTAACTTAATACGCTTCATATTACCTATATTCGATTACGTTGATTTTAGCTGGTATAAACATAAATCATACGAAATGGTATAAAATGGATAGGGTCAAAAAAGAAGATAGCATGGTTATAATTATTTAATTTTTTTATTATTTAAAATAAGGGTGAGCGAGGTAACGATATAAATGCGAAAGAGATGGTAATGCTGTAAGGTAAATACTATTAGGTCATTTTCCATAGATATTATGCCAATCAATAAACGAGCGAGAGAATCCATTTAAGTCTTTTCAAACTCGCAATGTGGCAACAATACAATGTTGCTATTTCACTATTATTACCCTTTTAGTTTCTTTCAGACAATTTGAAATAACTATAAACTAACATGATAATAGACAAACTCACTACGAGTCACAATTCATACTAAATGACAGTTAAGAAAATATGTGACAGATTACTTCATTTTGAAATTACTTTTAGTATACTAATCATGTTTACACGTAATAGAATACAATTATACAAATGTCAAATATTGCGTGTATATTACACCTAACTTCACACACACACACACACACACACACGTGTGTGTGTGTATATATATATATATATATATATATATATATATATATATATATATATATATATATATATAAATACACACAAAATTTGCACTCGACAATTTGAATGACATTTAGTTTCAGTAATGCTAAAGATCCATGATAACATGCTTTGATATGGAATACGCATTGCTCAATTTTCAAGACGAATTTTATGGACTTTTTTTTATTTACAAACGAAATTATATTAGTATACCATCATAACAAATACTAGGAAAAATATTAAAAGACGAGACAGCGGAAGACAAAAAAATGTTAATACTATATTCATTTTGTTCTCCGAAGTCGTTTTGTCCCATTTAAATTTAACAAGGCAAGTAATTCAAATGAAATGTATAAGCCAGCAAAAACATCCCTACAACCCCATTTAAGCCTACAAGTAGGTTTTTTTTAAATAAATATCCATCCCCTAAATGACCAATCAAATATCAAGATTTTCTTTTTTGCTGTCCTTTGGAGAGCAAATTATAAATTAATACTTTATCTCTCGTGAAAATGATTTTATTTAAACGTTTTATGCTTTTTAAATGTTCATACACATGTTAAAATATTTATACAAATGTATACAAACGTTTATACGCAGTGAATAGGTATATCGAAATGCAACAGGCAACTTATAACACATCCCAATTAAAATTCTCGCCGCTGGAGCAATATACCACCAATGATTAAAATATCCTTCTATTTAAGATCTATAATACATACCCTGCAACTAAGTGTCTGTAAAGAAATTCAATTCCGCTTCAGTAACTTCAAGTAGCCGTGTACACTCCAACTGAAAAAGATTAATGGCATTTTATCCGGAAGAAAATATCTGATACAGACTGCATATACCCGTGACAGCTAAGCTGAAATTATGGACTGTTGCAAGTACTTTTCAAGTTAGTTTATATAATTGACTCTTTTCTTTATTAGAAAAATACAAAAGGCAAAAGTATTTAAATGGTTTATTTTGGATACTATATTCACTTTTTGTACAAAAATATATCACATATTTTTGATAAAGATATAATTGCATAATATTATAATAATGCAGAAACCACATACAAAACTTTAAATTTAAGAATGCAAAAATAATAAAAGAAGAAGAAATTAAGTGTAGTAATTAAGAAACATATTTATTTGAATTTTTGAATTAATTTGTTACGTTTATTGAATACAGTACAGTGATATGAAAAGAGGGACATATATTGTTTGAAAGTATTTAAATATCTTTTGTAAATGCCAAATCTATAGTCGAAAATAAAGATAACGACGGGGCGTCATTAAGATGTGATTAGCCCTCCATATCTAGCATTGATTTTAAAGAGATTTTCACATCGAAAAGTGTAGCGTCCATGAAAAACACTTGTCAAGGGGGAGTGGACTCGCACTACAAGGATTCCGTACACATTTAGGAACTTGTAAATATTTAATGGTATGATATTCCTATTAGACTGTTTATAACATTTTAGTTTTTAGAACGAAAATATATTATCTACTATATCTTTTACAGGCGCATATTTAAAAAAAAATTTTATGTGATATAAATACAAATAAACTCTTTTCGGATTTTCTCCTTTATTCTTGTAAAATTTTGTGTTTCTAGATCAACAGGAAGTGCGCTATGTGTTTTGATTTATTTACGATTGACAAAAAAAGCAGCATAAATATCCGTTTTTAAGGTTTTAATTGCGTTGACTTCGAAGCTTGATTTATTTGATATTAATTTCAATTTAATACCTCCAAGCTTTCCTAAGAGAAAGGGACTCGACAGCCAGACAGACCGACAGATAGATGACGAAGATCCTAAAAGGGTTCCTTTTTTTCCTCTTCATGTGCGGAACGGCAATGTCAGAACAGTCAGAACAAAAGAGTAATATGATTTTCCAAATTAGAATATTGTTGGAATTTAATATTCCATTGGTAAAACTATGACTCAGGAAAACATAATTTTCTGTGATAAAAAAATTCAGGGTCCACGTTATTTTCAGCTTCTGGAATGATACCTCTAGGAATGAATTCTACTTCTTGAAACTCGTTTTCATAACTTGATTTTTCTGGCAATGGATTTTCTATAGATCTTTGTCTGAAAAATCACCATTCAGTTCACAGGTGAAGTGAGAAATATGTTAAAAAATCTTACAATATAATTGATTTTACAGTTTTGTTTACAGCCTAAAATCTAAAATATACTACGTTTATAAAAATACCCAGTAGTATTAAGTATCTTTTGATTTTATTTTTAGAATCTATGTAATATGCAAAATACGATAAATTCTCAACCTGAGTTGGTTGGTATTGTACAAACACTCCTGGTAGGTAGCCATCTTAGCTGGTAATATCATCTTTAGCATTTTATTCAAATTCTGTTGATGCGAAAGACATTTATTAGTAAGCTCTTGAATCATTAATTTCAATCAAAAATTATTTTCTTATTCTCATATAAAGAATTTTCAAATAAGAAAATACAAAATAACAATTAGCAAAAACCAATGCAAATGCCAAAATTTATCAGCCGCTTTCTCGAAACAAAGAAGTGAATTATTTGTATACTAAATCATTTAAATATTCATGAAACGTATCCGATAATATTTTAAATAATTATTCAATAAAGATTATTTGAAATGACTATAGACGTAAATTAAAGCAAATGCATGACAATACAAATTTTTAAAAAATCAAAATTTGGATCAATATATAATTGAATATAAGATTAGATCAACGTGTAGCAATAAAAGGCAACACTTAAATTTTTTACTTTGCAGCGAACTTAGCGACTTTATGTAGCCAACTAAAATTTTTGTCGAGATGATTACATAAATAATCTAGAGCTATTAGAAATGTCGCCAGCGAGTAAAGAGTGTCTGCTAATTTAAGCTTTACTTCAGTTTTCATAAAAAGTGAATATATACAATTTTAAATCAGTTTTAAGCAACAAATATAGGCCAAAATAAACAAGTAATAAGCTAAGATTTAACAAAGTAATAAAAACGTATTTCTTGGTGCAAGAGGTTTAATATTATTACAAATGTTTTATTGAAATCTTTTTCATATCCATATATGTATATATATATCAGATTCGTCATTCACACGTAGAAATCCAACAGCTTAATAGATTTTAAAATATGTATTCAACATTGATTTTACGCAGACCTCCGACAGCGTACTACCAATGCTGCTTAAAGATGTAGAGAATTTTTAAGAGTGGTTTTCTATGGTGATAGCTATAATTGTAAACATTATATTATATTGACGTGCGTTGCACATAAATTGGTTATAAGAGTTAATTCTACCATTGCATGCACCATTATAATAAATATAATCTACCTTGTTTCCAATCTTTTAGTTCGCTTAAAACATGACTGGTATTTCCATTCCTTTTTTTTGTGTTTCAGTATATTTTCAATTTTTAGCACTCGTAGTTGAGCATGGCGTAATTATGAAATTTAAACCATTTCTCTACGTAATAATCCTATTTTTTCGCGAAATTATATGTTTATTAAACACATTACCAAAACATAAACAAATATTTAAAATTTAACTGAAAATTAATTTTAAACTTTCGTTTTTACGACATAATATGTGTCAAATCTTTTTATAGATCTTTTGAGATAAAACGGTACTAGTTTTGCGAAGAAATTTTGTTGAATTATTCGTAAGTTTAAATAAATCAAAGATTTTTTTATTTAAAACTGTTTCACGTTATTTATTTTTAACAGTACGAATACAATCCAATTCCAATAAAAATATATATGACATAGTATTTAAAAATTCCCCAAATTTTATTTCCTACAGCAGAAAAACTTTGTCTTTTGTTGGTTAAAATTGTTAATTCCGTCGTTAAAGATAGTTAAATATACTAATATTTTGCTGCTAAAACGACATTGGCATAACTACATTTGTTGTTGCTGTTGAATTAGAAGAAAATTAAGAATTAGTAAAATGTTTGAAAACATGCTTACACAAGCTTTCAACTCTTCACGTTTAAGTACATGTGTACAAATAAAGTTAAATAAATATTAGCTAAATAAATATTCTTATGAAATATTCCACATTCGTAGTGTGGTTGTATCGGGGACACGGCCATGTGTTTTACGTGAATACATGTACGTTAGCGAGTAATGTTTGTTACGTTCCCGGCACCGCTTCACTCTATCTTATGGTGTTTTATGGGTATTAGTGGATTGCTCTTGAGAAGCTCTTTCCAATCGTATATTTTAATTTAGTTTTTTTACGAGTATAGAGTGACAATGTATTCAATTTTCTTCATTTGTAACGTTAACACCATACATATTCACCATAACTCTTCCACACTAACGTTTTATACACATAATCGATAAATCTTAACAAGAGATTGAATTTAAAACGAGCGTCTTAACTTCTCAGAATCACAATTTATATTAACAGAAATGATGTGGCGCGGTGACACGACCTCAAAATGGCAACGCGTCCCCTTTCGCCGCACGCGATGCGTCACAATCCCCGCTTAACTTAACGAATTTTTTTGACCCTTTAAATATGGAGTGGTGTAATTCCATTTTGAACTTAGGTGATAGGTACGTAGCTGAAATGCCAAATTTTGTCCCCCGATTTCATTATCATCAAACGTGACATAAAAACGTCACATAAGCGATCAGCACCTTATGTGATCTTTGATATCACACTTGTCGATCTGCGAGTGAGAGTAATTGTTATAAAATATGTACTTACTCTTATATGTACGTACTAATAATTAATACATACAGTATTGTCTTCTTTTTCCTTCTATGTATATTTTGCATAGTATGCAATATTGTTTTATTAAAAAATTGTCGCATTCAATTTCTAAAATATTTTGAAAAGAAAACAAATAAAGTAGAAAAAAAGTCTGTCACAGCCCATTTTCTCAGAAATCATGTGACGTAAAAATTAAAAATTTTGTGTAGAAATACATAAATTACGCACTAGAAATTTTTTTTAAAACATAAGAATTAAAGAGTGACAGGGTAACTCAAAATTATTTACACATTATTACATTACAAACAAGGTAGTCAAAATTGTATTTTAATTTTGCATTTTATTGTGAGTATCGCTTGAAAGGGCTTTTTATGAGGAGTAGAAAAATATTTTGTTACTAATTTTATATTGCATGTTTAAAAAGATATTCCAAAAAATATGCGAAAATAGTGCATATATCAGAATTAGTGTACCAAAAATCATGAAAAAACAGGTTTGGTAAAATCTTACTAGAATATTCCATAAAAAACTTTAGAATATGCATTTTACGCCTGAGAAAGATATAGTAGGCAATATATTTATGATATGAGAAATTAATATATCCAAATACTGTAATGGAGATGCTATGTACCCTTAAATGTTTATATACACCTAAATTTGTACAGAACCCCTGGAGAACGAATTCTTCTCGTACTCGGCAGATGCATTGGTAAAAGTAAAAAAGTTTTATGACACATTGGTAAAAATAAAAAATGTGAAATATAAAATATAAATGTATACAAAGTTTCGACAGATGTAGCGGGTAACTGCTCTTAACGATGCTAACTTTCGACAGTCAAATTTTATTTTTTATATTAATTTTCCCTAAATTTACCCTCTAAGTATAGCGTATAAAATTAACTCTTAAATATTCAGCTGTTCCTAATCCCTAACATATATAGGGGATGAAATTTTTTTTCTATTGTTTCTGAAGGAATATTTAATATTTTATTTATTATTGAAGATATCACTAAATCTTTAAAATTACTTTCAAAAACTACGTAGCATACATATCATATAAAATTAATTTCTTTATACAGATTTACAACAATGTATTTAGTAACATGTAACTATAGTGTAATCAGTTGGGTATAATCTAGTATTTAACAGAAGTTCCCTGTCTGTATCTTCATGTTACTTTCATTTATTATTGAAAATTTGTCAAGGACCCAAAAGATAATTAATGTTTTCTCAAAGAAATCAAATTTCTAGTTTTTCCAGGGAAGAAACTTCACTGATCACTTTTATAACTTTTCTGGCCTAATGTACTTTTGAGCATGGCAGAAAAAATGAACAATTCAAAATTCCCTCAAAACTAATTTGACGAAAATTCAAAAAGCGGGTAAGACTCATGTACATATTTTAGTCAAAGGTGTAATACATTAATAAAACAACCCCTCCAAAATAAAGTTTTGTATTTAAGTTTTAATGAAATACCTTGAACAAAGGAACTTTTGCGCTTTAGCTTAATAGCTTTAAAAAATACCCCGAAGCGGTACGTGTAATAGACCAACGGTAATATAAAATAACGCTGGAGCTCAGGGAGAATTAACTGCACTTAAATTCTCCTCAAGAACTTTTAGCAGCCAGTTAAAAGCTTTTGCCGATGTAGTTAAATATTGAACAACTACTCGGAAAGAAAAGATCGTACAAGTTTTTATGTAAAGAGCAAAGTTCAGAATAATTCAAGATTACTCGCTAACAATTTAGTCTTTAAAGAAATGGTTTTCAATCGTGCAGACTTTTTATTAAAGAAGGTAAACTCATTCATAGGCAAAAGAAAATCTATTTTGAGAATGGTTCAAAATCAAATACAGGTGATATTTTTTCATTATCGTTTTTTAACTATGATATATTAAGTAATTTTGTCCTTTGATTTTATTTAGGAATGAAACGACCTAATTTTACTTGTGGGATAGGATGATTGGTTGAAAACAAATAATTTTTTAATAAAAATTTATATTCCAAAAATTTTAATGCCCATCATAAAAACGTAACTCAATTTATATTTTATTTGAGTTTCATGAATAAAAAAGTAAAGAAAGTATGCAATTCAATATTATCAAATATATGGAAAAAAATGACAGTCTCGTTAATAAACAAATTTAAAAGGTGTAAAGGATACGTGCGAAAATTGTGGTGAAGATCGTTTTCGTGGGATGAAATAGGAAAATGATAACTTAAACAAAGTAGAAAAACTTGTTAACTGCAAGTTGGACTCTGCTTCAAGGTTTTTCGTACTCGTTTACATTTTAATGAAATAAAATACATACATTATTTGTTATACCATTTAAAAAAAAAACTAAAGATATATATCCTATGGCATAACTTCAGGTACAGAGTAAATAACTCTTTGCAATTTCTTTTTGATTCATGTATGAATTACGTATGCATTACGATAACTTAAATGTTTACTTTTACACATTTATTTTCAGCATTCCGTATTGTCAAATATAGAATTTAAAAAAAAACTACTGGTAATGAAATAAAAGATTAATTTTTAAAAGAAAACAATTGCCAAAATAAAATTATCTGGGTTAAAATGTTATTTTATGGTAAACACAAACCGTGATGGTTTGTGTTATAAATTAAGTCGAATTATTTTAAAATGTATTATTAGCCTGTAATCAAAATCAACAAGTTTCAATTAAATATTAAATATTTGTAATATTAATTATATTTTCATATATAAAAATACTTAAAAATTTCATAATATTGACAAACATTAAAAAGGAGACGTCGTTTATAACGCGCAAACAGGTAATGCCTTTGATTGTTTTATTGATTATCATAGTGGTTACCACTTTATACTTAAAATATGCAAAAACATTTTTCGCCAAATTGTTATATTTTTGCAATAATGTACGTTTAAAATAAAAATAAAAGTAAGGTGAAAAACACTCCCCACTGTTAATTGGATCGAATAGAAAGTGCAGAGGAGAATAAATTATGTTAACTTATCTCAGGAATCTTTGAGATATAGTACTTAATTTTTTAGATTTAATTTTATATCATATAAAATTAAATCTAAAAAATTAAGTATATTTAATAAAAGTGTATCTGTCAAGAAATATACTTGTTAATCACTGATAGTTACATTTGATTAAAAACAGTTTCAATCTGAAGCTGAATAAAGAAGTAATTAATTTTTTTTCCTCGCAGCACCGAAAAAATTGTGTAAAATATTCAAAATGAGATACGTGAAAATTGTAACTTGTTAAGCATATTTCATGAAACACGCTTACGCGAATTACATTTTTCAGTAAATATTAACTTTGTTTCTTGTCTTGTTGTTAGTTTATTTTTTTGGTTCAAAATTTCGTAAACAGCTTTAATCTAACTTCCCCTTGAGCTAGAGTCTCAAAACTTTAAACATAGCTCAAAACTGAATGATAATGTAATATTAATTTGCTTTCTTTTCTATCTGTTTGGCACAAAGGAGAATGCCACTAATTTTGCAAACGGTTTCAAACTAATTTCCCATTGAACTAAACTATTGAAACTTTAAACATAGCTCAGAACTGAATGACAATGTAATATTAATTTGCTTTCTTTTCGGTCTGATTGGCACAAAGGAGAATGCCATTTATTTTTCAAACGGTTTCAGACCAATTTCCCGTTGAGCTAGACGATTTAAACTGTAAACATAGTTCAGAGCCGTGTAAATTCACCTAAGTAAATAATAATTTTTTATTGCCCTACAAAAGTTATGACTTATATTAGATTTTTTAGTTTCTTTATAGTTTTCTCAACTACAGCTACTGTCTTTTCTCCTTAATATTATCTAATTCACGCGCCCTACATTTTTCGTTTTAGATTCGACAAATATTTTCATAGCTATAAAAATTGACAATCACAATTTTCCAGGACACTATGTATGGGGTTATAAATTTGCATTGGATTGTAAATCTTTATGGAGCATGGAGAAATTATTTTAAATTTTTAGTCCGATTTAAAAACGTAGTAAATTAAAAAAATGTTTTTACGTCAAACATAATTCTTTGTTTTCACTTCGTTCAAATAAAAATATTTCTAGACAAAATATGAAAAAATAGATGTTTGACATCTGCCATGCATCCAGTGACATGTGACAATTTTTTGTTATTCTATGTTGATTATTCTCCTTTGTGTTAAGTTTTAGCTCTAGATTTAGTCACTTTAATAAACTGATTTTAATTTTGAGAAGTGTGATTTTTATTTTAACTATCCGGTACACTCTTGTAGAGTTTGAATAATAATGTCAACAGGAAGAAATATATTTGGCCATACATGTGCGTAATAAGTCCGTGATTTATTTCTGTTTGTTATTTTTTTTTATTTAAAGACTTTTAATTTCGATGCAAGTGTTTCTTTGATCCTTATGATTTCTGTATGGGAAAATTTATTTTAATCTTTTTTATGTAATGGCTTTCGATCCAACCCCTAGTTTTTAGGACACTGTTCAATAAGTATTTATTATGAATTAAAAGAGTAAGATATTCTTAAAAAAAACATATATAAAATGATACTTTCTAAAATAACTTAAAAATAATGCCATAAACCTTCCGTATTATGGTTGTTACAAATCTCGAATTTTTTGTCTATATATTCAATAACTTAGTAGTAAAAATATCTTAACATTTGATTTTTTAACTTTAAGTTACACTTATGAGGTCACTCATAAGTCAGTAGTAGTACCTGATGGAACCCGTTTACTTAATCTAATTCTTGATATATCGCTGAAAATTTCCACAGAATCAAGAATTGTGAATAAAGGAAAGTGACTTAAAATTAGCCTGAAAACTGTAACAATGACTCTACGTTTCCTAGTTTTTGTGTAATTCACAATATTTTTATACCAGTGACAGTCATGATCATGGCTACCAGGCCATGAATATAAAACCGTTTAAAGAGGGAGGAAATATTTTTGTCATTTTTATGACGGAAAAATATAAATAATGTTTTCAGTTTAATTTCAAAAGACCTTTTATGTAATTTCAATATTCTGCTCTGGATGAGGTTTACAAAAAAATATTGTTCATACCTAAGTTCAAGAGATCCATAAAGAATGAAGAGAATTTCAAATGTTAACTCATAATTTTTACCAAAGCTGTTTCTAGGCTTTTGTAAAAAAATGTATAGTACTCTCCAAATAATACATTATTACAGAAGAAACATTTATTTCTAAAGCAATCTCTGATTCAATATAAAAGAATAAGTTCATTTAATTTAAAAGATTTCTGAATTATTTGATGAACATTTTTTAGGAAGGATTGCATGATTTTTAAATTATCTGTTAAAAAATAAATTCATTCCAATGGGTGATGAAAGTTGATAGTATAATGTAGGTTTTGTCCCTTCCGAATGTTTTATTTGCAGTATGAGACATTTTGATCCATTGTTATACGTCACTGCTTCCTTTAATAGAGAGATTACTATTTTGCTGTAATAATACATCTGATTTATTAGAATAATTTGTTTATAATGGGTAATTAGATCATATTTTAATGAGGAATATACTTGTTGCCACAAAGATCTTTAATTATTTTGACGTATTCCTATTTATGCAGATTGCAGACTGCAATGTACTCTACATTGCAGTACTAACGTTACTTGACATTTTTTGTTAATAGGTAATTTGGAAGCTACCTTTTTACTTATTTTAACTCCTAAGCCGCTCCTAAGCCCGCCTTTTAATTTCATAAGCAACTTATTTAATGTTGGTGTTTTTAAAATCGCCACTTCATTTTTATTTATTCGTTGAAGGTAATGAAGATAATATCCATAATTTCCGTACTTTGCAGGGTACTTGGCGATCACAGTGAGTAACTTTTCGCATTAATGACGCTGGTGACTGTTATTAGTCTATGGCATTTTATTTACGCATTTACACGCACCATTTCAAGTTCGCTCTACCAGCGACCTGGAATGGAACCTGGGACCCCGCGGTGCGTAACAACGTCCATAACAACGTCCGCTGGGAACCCGCAGTGCAGTGCGCAATAACGTCCATGTCCATAAACCTATGATCAACCTTAGACCAACACCGGCAATAGGTCTACGTTAAAATTTTAATAAGCTGAAATTTTTGTGGTTAATGTTGGAACGATCACTTCTTGAAATTAATTTCAAAACTAGGTTTAAATATTTTCAAAATAATTATTAAAAAACTTTGTCATATTTTTGTTTCGCTAAACTATTTCCAGAAAGAAATAAGAAAAGTTACTCAATGTAATAAATTAAGTACTTCTTCAAGATTTTATTAGATTAATTATTATTTTATTTTGAATTTTTTTTATTTAAATATTTTTTTATTACCTTGTTCAAAATTTCATTATTTTTTAATTAATAGAGTGTATGGGTATATGCTCCTTCTTCAAAACAAACATATTTTTTTGATTATAAGGATAATGTTCATTTAGGGTTATATATTAGCGAACTAGTTTTATATAAAGAGAAAAAATGAAAAATTGTTTTCTAATCACATTAATATAAAGTAAAAGGGTCACAGCACTCCATGAATAACACAAGAAAGATTTCCGCAATAAACATTTAGAATATAAAAAAAATATAGACGAAGTTTCACACGAAATTTAATTAAAGTGAAAACTTCTTTAGGTTCGTTGAGCGACTTTTGATAGGGCAAAATCTTATGGGTTCGCGTCACAGACATGCTAATATTAACAGTATTTCTGTAGTTATATATATATATTTATATTTATATATGTATAACATATACTGCTGACCTATGTACACGTATTCAAATATATACAAAACCACAAAAACACTTTGTATACACCCGACTGTATGATGTGGTCGTCGGACGTTTTTGGATGGATAAATTCTTATGAATTCGCATCATAAACATGATGTAATAGTAGTATACTTATAGCTATAATAGTGACGTGTTGTGCAACATTAGTGCCATGTATATCTATGCAAGTAAAATTAAAATGACAACGTGGAAAGTTGAAAGTGTGTATACTGTGCATTGTTTGAATTCTGTTTAGTTTGATTATTATTTTAATTGTTTAATTGTTGGATCACTATGCAGCACAACACTTAGTACTAAATATGTTATATTTTTACATACAAAAGTGAATAACAAAAACAAAGCATTTCCTATTATTTTTTTAATATTGAATCTTTGCAACACATCATGCAATGAATATTGAATAGTGACTTAAGAGTTTATTACTAGCGTGAAAAAGAGGTTTCTAGTTGCTTAATAATATTATATTTTTGTCGTGGATTTTAAAATTAAAAATTTTATAAACTTTTATAAAACCCCTATTATTTCATAATTTGAAGTTTTCACTTTTGTTGGCAGTCCGCATGACTGCCTATGTTTTTTTATATTTTAATTTGAGCGCATTCTGGTGAATTCAAAATTGAAATAAAATAAAAATTAAATTTTGCTCAAAAAGCTGTATATCATTAATAGGAATGATCAAGGCCAGAAAGACCTCTTTAATTGATTAGTATATGTTTTATTTTCTGCAATGACAAAAGAATTTGTCCAAATATAAGTGATTTAGGTCAAATTGAAAGATATTTAAATAAATATCTACATAAATGATACAAATTAATAACATCAAGGCTGTGTACATATCTCGAATGCATGACTTTATAAAGGCTAAAAGCAATTTTTTTAAATTCCTTGTTTTTTGAGAAATTACATTTTGTGTACATGTTCGATTATATGATATACTTTAGGACTTCTTAGATTTAAAATCTTTCCCAAGGTTATTCTTGGCGAGGACAGTTAGGATAAATTATTCCTTTGGATTGGATAGCGGTCATATGAAGTATCTTATCTGTTCTACTACTCTGTTTACTAGCAATGACGTGGCTTTGGAAGGGAAAAATAACAGCGGATAATATACTGGGCCAAGTATGTAGGTTAGGATATGTATTTTTCGGAGCATTTCCGCTCATTCAAAACGAGGTTATTATAACAGGAGAAATATACCATAAATATTGGTGATATGAAAAATGTTGTCGACGTAAACACTCAAGTATAATATTATTTTGAACGTTCCAGATACTCAATAAATAAGAAAACTCATTATGTTAAAAGTAAGAAAGACTGAGGGTAAATAGTAACAGAGAAAAATATCAATTAATCATTGAAATATTTTCGATTCATTAATTTCCTGATTCTGACCGAAAAAAATATACATGTCTAATAATTCTTGGAAACCCATTCAACAAACTAATTCTATTCGGGAGAAAATATCTCAGCTGATAGACTATGACGGATTGAAGTATGCACGCATGCCACTGGTGTATTTTACTTCGCATGGGATCATAATAAATTACTTATGGTTTATTGAAACTGAAATAACATTGTCATACCTTAAAAACATTTAATATTCTGTTAAATGCACTGGTTAAATATTAGTTATAATGAGTATCAATGAAAGAAACTCGGTAAAGGCTACTGCGCTGGCATATCACTGTACTTGTAAAAAATTAGTTTTGACTTTCGCATTTCTTATTCAGAAAATAATTATTATATGGCATTTTATTATTATATGATATTTGAGACATACCAGAGATCTTATTTAGTCAATCTTACTTATTTAATCTTTTTATTTTCATGAAGTGTACTCGAATAGCCTTATTCACTAATAAATAACTCATAATTATTCGTAATATGGCCCAAATCAAGACAAATTTCATTAAAACGTGATTAAATATTTATTAGAATTTATAAATTAAAAACAAAACTTGTCTAGTTTTGTTGCACATAGTATAAAGAAAGTTGCCAATGCCATATAAAAAGTAAGATATATTAAAAGAATATACTTATATAAGATACGCATAATCTTTATATTCCACACCAATAGTAAAAACAACTGCACACACTCTCTCATAATCCATATGTACGATCTGATTATAAGGTCGCAACCACAAGTCGTACGGGGAAACATCTGCGGGCGGTACACATAAACGCATACACACCGCAATTCCAAGCACACATTCACTAATTGAGAGTAGGTGAATTAACTCTCTAGTACTCACTTTATATAAGGCGTATACTACACTTGTATGTATTCATTTGGACGGGTGATAATTTATCGATAATTAGAAAATCAATAAATTTTTTTTTATTTTATTAATTATCGACGCATTAAAAATACAAATTTCTTTATTCATTGGCAGCGTTTTTGAATTTTTTAACGACTTCAAGTGAAAAGTTAAACATCTTGCTATAGTGTAGTACCATAACTAACAGTAACTCATATTATAACTCACAAACTTCAATTTAAAATCGAATTTTAAGTATCTTTTCACACCTTGAACTTGGTGATGAAATTGTTTTCTCACTGTTTCCAACGTTGATGAACAACGTTGACAGGCTATTCGTTCACTAATTTCCATATGATTCTTTCCAAATTGTGTTTTCTCATTTTGCTTGACCAGCTTCCTTTCCTTTTGGAAACGTTACAGCCTTATGAACTCCTTTGCGATCAACTCAAGCATTTTACTTATTTGACGCTCATTAGTTCTTTCTGTTACATATCCTGATCATTGTCACTCATTTTGTCTTTGGAGTTTTCTCAGATAATATCCTTATCTCCGTTTTTATAGCCAAGTGGAGCATACTCAATATCTAATGTTGAATATTTAGAATTAAGCAAAGTTATATAAATAATATTTACAAAAAAACCTGTCAGAGTTTTTATCTGTAAGCCTGTCTGTATTTGCTCGCGCATCACGCAAGGAGAGTTAACTGATTTTGTTCAAGTTTTCGCTGATGGATTTTGTTGGATTTGAGGTAATATTTAATTGCATATATCATCGCGGTCCACGAACTAAAAAGAAGATATGGTAATTTGAAATTTCACTACAGAGCACGCGCCCTTAAAAAAAGTTCACTTTCATAATTATTATAATACGTGTTTTAACCTTATCACGAAAACGAAGTCACAGGCACAGCTAGTCGAATATCTTTAAAAATATACTTGTGTATATCTTTATATTTATATATATATATATATATATATATATATATATATATATATATATATGTCTCATATGTAAATCTTTACATATATGACACATTTTTCCACGATTGCTCTTATTATAAGTACCGTAAGATTGACGTTTGCTCGGTGTATTTCCTGTTTCCCATAAGAAGATTTGCTTTGAATGTCAATAGAATGCCCCCTTCCCCTTTCCCTTGGCTCCCCTTCCCTTCCTTTCCCTACCCCTTTCTCCTTGCCTTCGCCTTACTCTTCCGCTTCCTCCTTCGCTTCCGCTTCCACATCCCCTTCCCCTTCCTTTTCCTATCATAAAATGCTTTAAAACGTGTTTAATTCTTTTATGTTATTTATTTTCTTTGTCTCATAAGGGAGCAAAAGGTTTTCACGAGCTTTCGCTAACAGACCTGGTTTTTGACCACTTTCTGGAACTGTCCTTATTTCAGACCAATAACATTCACCAGATCTTCTTCAGATTTCTCGGGGTCTATCTCAATTCCTCCGACTTTAGTGCACTCTTCTCGATGACTCCATTTTTTTCCTCGGCCTATGTTCAATCTACCTTCTCTTCATTTGCAGGACCACTCACCGATCAAACATTCCTTGATCAAACTTTTTCCAGTAAATTACTGGAAAAGCCATTTTTAAGTTATAAACGCTTATTAATACGCACGGATAAAATGAAGAACTTACTTTTTATTTGAAATAACTTGGTATAAATTTTACATTGTTTTTGTGGTGATCCAGTCTTGTGATAAATATTTTAAATCTAAACCTGATCTCGAAATAAACTTTTTTTTACTTATTTTAGTTCGGTCTAATCTTAAACTATGTCAAAATTTTCTTCAAATTCATCTAAACTTTGAATTAGTAAAGAGATTTTTCCATAAACTTTGAATATTTGTAAATGCCTGAATACACATACAAAAATAAAAAAGCGAGCATACGCGCAATACACATAGACTTAAACATGCATAAAGACAAACATTTAATAACGTCGAAGAATTTAATATGAGGCAAAGAATACAAAAAAATTATTCGCAACTTAATTGGCCCCAGTAATAAATACTAATGGTTTGCAACTAATAATACAATGGTGAACGACTTCTAATATTCTCAGCTAACAGCTAGTGTAAGTAAATAGATATACCAACTATGCCTCCTTGTATTTGCGTCAATCATGCCAACCCTACAAATCTGTCAACGGAGATTTATGAAATTTGCAATTATGCACTCACTCTGCATAGCAAGATAAATGAATATCACATCGTGCTAAGATTGAACTTTTATTTCGACGTCATCAAAATTAAAACTCACCATAACGTCGTGAATATTCCTCGTACCCGGTTAATTATAAACCAACTTATTAAGCACGGGAATAAATTACACTAAAATGGTTCCATACAAAAACATCTTAAATACCTGTAAGAGTTAAAAGTAAGATTAGTATTTTTTCAAAATTTTAGCACTTATACTTTTATTATAAAATTTTATTAAACTATTTTAAAAAATGCGATTTTGTTTCAATTTGTAAATATATTGCGTAACCTATTTTTCACGGGTGACAGAAAATAATGATCGGTTACTTATATATCTCCAAACTGTCAATATAAGATGACATAAATAATTATGCATTGCAGTTTTTAATAAATTCTCTTTTCATAGTTTCTTGATTTTTTTAGATTTTTGATACATTTGTAAAATTAGGGGAAAGAGGTGTATTATATTTGTAAATACATTTTCAGTGATACACCAGTCGTCATTAAGAAAAAAATAATCAACTTCAAGTCCAATATACTGAGCGAGTAATTAAATAAAATTTAAAATATTTTAATTTTAATTTTATATATTCGTATAATTCAACAACACTTTAGTGTAATGTCTTATCATAATCGGTCTTAAATTAAATAAGTTAAGATTCTATTATACGTCGACTAACAGAGTGAAGAAAAACTTGATGAAATTCATTAATGAATATTTTAAGTCTGTTAAATTATAAAATTTAAGAAAATATTTTAAAAAATCAAAACTTTGTTTATATTAATAGAGAGAAATAAATTTTGTTCTTTGCAGGAAACGCGCTAAATTATTTCATGTTGTATTGAACAGAGAAATCAAAAGATCATTTCCGAATATCCCTTTTCTTAAAAAGCTAAAATTCAATACGTATTTGTAAATGCTTCTGATGCCGTCTACTGGTTTGAAAAAAAGTAGTTTTTCAATATTTAACTAAATCGGTAAAAGCTTTTAACTCAGTAAAAGCTCCCGCTCGTTACGAGGCCGAGTACACAAGTGCAGCAATTTTTCTCTTCACTACTGCTGCATTTTATTTTCACGAGAAATTAGCTTTTTATTTTAATGCATCTTTTCAGAATATTTGTGGTTGATTAAATGGGAACAGTTATTAAATATACAATTGAGTAAATTATCGATAAGTTTTTCTTTTTACACGAAAGTATATGTAAATACTTCTGGATTTATAAGACCAATTTTAATAAAATGTTCAACAAAATGAAATGAAATACCGCTCATATAAATTAAACATTTAGGAATATACATATCATAAAGGAATTTACTATATAGTGAATCAAATTATAGAAAAATAAATATAAAGAAAATTAACAATTTACAATAGTTTTTATTATTTAGCTAAAAACTTTCAATTTACTTGCAAAGGTTGTGGCTTTCAAGAAAAAAACAATTTTTTAAACACAAGAAGTTGAAATGTTGGTTTACGTTGATTAATAAAGAAATTCAAATAAATAAATACTCTTTAGGACGTTTTTTTCATCAAGTTATTTGTTTTACTGAAGACTTTTAACCTATTAATTTTTGTAAGAATTCCTAATTTTTTTTGTCCTAACTTACGTCTTATTAAAACTAAATTGGGTATTTCACTAATTTTTATTTATTTCATTAATCATAATTTCAAGGTACAAGCTGATGAAGAGTGAAAAAATGTTTTAATAATCTCAAAAATTGATCGAGTTATAGAAGTTTAAATTTAAACTTTTATAGAAGTACGGCAATACTGTGTTGTGGGGTCATTTTTAATATTCTACAAGAGGAAAAGAGACAGAGATATACCCAACTTTATCCGTATCTTCAAATTTAGAAGCCTATAACTGGCTTATTTTTCAATAAATTTTTGAATTTTTTTCAAGACTGGTTTTTAATTAATTTATATTTCACAATATTGTATGAAAAATATCAAAATTTTTGATGAGTCGACTACCGTATTGGGATGACTCAGAAGTATAAAAAGATAGTGTGCACAAAAAATTTAAAAATATTTAGATCAATATATAAAATTCTCTGCCTAATAATTATTTATCGATTTATCGACCAATAAACGATTACATATTTACTTTTTTTGGATACTATATTTATATATATACTAGTTCAATATTTGAGATTTATTATAATTAACGTAAAGAAATATGCGGAAATCTTAAAATATCGACTTTTCATATTTTTTAATATTTTACACTAACATAAATTAATTTTCCAAATTTGTTTATACTAAAAAAAAAAGTTTTATAAAAATTGTTAAATAAATTAAAATTTTCATTTTAACAGATATACAAATGTCGCAAATTATTTTTCCACTATACCTTAATTAATTTTCAGTATCATGACCTTTGCATGCAATAATTTCTATTTTATGTTTTATTTGGAATATTCATTTTGTTTATCCCAAGCAATATTTGCTTAACGCTGATTGAATAAGCATTTTTGGATAATTATAGTAATATCTAGCTAAAATACATAGTTTTCTTTTTTTTTATTTAGTCATGTAATAATTGCTCCAGGAAAATTTAAAACTTATTGTTTGTTACTCTTAAAATTTAGGCATCTGCCTCTATCGACTAGTAGAACGACTTGTAGAATCATTTTACATCCCATATTGTCCAATTCGCACCTTCAGAACCAAGATAATTCAATTAAAAAATTTTAACTTTTGGGTTATGTTCATTCGTATATTTTCTTCCAGGATTATTTCGACATAAAAATAACTTGAAAGTTTTGTATTCTAAATATTTTTTGATAACATTTTAGTACACGTAAAGGGAAAATTTGCACCCCTTTTTAAGCATATTATGCGCGTGGAGGATTGTAGGATTTGGTACAGTTAAAGTTCACATGGAGAAGGAGTGCAGAAAACTATAATCTATATATATATATATATATATATATATACATAATTTGTGTTACAAATACAATAAATTATATATTGTTAATACATTAAATGATTTAAGGTTTACGTTCAACGATAAACATTTCTTTACTTATGTTCATACTGCCAATGTTAAATACACAATAAACCGTGCTCAAACAGTCGCACAGAACAGGATTCACGTAGACTACTAACATTCAAATATAAAAATTTAATGATTTACCGTCGAATATTGACCACTGGGTGCCTACTAGTTCTCACAATTTTGTAAAATATGAAAATCTTCTGCTTTCTGCTTTAGAAACCAAAATAATTAACCTTGTTGTGTAGTAGAGGAAATTTAAAAAAGTAAGCTTTATTTAATGATTTTTTAAGTAAATGTTTTAAAAGAAAAATAATTTGAGAATATTTTTCAATGAAATAGTCGAAAATTTCAAATGGAAATTTTAATAAATGGAAATTTTAATTTCGAGCATACTTTTATGCACAAAATAAAATACTAACTATCAATATAACTATGGCCAAAACTCAGTTAATTATAGATACGACCACTCGCCTTGCTAGAACTAGCCTTTGCTAGACTTCCTTTCTTTGAGATCATGATCTAAATAATTTCTTCAAACAGATGTTTTATGACAGAGGTAGTATATTTCCTTCTCCAATAAAATATAAAATTTTCAGTACCGAGCTTCGTTTGATATCTTATCAACGCTAGTTAGGCGGTCCATTTTTGTACATATCCCGAATACAGCATTACACAATGTCATGTTATTGTCGTTTTCATTGGTCTTTTTTTCTATTGGTCAGAGTCACTATAAACATGTTGGCAGCTTTCTTTTCCAAATTAAGATCATTAATTAAGTGGTGAGGTTTACCAATTTTTTTCTATTTAAGCATGCAAATTACATGTCTTTTCCGACATAAACGTAAAAATAAATAGAAAAAAGAGCGCTAGGCTGTCACGCGCATCAAAGCGAAATGACTTCATATTTTATTGTTACGAACACGGAAAATGTAATCGTCTAACTAAAACAAAAATAATTTATTGATAGAAAATATAAATCATTATTATTAAGTGTTTATGAAAAATATTAAGACAAACTTTAACTATTAAATATATTTGGCGTTAATTTTGAAGAAATTTAATATTCACAATTAAATGAAACTACGTGATGTAGTATTATTTCTACTTTCTATAATTATCCCACCTGAAGATGTAATGCAACGAAACCTAGGTCGTGGTAAAGAAATTATAGAAAGTAGAAATAATACTACATCACGTAGTTTCATTTAATTGTGGACAAAATTTAACTTTTACACTAGTTTTTTCAATATTATTAATTTTTATTGTTATTGTATCAAAAATTAAAAGTGCGTACGTTGGTTTTTTTATTCTTTTATTATTATCGCTTTAATATTTATTATTTTTTCAAAAAAAGTTTCAATTCATACTTATACATACTTCTAATAATTACACAAAATCAGCGAAAAATATAATTACCTATTTATAATAGTACCGCCAAATTTCATAGAATAAAAAAATTGTGTGAAAAGAATTTCCGCTCTTTGAAACAACGGGAAAATGAATTTCGAACTAAGAAAACTTTTACAAGTCTATGATGACTGTAAAGCCAATTTCAAAAGTAAACGAATGTGTTTTTAAATATTAGCAACCGATTAATTATCAGATAACGTATTAGATTATTAACGATAATAAGAAAATTTGTTCTTCTTCTAGGATAATTATCTGTGATAACTTTATTCTTATCATAATTAAATATAAATGTGACACTGCATTTAATCTCAATGCCTTGGTAAATATGGCTGTCTTGTTTTATTTAATTTTGGTAATTAACTTAGCTTATCTAGATATGGTGGGTCTAATGTGTCTTTGTAAATTTAGTATAAGGTTATTTCTTAATTCTTCGAAAAAAGACTGAATTTTTGGAATGAAAATTACGTTAATATCTTAAGGACTTATAAATAACAACAGAAATATTTTTCATAATTAAAGATTACGTCTAAATACATGATAATTTATTAAAAATTGCACTTTATAGTTTGTGTCCTTGTTTTTTTAATATCGAAAATATTCAAAACTCAAAAACGAAAATACATCATGACGTCAGAAACTTTAGTTAGAGCTCTTTTACCGAACATAATAACTTGATCAAGTGGCAAAAATCTAGTTAGGTGAGGGTGAAAAATTTACCATAAAATATTATTACATAATTGGCATTCCTATAGATAGTGTCGGTGTGACTACGGTAAGTTAGCATATGAGGGATGTAATTATTGCAAAGGTGGTCAAACATATCAAGAAATTCACAGAATGATAAATTTTCATCGCATGACATAGCTTGTATCAACCAAGATCCAAGCATTGTTCGTGTTACTCTTTGTCAATGAAACCTTCGAAGGCTCACAAATAGTTATATGATTTGTAGGACTTTTATTTTATATTTAAGAAAAGGTATAAAGAATAAATGAATATTTTATTAATTTGTATTTTATATTATTCAAAATGTTTTGCAACCGCAAATTTGTTAAACCTATTTAATTTGGAAATTAATTTAAGCGATTTAATTCGGAATAAAATGGAGTTAACTCAAAATATGAGAAACTAAGTTAACGGGATTAAAGTACCCAAGGAAATATTCTCCTTAACCTACATATTACGACATGGCTGTAAATACTTAAATAGATATTTCGATCTCTTCTAAATATTAAATGTTAAAAGTTTAATCATCGTTTCCCAAAAGTTAAATTTTTTTAATTTAATTATCATCATTATGAAGGTGCTAATTGGACAATATGGTATGTAAAATGATTCTACGAGTCGTTTACTACAAGTGGATATTGGAAGACTAAAACCTTTCATGAAATTCTACAAGTCTAGTAAGTTTATGCTTTTGTAATTATGTTTTATTACTTGTAAATAGAAAAGTATTATTTGTCTATCGTTTTGTTGTGCCTTGCTCGTAAATATGCTCTCTGTAAGTTGGATTGTTTGAAAATTTAGGTTCAGTAGCATAAGAAATATGAGACTTTATTTTACGTGAGAAAATTTAAACAGTTTTTAAGTCAGTCTATCAGAAAATAACTAACCGATCTATTTATATTTTTGGAATACATAAAGTCATTTTTTTTATTCAAACATCTTGCTTCCAAAAAATGAAGTCGGGTTTCAATACAAAAAAATAATTTGTTTTTGCCCTTTTGGTGCGGTTAATTATTAATTTGATATTCATGTTTTCAAATTTGAAGGGGTGGTATTATTCGATAAAACCCACGGCTTGGAAACCAACATAAGTATCTATGTGCAAACCTTTATATTACAAGTATTGAATGCAACACCAAATTATGTCATCGGTGTTACTGAATTTCTTAAAAACATTCAAAGTTAACATTATCGCTGAAATACATTAATATACTTATTTTACTTATATTTTTACATATATTTAAAGTTAAAGAATATTTTTATTGTCAGAGTTTAAATAGAGAGTACAATTTTTTACTACACAAGCCATATTCACTAAGTGGAAATGAAAGAAATATACGGCGTGCTCTTTTTCACGAGCCCCTTATTACGTATATATTGTACTAGCTATGTTTACATTTACTTTGGTTAAATAGTATGTAAGCACAAAAGGAAATATAAAAAGTAGTACAAAAGATAATGGAAATGAAGAAAAGCGTTAAGGATAAAAAAGAATAAAATAATTGCCTTTAAATAAATCTCTCAATAACCCCGTATCTATACGCATAGATGATATCTTTTTTTCTTATAATAATTATTGATGTCTACTAAAAGTTTACTCTAAAATAAGACGCCCTGTTTTCAGTAACGAAGCCACATAGGTTAGTGAAAGTACTAGTAATTGTGAGTTTAACTAGCGACGTCTGTTTGGAATCGCTCGAAATCGGGGATTCGGTTGATTGCTTTAATCAAACTTGCGGTCTATAAGTTTCGCTTTATTAGATGTGAAGTTTGTAGGAATCGGTTTGATTGCTGTAAGCCGTTGCGTTTCATTAGGTAAATTTCAATTAAATGGATTATTTATCGTGGTTAAAATTTTAACGTGGAAATGAGGTATTTTATAAAATATTTAATACGTAATTCTTTGTTAATAGAAGGAGACCTAATTGAAGATTGGTTTAAGAATTACTACTGTAATCACACGTTAGAGAAGTAATTTATGTCCGTGATATCTTTTTAAACTTTTACATGTTAAAAATGCGTGGCTAATTAACTAAATATTTAATTTAATTCTTAGTGAGTACAGTTTAGTAGCTAAAAAAGTAGATCTTAAAAAAGTCAATTTAGCACAAGCAAACTGCTTCAAAAATAATAAATATAATTTGTGTGTATAATTACGAGATATTTTATCCGTGAAAAATAATATTTTACGGATTGACACATAGGGATTGGTATTATTTTATCGACAACTCATGTCGATATTTTTCTATAGTGAAAATAAACGTAGATTGCGATAGAAATTGTTAGTAGATGAAATGAAACAAGTGACCGAAAAAGGCGTGGGTTAAGCCTCTTATAAACGTTTAGTGTTTTCACAAAGATTACACAAACTACACACTACTTAGTAATCGTGCGTTTATTCTATACAGTGTTTATTTAATTTAATGCAGCAGAACATCAGGAACTTGATGGCTCAATGCAAGAGAATGAAGTGAAAAATGATAACACTTCAATGGGTGCTTGAAGAATTTAAAAAACGGGATAAATAAAAACAGGTTAAATTGAATAACTTTACCACATCGTGCAGTAAAGAAACGTTGCAATTATTAATAGATAGCGTAAATAAAATAAAAGTTGGTAAAATAACCCATTCTATTGCAAGAGAGGAAGAAGGGCTTACAAAATTTGCACTAACTCTCCATTATTATAGTCCAAGGTGTTATAATTATATCTAGGAAAAGTTTGATCTTTGTTTACCTCAAATTAACAAACTTAGGAAATTATTTCAAAGATTAAATTGCGAACTGGATTTTACAGTCAAGCCATTCAATACAATACAGTAAATGGCTAAAGAAAATTTATTATAACCTTTGATGCGTTAGGGAATATACCGAATTTGTCGGCCAAACTCATTTTGGCTGTACTAATATAGGCAATGATTTGCACGGAGACGAATCTGTAATTGCAAATCAAATTTAAGTGTTTATGGTTGTGGAATAGCGTTTGTAAACTTTCAATTGGTGTCTTTGCATAAGACGTTTTACAAAAGACAAATTTATTGAAAATTTGCCTAATTTACTCAATGTAGTAAATCAATTACATTTGAGGGAATCGCTTCAAATGTTAACATGTCCAGTTTACTTGGCGCAAGATTAAACAGCGAACAATATCCTCAATATTTCACATAAAAAGTCAAAAAATATTACATTATATTGATCCGTGTCTCTTGTTAAAACTTTTAGAAATTATGAAATTTATTCACACTGACAATTTTTTTGATAATTTAATAATCATTCATTATTAAATTATAATATTGTAGGGCCCTCTCAATAAACACATATATCTTTTAATAAAATATATAATTGAAAATTATTTGACAGTAAGATTAAGATATGAAATAAATTTTAAAAATGTATCAAATTAAACTTTGAGAAACCATTTGAACAAGATTATTTTATATAAAGGTCAACGATTTTTGTAATAACTAACAAAAGGATTATTTAGAGTCATAGAAATACATTTTTAAGTTTTGGTGTCATAATATCATTATATGAGGAACTGTAACGAAAATTCCTTTTTCCATATTGAATTGCATAATTTTTTCTCGTGGTTGAATTGTTTAATTGAAATCACTACAATGTACAGTCTCAGTAGTGTGATTGTATGAGCAACTCATGTTGATTATTTTTTCATTTTTAAAAACGAATATAATGTTTATATAGTTAGTACTTAAAGTTTATTTACGTAATACGTTATTTGTTTAATTTTAAAATATCTGTACATATTTTTCTACTTTTCCACATTCACGCTCCGTGTATTTTTTATATAGAATTTATTTTTTCTTGTACAAATTTTGTTTTATTTTTAGCCTTACTTTAAGTGCTTTTGCGGCATTTCTGGTCGCGACATTAAATTTTTTATACGAATATGCTCGGATTTACATGTTTTCACGGTACAAATAATACACCCAAAATGTTTAAAGTGTCAAATATTTAAGGTTAAAAAACATGAGAGCGAACGCCTCAAACGACGAATTGAGACGGGGTTTTCCACATGTGTGCAATTACGCACACAAGGGCTACTCAATATCGGTAATGCAAAGCATGTCGAGTGTCTACATCTATTTGTAGTGTTAAGTATATGGTAAATACTAAGTAGATACTATTGGCATGGACCTAATAAACACTATTAGGTCCATGATTGTAGGATTATATCAAAAGTAGGCGGGGAATGAATAAAATTTACAGTTTTTGGATGCTTGGTTATTTATACAAATGTGTAATATCATAAAAAGATCTAGTTATAATCTAGTGATATAGTAACCTACGCGTCATATATTCAGGTAGGATGTTGCATGTAAGTAATAATGATCTATTTTTTCATTTGTTTTAATCTATTTCGAATACCGAATATAATATAAACCTTAATAGATTATTATGTGGAAATCACACACACACACACACACACACACACACACACATATATATATATATATATATATATATATATATATATATATATTCATTTTCTATCAATTTTGTCCTTACCAGGGAATAAAATAATCATAGTTATGTACAGAATTATGAATACATAAAAATCATTTTTGCACAACAGCTTAAAAAAAAGCCAAGTATATACGTACACATATCTATATATAAAGACTTCATATTGAATACATTTAAATTAAAAGTAATCACTTAAAGCTATTTTCAGTCGACAATAAAAAAGAAATATCAACGTTGTGGATTTTTTTTAGAGTTTTAAAATAATATAACTACAAATATTCCCCAAAATATAAAAGAAAGAGCAAAATTATTTAATAAAATAACATTCATGCAACATTGAAAACCGGTGGATGCAGTGACAATGAAATGACAAGAAATTTGTATTTGTAAAGAAAAAAATTAAATGAAAAATGATTAAAATCAATTGATTCTTTAAAATTTAGTAACCATATTAAATTGTTTGCCAAAAAATTCCATATTAAAAATATAGTACAAATAGATGAAATTATTGATGAAATATGTATCTGTAACCAAAATTAAAACAGGTAATAAGATAATATAATGTTTACTTAGGAAATATACTAACTTTTTATTATAAATTATTTTTTAAATAAATTATTTTCCTTGGCAATTATTTTTTGGAAAACTTACATTTTGTACATTGATGTATTTGGCTACGTAGATAAACGTGTAATTGATGTAGCATATATACATTTTTTTTATTTATTCAGTAAATATAAGAAAAGTGAAAGAAAACATGGACTTGCATTTCAAAATTTTATCAAAACAAAAATCAAGAAATAAACAAAATTCACAAATCAATCAAAGGAACCAAACATTGGGCGGTCATGCACTAAACTTATAAAAAATAGGATAATTTATTGAAAATAATGATATTTATAAAAGTGTTATTATCTATTAAATAATAGTAAAATTCAGAATAATTAAAAAAAATAATAAAAGATGAAATTTCAATTATTATTTGTTTGAAATTTAGTGTTGTGATGAGAAAAAAGAAACATTAATGTTAACGGGGAAAAGAATAAAAACACAACCTTACCATTACTAATTCGTCAAATATTTATCAATCTAATGTGGCTCTAGCCGGGTACACTGGTTATGCAATGAAATATTTCGTGGTTGAAATAACTTATACACTTCATAGTATATTATACTTCATATGTTGTACTTCAGCATAATTATAAATTATCTAAATATTTGGCACATATTACAACAAGATATTAGAAATAGTATCATACAATCTAGATTACAAAAGGAATGACGCTAACAGTATCGTTTGTTCAAAAATATTCGGCTTCATTTTTATTCAAAGTAACAAAGTTCACAACGAACTACTACAAAATTAAATAAACCATAAGTAAACCAACACTGAATGCTTAAAAAACGTTTCTTAAAGAAACGAGGCCAAAATATCAATATTATCTATGATAAAATTTTTAAAAGACGCCAGTGTATTATTAACCTTTAACACAGACGTGGTATATAAACGAATGTTTTGCGATATTAAATTATCATTTGCTTGTAATATATAACTAAGGAATATTATTAAAATCAAAACAAATACAAAATGAAGTCCATAATTTTGCTCGTTGTCTTCGTTTTTTTTGCTGTCGCTAATGCTGACTTTCAAGGAGAAAGTAAGTTCATTTTGAAATTATTTTAATACCTTACACATTGCATAATAAGGTATAGTCAACGAACCATCATTGTATGATCATCTCATTTATTTTTCTGTGATATTGCATTGACGTCTTTCATATTTGTTTTTCTAGAGAGAATTAAGAAATTTATTATTTATTTTGATTCTGCATTTATCGATTTTAAATCATTTATGGCGATACACTTTTCTTTCCAATGAACTTTTACGTCTTTATTCGTTATTTTCTGAAATCAAAACGTATGATTTTCTTATCATTTATAAATTTACTTCCAATCTTAACTCCTTTTACAATTTTTGGTTATTTTAATTTCGTGTAAAATCTAAGTTCATGTGAGATAAACAAGTCAAATGCGTTATATAAATATGAAGCAAATATTAAATTTTTCATTAATCTGCTTAAATCTGTTGCTTTTTTATGTAAATTTTGTCATTTATTTAATGTTGTTAATATGAATAAGCGGTTCAATATCTTTTTGTTGGTTGTTTTGGGCACTGGCCTTACCATGTGTGATATCATGAATAGTGGTAATGTATTTTATTGTTATCATTTACATGCATAAGTATATTCTTCTTTCGATTTACAAAACAAATTTATTTACAATTATTCCTGTTTATTTTAAATTAGATATAAATTAAGTAAACAGTTGCATTTTCCTAAAATTTTCACAAAGTCGAAGCCAGTTTTTGTTCAATAACTGGAATGAAATTGTTAATAAATGTATGTGTTACGTGTTCTTCTAAAATGTATATTGTAAAATTTAGGAAGAGAACAAAAAAGAACAGATTTAAGAATTAAAAATAAAAGTTAATGAAATTAAAATTTATTTTACACAGGCCTTAAATCATTAACATAGGGGTAATATAGTTAGCAATGAAAAAGAAAGTTGAATTTACATATTGTAAGATAAGAGGGTTTGTTAATGATCCATCAATACATAATTTTTTTATAAAATTGTGTAGTGTCTTTTGTTTTTGACAGTGTAGGCAGAATTCATTAATATGTCAATTATTTTGAAGCAGCTTGTGTTGATTTTAAGTCGACACAAATATTTTGACATATCTTAAGTAAATAAGTATAGTATAAATATTTAATAATTTATTTTTCCAAAAACTTACATTTCTCCACTCACTGTTTCTTGCAAGGTGATCCATACATTTTAGTTTCTTAATTTTTAATGTAATATTTAAATATTTTTGCTTGACATTTATCTATAATACGACACTAATTTCTGCTGTTAATATTCTAATTGAAAGTAAAATTAAATGAAATATTAATTTCTGATCATTGTGTAATCCTGAATATGTACTATTATTTCTAATTTTCTTCATTGAATCCGTGATAACTAAAATTTTGTTAAATAATTTTGCGTTATTGGAAGAAATTTAGATAATTAAAATATTCATTATAACGATTAGCTGAGTTTATATTTTTAAAAATAGAAACAGAATTTTTGATAGCATTCCCATTGACAAATCGTTGGTTACCAATTTTGAACGAATAGTTTTCGATTTCTATGGGAGTAGTGAAAGTGGAGATAATATGACTTTAAGAAGGTCATCGTGTTACTTATAAGGACTATATAATATACTAGTTTTTAGGCGCAGCGTACTCTTGCTTTTTTATGCTTTTGGGGTGGATTTTTTTGCCAGTAATAATATTTTCCCCTTCGAGTTTTCTCTGATTAACATAAAAATAAATTATATCTTAAATTTATTAAAAGAGTCATTTTTGGTCGAAATAAAGGTAGATTTTATCTTACGTTGAAGTGTGAGCCAAATTTCAAGTCTCGATTTTGATGCATGAGTCTTCAATCTCATTGTTTAGTTCATGTAATTTCAGTTTAATTAGAAATATTTTACAAGGAAAGTATTCTAGAGTTAAGGTATAATTTTTAGCATTATTTCCCGGAAAACATAATTCAAATTTGTCCAGTAATTTTCACGCTATACTTTAATAAACAAATAAAAAGAAAAACAAAAATCAGAAAGGCGTACCAATTGTCTTTTAGAAAATATTCGAAAGCCATCAACGTAATCTAGACATTAAACTGAACCCGAAGGGTTATTTCAGCAAAAGTATGATTTAAATCAGTCCGTTAATTTTTGCCTGATATTGAAATATTTCCAGAATATAGTGATGGATCAAAATTTGTATCTATTTTAACAAAACTCCAAAAAAACTCAAAAATTTTCGGCAAACAATTGCTGATGTATTAAAAAAAACACGGTAATAGTTTTTATTGTTATATCAAAAATTCCAAAAATAATACAAATATATACATATACACTTATGACTTTTTCTGTAGTCATAAAATAAAACATATATGTGATAAGGAATATGTTTTAAAATGAAAACAGATAATTTTTCCAGTTTCTCATTTTTTTATTTTATTAATGTACTTCTTCCTGTTAACTAAAACTTGTTAAGTACCAGTAAAACTCAAACTACTATTTCAAGTTTTAAGTTGTACGTACTGAAACAGTTAAAGTAAGAGTAACCGTGGCACTCATATTGTGTATAACTTTTTCGTGTGCAATAAATTATGTAAAATGAATTGAAAACATTCAGATGAGATGCCCGTGGTCTCTGGTAATTCGTACACTTGTATTTACGTGTCAGCTAAAACCAAATCTTGGACTTTATCAATGAGTTTGAGTATTACGATTGCTTACTGATTTCCAGTATGTGCATGTTGGTTGCTTATTCTGTCACGCTTAAATTCTTTAAACCAAAGTCGAAAAGATACACATAAAGGACATGAGTCACCCAATCTAGTTCCTGCCGAGTCCCTCAAAGTAGATAAAACGAATTCGTTGGTTTCGTGAATTCAATTTGTATTCGAAAAAAAGATTTAATCCAGTAAGAGCTTCTTTTTAATCATTTTCCTCCGTCACTCGCATTACCTCTCTTTAAAAACTCTCAAGAAACGAATTACTGTCAAAGTATAAATTCTGAGAAAGACTGTAATAAATTATAAATTGTATATTTTCTTTTCTCCAATGATTTCCATTGACTAACATATCAAGAGAACATGCATATCAAATGAAAGAAATAAATACAAAAATACACAAGCAATAATTTATAAAACATTTGTTTTTATCTCAGGAAGTTTTCTGTTTATCCCCTATTTTTTTACTATCTACAATATACAGATACAACTATGCTATAGTTTTTTCTGTAGTACACAAATGAGAATTTAACTTCTGCGCGAGTAAGACTAATGTATTGAAATATTTGAACGGAAGTTTTATGTTATATTATATATTATAGTTCTAAATTATTGCAAGTGAATATAAAAGTTTTAAGACAATGTTGTTGACTGGAAACCGCTGAATAATTTAATTAATTAGCAAAATAAGTAATAACATTATTTGAAAAAATATTTCCTTTTTCCAAAATAATACTTCCTAACCCAGTTACGTACACCTCATCAAGTAAATAAATAGGATTAAGTTATTAAAAAAGCACAGTCTTTATTCATTAGTTTGTCTAAATCAATAACCTAGTATTATCTCATCCTCTATAAAATTAATTCCTTCCTCATCTTCTTTCACTAATCTTTATTATTTAAATATCGTAAAAATCGAAGTACCTCTGAAATAGATATCAAATTAAAAGTTACTGGAAGTAAAATTTATTTCATAGTAGCCTTTAACAACAAACATTAACCAGGAACTGGATTTAACAGTAGAATAGGTTGTTTCAGTAGTTACTCGTTGGTCTACCAGATCTGTGTCTAAGCATTTGACTTTCTTATTCAATTACATGTCCTCCACTGTTGGTGGCTGTTTTAGACAAACAATATGCCTTATTTAATACCAAACGCTTCACTGAACAAATTAAATTTTAATTTTACCTATTCGTACTTTGTACTAAGCAATTTTTGGCGTTGAAATTTATTTTTATAAATAAACTCTGAACTTTATTTTGTTCCATTCTCTTATTTAATATTTTAGAGATAAAATTTGCTAGTTTTTAAGTTAATATATTTCACAGTATGGATATTTCAATGCCTAAGTAATTTAAAGGAAAAATATTTTTCTCCATGACTCCAACCGTATAGGCACATCATCTTTTCTTGATCATCACCCAGTGTACATGAACACCGACTTGAACTGAAATCTGCCCTCTTTAACACGATCACATTTGTCTATAATTTTTCTAATAGTCATTCGGTCAAGGAGTCAGCTAAATTTTATAATACAACTATCGAGTACAATAAACCTCTTAGGTAGGATGCACTTTTGAAAACGCTTTAGAGCTACTTAACAAATATGGGTTATATTATAGTGAGGAAAATGGTGCAGTAAATTAACCACGGAAAGCCGGTCAACTACTTGAATATTGCCGACATTCATTAGTGAGGACTTACATAACTGCAGACAGATATACACACACACACATATATATATATATATATAGAGAGAGAGAGAGAGAGAGAGAGAGAGCGAAATATTTTAATTTGTACGAAATTGTATGTTTGTGTGGAACATAGGGTACCTCTGTATATAAATATTCATGTAACCTATATCAATGATATGGTTTAAAATTAACAACATAATTTTTTTCTGCAGATGCCTTGAATTACAACAACGACAACCAACAACTCGGTAATGAACCGAGGTCGTTCAACATGCGAGTTAATCCTATAGCCACAAATGGCTGGTGTACCGACAGCGTCTGCAAAGCTTTATGTCAGAATCTTGGATTTTCTCACTGGGAATGCACCTCCCCTACAAATTGTCACTGTTGGCGATAAAAACATGTTTTAGATAAAGTTTAATTCCTATTAAAGACCCAAGATCCGAATAATATTGGTATTTCATTTTAACCTCCTGATTCTAAAATTATTTTAATAAAAAAATTCAGTGTTTTATTTAGTATTCCTTATTTTCGAATAATGAGAATAATTCTATTAAATTGAATTCTACAATTCACACACAAGTAACAAACACGTACAATTTTACTACCTTGACAGCTTGAGGTAATTATGGCATTTAGCAGTATTAGAAACGTGATTCTGAATAATGGATTTCACATTTTTACTAAAAAATTTTATCTTTGTTTCAATGTTGCTTTAAATATGATAAGAATTGGATGAATGATTTTTTTTCGATTTTAATTGAAATTCGAAGAAAAAGGCTTGTCTTGCCTGATTTCCGTGAGTCTGAAAAATACTACTATTTAAATTATTACAATAAGCATTAAAAGTTTGAACATATAATTAAAAATTTCGCGAAATATAACAACATAATATTGACAGCAAAAATTATTGCAATACAATGAATTAGAGTTTAGGCAATACTTTTCTCCATTCTTATTCTAGGTTTTTTTAAAATATTGTTTAATTTAAGAAAATTAAATAAAATACAAAAGGTGCTTTTTACAATAGTTTTTTTTTGTTATATTAAAAATTGCAAAAATAATGCAAAAATCTACATATACACTTACGAGTTTTTCTGTAGTCATAAAATAAAATATGTTTATGATAAGTTATATGTCTCAAGATGAAAACCGTTAAGAGCCTTTTTCCAATTCCTCATTTTTTTAAATTTTATTAATGTACTTCTTCTTGTTAACTAAAACTTGTTAAGTATCAGTTAAACTCAAACTACTAGTTCAAGTGTTAAGTCTTACATACTGAAATAAGTAAATATTTTTGGAAACCTTATAACTTGCTTCGAATTCTTTTTTAATATTGTCTTGGACATTTTTACAGCCGTGAAATTATTGTGAATTTCTCAAAAACTTTGAGATTTAGAATCATTCTTCTTCTATTGCAGTATGCCTTAAGTAAATGTTTAGTAATGTGATTTTTTTAATATTGACTTCAGTAATTTCCAAGAAGGGTGAGTGTTTTGCCCGTTTTACAGTTAAGTCATCAAGAAAATTGTAATTCTTATGACATATTTTTTATACATATTATTATATTTATTTAATATTTTTATATGTAGACTACTGAGATATGTCCGGGTTAATATGCGTCACAACTCTGAAAAATTGTGAGTTTCTATGTGGAACCGACTCTGAGGATAATGTCTTCGGCTGAACCCTGAAAAGGATCCAGGTATTTAGAAAGGACATATTAGCACATGTCCGCCATAATGACTTAAGTAAAAATTTTCTCATATTTTAAGAAATAACCCAGTTATTGACATTGGAATTGATATCTAACACAACAAGGCAATAAACGCAACACACTTATCAAATTTTTGGCCGCTGTCAGACATAGTTGCGAGAAATCCACAACCAGATAGTTGTCTAGAGTAACTTTTCCAGTTTTATAAATTTATGTATTTTTGTTCTATTCCAGTTATTTTAAAACATGGTTATATATTTCCTTTCGATGCTAGCGGCAACAATGTATCAGAGCTCGTATTAAAAATAGAACCTTATAAAGTAAGCCGTTAATCATATTCCACATTAACTGACCAATGACAAATGACGTCGAATGTTTAATTTATTAAAGTTATGGCCTGGCATTATAATTTTTTTTAAATTATATAAAAGATCCTTTAACCTAGTTTCGGTAAAATGTAAAATCGTAATATAACTAATTTATTTTTTCTTAAATCAACTGATTGATTCACTTCCTTTATCTTACAGACGATTTTGTTCTCTTTCTACAAATATATAATACATATTTAAATATGTTACGAGATGCGATTGAAAACTTAATCAAAATGTGCCGTTATCATTTATAAGGAATTTGGTTTATCAGCACGACGGCATACCCCACAAGTGCTGTTAGTGCGCGATATTCTGAACCGTCGCTACGGAAATAGAAGGATTGGGCGTGGAGGTCCTGTACCATGACCCGCTGGGTCACCAGATCTCATGCCATTAGATTTCTATTTACGGGGTGAGGTGAAAATATGTTATATAAAATATGTTGTATAAAAATAATAATAAAATAAGTTGTATAGTCGATATGTTGAAGTGGCACGAAGTTACGACGATCTTAAAAGGAAAATAATTTCAGCGTTTCGTAAAATAAAAAGTGATGAGTGATGTTAAATTTTTTGAGAAACAATTTACAAAAACGTGCACGAATGTATATCCATTAAACATATATATTATTATTTACTAAAGTGTTCAAACTGTTCTGCATAGCCTTATCGATTTGTGAATCCAGCTAAGGGACCAATACCAGCTAAGGGACGGTTAGCCCGGTTTCCGTCTATGACGTAACTAATCTTCCTAATTTTATGGATTACGTGGCTAGAGAACTAGATCGAGACTTACCAAGTACATATAGCCTATTTTGATTTTAAAAAGACATTTTACTGAGATTTTTATGAACATAGTTTGGAAATTTCAAATTTCAACCTTATGTTACTCAATCAGGTGTCAGCCAAGGTAGTAATTTACGTCCAGTTCTGTTTCTCATAATTATAAACAACTCGCTTTCAGTTGTTGTCTTCTGCTTGCTGATGAAAACTCTCCTTAAGTATTAACCAACGATCTGATATTGGGCTTTATCCTGTTGGACATCGGCTCAATATTCCGATGTAGCAATCTAAACAATCAGCTACCGTTTAATATAAGCAAATATGCAATGATAACATAGTCCCGTTCACGTGTCCCGCTTGGGCATTGTTATGAGCTAGGCGGTACACTCTCGTGAGAGTTTGATCCGTCCGAGGTCTCGATGTAATTATGAATAATCACTTCACGTTTTACAGTCATATCACCGAAACTTATTAAAAAACCTGCAAGATACTAGAATTTATAGTAAGATATTCTCGTGATTTTCATGATATCGAATGTATCGTGGTTTTTTTAAATATTTGATGCGAATAATCTCGAAACGAATGTAGTCATCAGTTCTCCGTGTGAAACTAGTTATATCCTCAGAGAAAATATAAAAAAAGTTTAATCGATTTTTATATCACATAGTATATGGAGATTATAACTATTTATTTCCTTCCGAATTTATAATGAGAATGGTTGAATGTATACAAAGATATTCCACTTCTTAAAGAATTAAAGATATTCCACTTCTATTATTTTACAAGTTTAACAAAATTTACCATACCATTCGCAAAATAAAAATTTTCTTATTTTTAAAATTGGCGAAAATGTAAGCTTGAATGAGTTTATCGGAACATATCAATAATATTAATGTTAAAATTATCTTATTAAATAACCACTTGCTTTTAGAAATTAATAACTTAATTTTTTCCACATTAGCAAACAAAAATATTAATTTAATATCACAATAATTTTAAACGTTTTCTGCACAAATTGAGAAAAAAGTTATGAAATAACCAATTAATTCCAATAAAAAAACGATATAAAAACTAAAAAAAATTCCTTGTGAATAAATGAGTCCAAATAAATCTTAAAACATTTATTGCATGACAAATAGAAGTGACACGTTAAAGCTGGTAAAAGTTATTTCATATTACAGAGAAATTATACAGATGGAGTATATTTCTATCGGCAGCAGCAGCAAATTGTCTTGAATGCACATTGTGAGTGTGGGAATCCAAGGTTCCAGCAGAGAGTACTGCGGTAGCTGGAAGTGCACCAGTGAGCAACCAAAAGTATGTTGTGTAAAGAAGTTGGACCCAGTTCTGAACCGGATTCCACCTGCGCAATGCTTTTATCCAAGTAGCCTAAAAATCAATCTTGGTTTCAAATTTAATAAACTTTTTAACGAACCATTTAATCGTTAGGTTTATTATCCAAAGGTCTTACATTTACAATACATACAAATTTACTTTAGTTGAAGAATTTATAGATTTATCCCTTTATAACTTGTTCTAACTTCTAAAAAATCTAGTATTAATCAAATGTGCAACTGTGCTATGCTTGATCGTTAATCTTTTATCATTTTGACTATTATATCTACATACACATACACACACAAACACACACACACGCATATATATATATATATATATATATATATATATATATATATATATATATATATATATATATATATATAACAATTATTATACATATAAATAATGTGAAGGAACTAATTCATTTTCGAAATTTCAAAGAAATCGCTATGTATTTTTCAGCCAATTAAGCTAATAAATTTATATCCACTCCTTTTATACCTTAGTACTATTACTGAAGAAAAACATTAATGTCTGCAAGTTTAAGATAAGTAAATTAAGGGCAAAAGGCGAAAGAAATATATTTCGTAAAAGATGAAATTATCGTATGCCACTGATTTGAACACAAAAATTAAGCTTTTTGTGGACGACTAATAATAAATAACTTTAATTATTTTTTACGTATTTAGAATTAATATTCATGGTATTTTTGAACGCTCTTTTTTATGAAGAGGAACTTGTATAAGAGCAGCACGTGTATAAGAGCTAGGGTTAATACTTGCAAAATATAAACTTGAAAGCATAATCATCTCTTGAGCGATTGACTTCATATTATCGTAAAATTAATAACTTCAATCATAGCTATAATTTTTTGTAGCGCTCCTTTTTTTTATTTTTTTCAAATTCACTTAATTTGAACCAAATGGAAAGTAAGGTTAAATTTTAATTTTCATATAAAAAAAAGATAAAGCCAAAATTTCCTTTAAAAAATGGATTAATTTCACAAGCAATTATTAAAAATATATTCAACATATTTTTAATTTATAATATTTCCTTTTTTTAACCTTTAATTCTTAATATTACAATATAAGTCACTAACAGATTTTAATGTTAAGATTTCACCTTTTTTAATATTTAAAAGATTAAAAAATGTTGTGCAAAATATAATCGCCAAATAAAAATATTCAGTATATAAACACTGTCAAATTGATGAAATATTTTATTGGGCAACAGAAAATAATTGGGGGTAATTTATATATGAGCGATGCCCCTAATTCAGACAGTCAGATATGTGGCAATCACAATTATGTGTTTGTATTTTACTCATGACAAAATTCGGTTTGATTAAGCAGCTAAGTTAAGCAGACGACAGTGATGTTTACAATTCACCACGTTTAGTCTAAGAAAAATTTTCGCTCGTGAGGATGGTGCCTTGATGATAATGACATTGTATGCATTGCTCACAAAAATGTTAGGTGGCCGGAAGCCGGGAGATAACTGAGATGATGGATGTATTTATTGTTAATATTTTAGTGACCGAAGGAAATTTTTAAAGTTATAATTTTGGGAAAGCTTTTCTTATAAAACAATGCAAAATATTTCGCCTCGGGAATTGTATAAGACAAAATCATAGCAGTTTTTTTCAAAACTAAAACAAAAAATGTATTAAAAATGATGAAGTAAAATATAGTGCTGTATTATAACATTGCTTGTTACAAAAGTTTTATTGTCGATATTCAAGACCGATTTTTGTTAATAAAAAATAGGTGTTTATTTTCAAGGAATCATTTGCTGAATTATTATTAGAATATTGTTATATCTATCTCATAATTATATTCTCATTTACTTAATACTGGCGTTGTTCATGAGATAGACTGCAACGTCGGAACTAAATTTCATTATTGGTGCTACTATGACTGAGTTACTCACATTATCAGGTGGCTTATTTTTGTTTAATCTAATAATAATTGTTTAATCTAAATAATATTTAAGGTGATTAGGATTAGATTACCAAATATAACTAAATATGCAAATAGTTTTGTAATAAATAAATGATGCAATAAAAATTAAAGTCGTGTGTCTAAGGTCACGTTTATTTCTAAACCAAACGATATTCAAATATAAGTTTAGCAGAATAGAAAAATAATACAAAACATACCATAGTTAATTGCTCTACATTATTTTGTATTTAAATGTAGGTAATCATAGAGTAATTGGCGCTAGATTTTCTAACTGTGGTCCGAAATAACAATAATATCTGTAATAATAATAAATGCTGTACCAAAAAAAGTTTGTCGATTAAGTCTTTGACAAATTTTGAATGCAGTAACCTTTACAAATTCCATTAAAGTTTGTATTATCGATAAGAATGGTGCGATCGATTTTTTGTCCTGTTGCCACGGATATGCTGTGCTTTTCTACCAGCTTCCACCAAGTGAAATTCTTGTCAAAAATACAACAGTACAGCATACAGTACAGCATTTCATACAGTACAGCGTACAAAAAACAGTACAGCATTTCATGTTTTATGGCAGTTATGTTGGTTGAGCGGCGGAATGTTTTATACATCTTTATAAATGATAGTACCAAATAAATCAAAATATAACAATTTTTTTTTACTTTGTCCATCAAAACTCAAACAATTTTAATTTTTAAAATACCGTGAATTTACCAAAGAGATTTAAATAATAAAACGAAATAATAATATCTCACTTTATCCATATTTTCAGTCGACTCAGCTGAAGCATTATAAACTGCTGATGAAGTTGATGGAAGTCTGTAAGAAAAAAAGACACTTATTTAATAAATCGTGGCTTCCGCACCTTCATAAATATTTTTCAAATATCAAGAACCAAAAGAATTGTGGCACCTGATATTGAGCACCATTAAATCAAAAATTGTTATTCAATTCTTTTACATTTTTTTTGTCTCAGATGTCACAGCGTATGGTCTACAAACTGCCAACGTTGCAATGGCTTAATGTGCAATGGCTTATTTGCTTTCTTTATTGTCGTCTCTGTCAAAAAAGCAGAAACAAAATATTAAAAACATGAAAAAATATATAATTATTATTTATGTATTTTGTATATAACTCTAAATAAAGCAAATCTAATAAACTAAATTTGGGCTCAATATTGCTATCAGCTGTTTGATTCTCTGCTTGCTTTCCGTAAAATGCAAATGATAATTAGATACCTAATACCACTGCATTGTTTAGTATAAATATTTATAATGGCACAAAAGTAATCATTTAATATTTATTACTCCCTAAACGTTAATTAGTGTGAATAAATATGTTTGTGTAATTTGTTTTTGTTTATTTATGATTGATCTATTAATAAAGTTACGCGTACTTTATCAATTACAAGGTTAAAACCACAATTGCTTACTTGTTTTATTAAGTCGAAATGAACACACACATAGAATTGTCTTAAATATAATTTAGAACCAAAACAATACAGACAGGCGTTTTTTAATTACTGATTTCCTGTGTAAATTCACATGAAGATTTTGTTAGATATTTACATCAATTTGCTATGAAATGTTTTTTTTATTTTTTTTAATATAGTATTATTGTTGAATATATGAACATACATGTAGTGTGGTTTTTCAATATTTGACACAACATATTTATCTTGCCCGAGCTCATTTGTAATTTTATTTTGAAGGAATTTAGAAGAAGGTGAACCACCTACGAGATTTTCTCAATCTATAGAAAACATAAATTTGTGATAAGAAACTCAATGACATTTTGATAAGTACGAAATACACTATGCAAATGTTTAAATGACAGGTTTTTTTTAAATACAACTAATAAAGACGTGACAGGTATGAAATTTATGAAAATACCAACATTTAGAGAATTTTCCTTAAACTGTGAAAGAAATGAATCAAGGGCATTCATGTTATTTTGTTGGTTGTGTTTGTCAGCTATGATGGTGCCATTTGTGATGTTACATATACTAGCAACGTAATGATTCAGTTGTCATATTTACATCAGATATACATTGCATGTTTTTATTTTTTCTATGTTATATACCCACCAAAAATAAGATAATAAAAAAATGGAAAAAAAAATTGGTCTTGAAATATCATGTAAAAAAATATTGAGGTTTCTTTCAAAAGTTCTTATCAGATTAAAATCTGAATTAACTTTTTTTAAATTAATAAAACGTGAAAAGTGGTTAGTAAGAGTTATAAACAATTTCATGTCTTGAAAAAAATTGTATGCAATTGTTTTTTCTTGCTTACTCTTATCGATATCTCGATAACGGTAAGTGAGCAAGAAATTAAACAAAGTAAAACTAAATGCAAAACTTTTTTTAAATGGGGGAGGGGAAAAAGGAGGAGTGTTTGGCATCCCGAAAACTTGATTTTATACTTCCAATAAAAATCTTTCCATATCAGAGAATGGGTATAACTCATCCTTGACCAGTTTATTTAGTTGAAATTTTGCTTTCACGGGTATGTTAAAATCTGGCTGCGTGCCATATTTAAACTTTCTAAGTCAACTGGAAGTAAGATAAAGGTTTTGATGATTAATGCATGTAAATCGAGAGAACAAACTAAGAATAAATATAACAATGCCGAAATTAAAAGGAAAGCGGGAAAAGCCCTGGGGCTAATGCCTTTTTAGGGTTTTGTTAAAGTTTCCCCATTTCCGTAGGCAATTACTGCTATAAAGCTCAAATGTGGTATGGTTATACATATTTATAAGACTTACTAGTTATTAAAATTACTTTAAACAATTTTTAGGGTATACACATACATGTCAATAGGGATTGACTTTTTTATTTACGTACCTCATTTTACAGATTATTGTTAAGACTTTCAAAAATGTAGAGGGTGCGTCAGAAAAACTTTTTCGATACAAGGATTCAGTTACAAAATATTAAGCTTCAAAATGGATATTCTTGTTAGAGTTACGTATCGCCACCTCACTACCAGCTAAACAGCTATTTTTTAATTTCTGAAAAGTTTCCACGTAAAAGTATTCAGAAAATTATTAACAAAATTATTAAATTATCATTCAAATAAATTATTTAAATCAACTGCAAAAATTAATTCGTACTTTAATATTCATGTTTATTATCAAAAAAATACTTTTCAAGTTATGTGAAAGATATAATAGGAACATTTATAATATTACATGGTAGAAAATAATTTGCGATTGTACTTGTATATCCATTTAAGTGTGTATAACCCTTGTACTGCGAATTACACTTGTATATAATAAATTATTTTAGAAAAATTGAGAAAATTAAATCCTGTCTTACATTATGTCCTTTATTAAGATTCCTTTATATTTCAATCTACAATACGTAAAAAAATAACTTCACCAAAATGAAAGATACAGTATTTTTAAATTGATTATTTGCTTCAAAAATAGATTCAAAACTGCGTATTTAATATTAGCTGATATCAAATGTTTATCGCGCTAAGTTGACCCACACTTGACTTTATTATAAATACGTAACATTGCTTTCTATCTCAAATGTATCTATATATTACATATATAAGAGAATAAATAATTCTTTTTATATTTACTCATTAGTAGACACAGAAATTTAATCTATTTCATTTATATTTTTTTCAAAATCAATAATAGCTTGTACAGATATTGATTTAAATAAAAACCCGGCCAGAGAATTTAAGTGCGTCTCACCTAGCTAATTAGTACAATTAAATTAGCAAAATTACTGTCTACAAGACTGGTGCAATAACGTAATTGAAGAACAGGAGATACTTCAAAATTTAAAACATTTTAACATTTTGTTCAATACATTATATTACAAGTGATGTTAAAGCATTACAAAAAGAATGAAAATTAGGGTTTATAGTTAGAGATGTAATATAATAAAAACCCGGCCAGAGAAGTTAAAATTTAAGAGCGTCTCACCTTGCTGAGTAGTACAAGTAAATTAGCAAAATGACTGTCTTCAAGACTGGTGCAATAACGTAATTAAAGAACAGGAGATACTTCAATATTTAAAACATTTTAAAATTTTGTTCAAAACATTATATTGAGGATTGTGTTACAAGTGATGTTAAAGCATTACAAAAAGAATGAAAATTAGGGTTTATGGTTATAGATGCGCACTCAAGTTTTCTATAATTTATTTTTTATTAGAGTATTTAGAAATGCTCCAATTACAAGTAAAAATAACTCATTGAAAAACTGATTTCAATTGCTTATTCTTTTGTTTCTGAATTACTTCTCATAAATTTTAAGGATTGCATGGATGACAAATTTTCTAAAGTAGATCAATTCTCGAGCACAATTTAAATACTACGAATTGTCACTAATATGAATGAATCGATAAGCGCAAGATGTCACTAATATGAATGAATGGATAAGCGAATCAAAATCTCTATTGATTTGTTATCAAGAAAACATGACAATATTATTATTAATAAACAAGAGAATATTTTTTCAAGAATGTTAAAAAATTTGTAGCTTCTCGTCTCTGCTTACTTTATTTAATATTTTGGAAATGTAGAATATGTCTGAATATTGGAATTGTGTCTGTTTATAACTTAGAAAATATTATCTAGTCCAATTTAGATTTGATATATTTTGCTAAATTATTTAATTGGCGAAAATTAGCGGAAGCTTTTTAAATACGTGTCCTATTGTATTTTTATTGTATTTGCCATTTTAACAGACGTATACTCGCTGGAGTCGTAAAATACTCCCATTTTTTTTATATGTGCTCAATTTTAGTCATCATTATGTACCAATATTCCTTTTGAATATATTTGGCGTTAATTTTGTAGAAATTCATTATTCACAATTAAATGAAACTACGTGATGTAGTATTATTTCTACTATCTTTAATTTCTTTACCACGACCTAGGTTTCGTTGTATTACAACATCTTCAGGTGGGATATTAGCAAAGATATTAGCTATCTTTGCTAATATCCCACCTGAAGATGTTATAATACAACGAAACCTAGGTCGTGGTAAAGAAATTAAAGATAGTAGAAATAATACTACATCACGTAGTTTCATTTAATTGTGAATATTCCTTTTATTTAAGATATTTCGTGGAGTAACCTTTTTTCATTGAGCATTCACTGATTGAATCAGCAGAATTTATTTTTATTACTAGATTTCGAGAGTATAGCTTAATTTTTTTACAACATGTATTGTTTAGGACAACGGTATGAATATTTTATTAATCTTCTTGCCTATGTAATCTGCTAAATATAGATACCAGTGGATAAGTTATGCGACAACGTTACTTTTATCACAAATTTTCATGACGTAAAAAAATTAAGTCTTTTATAGATATATTCCTCCAGATTTGTGATGCGTACATATTTTCTTTGCTTCTGTTCAAAGGCTTTTTTTTATTTTCTTTATTATTTTGTTAATGATCCCTCTGTTTTAGATTTTAGGATGTTTATATTTATGGCTTTTAGATAAGAAGACAGTTTTTTATATTATTTCACCTATATAGAGTACGGACAAATATCCTCCCCTTTGACCAGCTTTTAGCTTGCACATATTGATCAAAGCAGTCTTGCGAAACGCATCCATTCTTAATTTTAATTGGTATTTAATTTTTTTCCCTTTATTTGCTATATAACATCTATAATTTCGGTTAATTTTAGTACGAGTGAATGACCAAGTCTCCAAAATATGATATTTTCGGAAATGGGATTTTAAATGTCTAAAGGTAAAGCTTAAGGTCGCATTGTTCAGAGTGAATTTGTATATATATATATATATATATATATATATATATATATATATATATATATATATATATATATTTGTATATATATATATTATAGATATACAATTATATTTCATAAAAATTGTTTAATTTGAGAATACGAAAAAGAATTTGACGATACGAATAAGAATGCGTATTAGAATAAGTATTTTAAAAAAATATTTTTTATGCGATTTAACTTCAAATTAACGATTTTCAGATTTTTTTACTTGTGGTGTAAGATCTTTCCATATTTCGTGGTTCTAGGTAAACGGGAAGTACCCTCTAGGTTTAGATTTATTTGCGAGTGTCGAAATATTCGACATAAACAGTCGTATTTTTTAATTGAGTTAACTTGGAAGCCTGATTTTTTTTAGCTCCGAAGAACTATAGCTTTAAGTATTTTATATAAATTTCAATTTAATACTTTTATGCATTTAAATGAAAAAAGGTTTTGACACGCCGACAGATGGACGATGAAGTAATACTTTAAAGATTCCTTTTTTCCTTTAAGTGGCTGAACTCCAAAAGAATTAATAACAATTTTGACCTGGTTAAGACCAACTCGATGTATTGGTCTTTGTTCAACATCCGGGAAACCAACGACTTGTATTAGTACGATTAACTAGCAACCTAATAAAATATCGAAATAATAACACCATTCGTGATTCATGGTAACAGCAGTGAATCAAAGACAAGAATCTAAAGTTGTTTCTTTGTGAGAAAATTGTTATTTAGGATATTGTCAGTTCATTTTCTCTGTTTTAATGTAATCGTGAAAACATGTAGTAAGTTTACACATAGCTTAATCAGACTTCAGTGCAAATGTAAAATGTACCCTCTGTAATATGGGAAAATTCTTCCTTAATTCGTAATTTTGTTGCTTTGGGAAACGTGCATCACTACATTTTCTCGCTATATTATTTTTGTTAGGGTACATATAAAATTTAACGTATGAAAGCACACCTTAACTAATATTATAAACGTGAAAATGTTATTGGATGGTTGTATGCATGGAGTTTATTTTAACTCCGTAATTTCTGAACGAATTTACAAAAAAATTAGACCACATTTTGTATTAATATATACTCCTTTTGCTTCAAAACGTAGATTAGTATCTGGGGGGTGGGAGATCAATTTGATCACTACTTGGATTTGATCACTATTGTTTGTAAGGAAAACACCGTAAGTTTAATTTCAGCATGTATTATTGCATACCATCTATCTCGAATTACCAAATCCGATCTGATTCCAGTAGGATAGCATACTAAATGTATGCCTATCCCATTTTGTTTTTATTACGTTGTAACTCTGGTTAACTGTAAGAGATTGCTCCTATAGCAATAAGTTCGCAAAATTTTTAAATAAATAGATCTTCTATCTTTTATAGCTCGATCGCCATGTTACTACTGAACGTGTACGGATTTTGAAAAAATTTAAATCAGGCTAAATTATAGCCAGCCCTGGGTTTCACCAGGCTGCATCACACTGATCCACGTGAACGAAGTGGCGGGCAGAAGTGAATATTAGACAATAACATTATTATGATGGCATCATGAAACGGCGTTTATTAAAAAATATCTTATAAACTTTTATAATTGATATTACTGCTATTAAGTTTGAAACAATACTGTTCTACTACAAAATATTTAAAAAGTGATGCACATAAAATAAAAAAAACATGAAGAAAATTACTATTTTCTAAAAAAAACAATCTCACTGCATTACCCACAGTTTTGTGGATGTAAATTCAGGAAGATAAAAAACACCATATCACCTACACTAACAACGAAAAATATAAATGCCTACTAGAAAAAAATAACTTGTCAATAAGTGAATATAACGTGAAATATTATTTCAGGAATTCGACAATTGGAATTAACGTGGACACGAAATTAAATTGATTTAATCAGCCGCCTTTTTGATTATATTTAATATTTCTTTTGATAGCTCACTCCATACTCGAGATACGCTAGTTCAACGTCAACGTAAGGGTTAAGCGTCATCTAGTGCAAGCAAACAGAACACCGCGCGGCATTGTTAATCGCGACGCAGCAAACCCCTTATTAGCTTTTGAATATTAAGTGAAAAAAAGCTTATATTTGACCGAAAAAAAATACTTATTTTTTTCTATGGAAGTTTGTAGAATGAAGTAAATGAAATTATAATTGATAAAATCTTGAATTTAAAAAAAAATATGTTATTAAATTTATTTTTGTTCCTTTGTTATAAACGCCCAAATTAAAAACGTCATTAATTATTTTTATCTTGTACTTCTGAGAGAAATTTGAAAAAAATCTTCTATTTAAATTAATTAACAATATGTAGAAAATTGTACTTATAATATAAACAAACATAAAATTAAGAGTTTATTTCACTTCACTTTGCTAATAACAAAATGCAAAACAAGAAAACTTTAAGATAAAAAATTTAATAATATATACAAATCGACATACGTTAACATAACAAAGTGGTTAAAGATAATTTAATTTTTAAACAATTTGATAAATGTTCAAGATTTTATCTAAACAGTAACGTAATTCTATCCATACGTGAATGACCGCATAATGTTGTATAATACCTGCTCCTATGCATAGAAATATATAAGGAAGCCTATATACATTGAGCCAGTTATCACATATTTGCAAAACTTAAAATGTCCAGATGAATTTTATTTACCTTCTCATGGGTATTGTTTGCCGTTTGCAGAAATATTTCTGGGATCAGTTGTAAGTGTACTTGCATACATGTACATTTTTTTTTATAATATCGTTTAGAATAATATGCAACATTATGTACGAAAATATATTCCCTTATGATCCATTTTCAATAATTTTAAAAAATTCTTTCATGTGGGAATTTGTGTCCTGTATTTAAATAAATTTAATCGTCGAAAATTAGTTTAAAAAACTCACTTTGAAACTTCGTTCATTTCCTTTTTTGCCTTACAAGTGTAACTGCTTCACATTTACTGTAATTTTTTTATAAAACTTAAGTAATTGTGTGTTTCACATTTTTATCCGCTGTGGGAAAATTAAATAATTGCGTGTCCGCATTTTAATCGATAGTTAGAAACTTAAATAACTGTGTGTTCCGCATTTTTAATTGTTGTGAGAAACTTAAATAATTGTGAGTTTCCCATTTTTATTCGCTGTGAGAAAATTAAATAATTGCGTGTCCGCATTTTTATCGATAGTTAGAAACTTAAATAACTGTGTGTTCCGCATTTTTAATCGTTGTGAGAAACTTAAATAATTGTGTTTCCCATTTTTATTCGCTGTGAGAAACTTAAATAATTGCGTGTTCTGCGTTTTTCTTCATTGTGAGAAACTGAAACACATGTGTGTTCCGCATTTTTATCCGTTGTGAAATAATAATAATTTCTTAATGATACCAATTTTTAGGATTCTGTACCTTAAAAGAAGGAAATCGACTATTGTAACAGCCGGTCTATCTGTAACAGCCGTTTTTCTCAGAAGCGGTTTGACGAACTAATTTTAAATTTGGACATTGAGTATATTAACCCCCAAATATTTGAATAATATACTAAAAATATTTATCAACATTCAGAAGTAATAATATGGAATTTTTTTAAGGAATCAATGAGATTTTCGATTTAAATTTTATATATCATGTATATAACTTGAATTTCATTATTTCTTATTATATGGTTTACATTCAGTAAATTGCGGAAAAAATTGCTCTGTATGCATTGAGTGGTTTTCAAAACAGTTTTAATATTTGTCTTGTAATTTGTGGTCTTGAAAGATAATTATTAATCGAGGATTATTGCTTATTAAATGATATTATTATGTAGAGCTCCATATGGAAAATTGTCAATATTCCCTGCAGATGGATATAAATCTATACAAATTGTGAGGTTATGTCACACGGAGGGAAAAATGAACATTCTTAATTTACAAGGGTTTCTTATTTTCGCTACGGAGCCCTAAAATCTGTGAAACTAAAAGATATATTTACTTTAGCGAAACCACTTCTAATTTCATGAAATTCATGAATAAAAATTTATGGTCTTTGAAGATTACAAACTAACGAAATTGAATTTTACAATTTGTTAAACCTTTTATATGTCAAGAATTAAAAACTGTATTTTACGTAACATGATTTAAAAATTTTATTTAATATTTACTGCATGCTTAATTTTAGCTCTAAATTATATTTGTAAATAATATTAATTCCTAAGTTTTCAAAGGTTTCACAAATTAATGCTCGTTTTCGAATGTCTATTTTTGACGTGACGTGATTCAAAATTCATGAAAATTTTGACAACTCCATCAAACTCGAGCTATTGATTTTGTCTTTTTTATATTTTAAAATATAATTTTTCCTTTTAATTTTAACACTTTATATCATAATATATTATCCTACCCTATCTCTAAAGTTTCTTTAAGCACATCGTTACGTATGCTCTGAGAAATTATGACTTGATATGATATTTTTACTGAATAAGTCAAAATACCTGTTAACCTGATTTTCAAACATATCAATTAATCAGATATTGATTTAAAAATTGTCCAATCTATTTTCAGGTAACCAAAATTTTGCAGAAACAAATTTGATTGACCATTTTAAATACAGAAGGCAGATTAAAGCTGATTCTCTGGATGTACCTTGCCTATTTTACGAATGCAAAAATAAATGTCTCCAAAGACGATATAAAAACGGTGGATTTTGCACGATCAATGGATGTCAGTGTTTAGACTAAAATAGATATCGAAACATGGTTTCAATTTTTCAAATAAAATGCTTAAATAAAATGCAAAAAAAATGTTCGATTAAAATGCTACTTTAATTTTGGGATAATATTTTCATATAATAAGGATTTACATAAATACCAATTAAAAATGTTAATCTTTATTGTAAGAAAACATGGAATGGGACAATACATAAAATGTATATATATATATATATATATGCATATATATATATGTGTATATAAATATATATATATATATATATATATATATATATATATATATATATATATATATATATATATATATATGTATTTAGGTCAAGAGATATTGTATAATTATTCTTTTTCACTTGCTGATGACAAGTCATATAAACATATCTGTTACATGATTTGTCAGACATGCATCACAAGTATCACACACCCCTGGAAACTAATTTAAGCGAGTATTTGTAATGTGTTGGATATGTTATTCATATATATAATAGGTGTGTCAATATAATGTATAATACTCATGTACTCATTAAGAAATTACTTAGAATTTCAAATTTTGTGGTTTATAATTAAAGTTTAAATAAGATTGCACTATAATTAATATTATAAATAACAGAGCTAGTCATTACAATCTGGTGGCAAGTCACAGTTTCACGATTACAAAAATATAAATTTCAAGTGAAAATAATGCGTTACAGTTTCGCAACTTGCCACAATTTTATAATTCCGAAACGCCTAATATTTTTACGAATTTCCGAACATACAACAAAGTCAAGATTAATGATATTTGATAATTTTGGATAAGAAAAATAATTATTATTGTTACCTGATTGTAAAGCTAATTATCACAGAAAACCTTTAGCGGACTGCTGGCTATCAACATCAATGCATATTTATATATAAAAGGACTTTATTTTTCCTTTCTTAATTTACCTCTAACCAATTTCTTTTTGTAGCTTCCAGTATCAAATACTATGTAGATATGAATACCAAAAAAATCACAAGCAATATGTATGTAGAATCTGCGTTTATTTCAGCACACACCAGAACATTTTTTTGAAAGGTTTGCTGCATAATATTCGCTTTAGCCATAAGTTTACCTTTGTGCATTCTACATTTGTGACAATATGTGAAATTTTTTTATTTCATGGGTCTATGTGGGACTTTTCAATTTTCTTTAGGTGTTAGATTTCCATAAAATATATAAGATATTATTTTTACTTGAAAAATCTCGCATGACTGTGCAGGAAATATTTTTTGGTAAGCTAAGTCTTAATATCTAACCAAATATATATTATATATCGAAATGAAATAATAAATTACCACTCAATACTTCGCCCTACTAAGCTTTGGAACATTTTTTATCGCCGGCTGTACTAGATATTATGAGTACTGACTAAATTACTCATGAAGTTGTAATAGATAAATGTATTATTTTAAAACGTCACTGAACCATCATTTATTTATTCATAAGTGTTATGATAACCCGGACATTGTTATTATGTATAAAAATTAAACTAGTTACGAATTACTATCAAATGAGCAGCCTATCGGGTTGACGAAATTAAGCTGGCCGAACTAGATAACGTCTGATTTAGTAAAGAAAGTTAGCCCATTATTATCGACGCGAAGCGTCAAAAACTGAATTTAATGTAAAGTTTAAGCTCTTAGTCGCTGTCAAGATATTTAAGCATATTTTGAAATTATTTTGGACTTACTTTAACGTTAATTTTGTACCATCCTTATCTATAAATTCTTTCAGTTGGTGGACAGGTATTGAGATTTCTGTGCGGTCACATATATTATCAATATCTTGACTTGGATGCTCGTCGTGTTTTGTCATGCTCATGTAATAAAAATTTAATCCGTAAACCTTAGAAAGCTAAGTCACCCTATTCATTTTCACCCTCTTTATTACGTAATATCCTTTATTTTCAAGTAGCATAATTTTGATATCGACTGGATCCCGATAAATATATTTAATGATCGAAGGATTTTCATTTATCTATCCATATCAATATTTATATTCTAATATTTTTCTTTTTTAATGTAACTAGTTATTACCATTTATTAGGATCTTGGTTGCTTGTCTTAAAATTCACCAAATAAGCAAATTCCAAAACTTATCTCTTAGGATTGACTGGAGGAGTTTGCCCGTGTAGCAATAAATTCGCGGTATGTACTATGTATTAAAGTCGTTAATTAAATAAATTTATTTATTTAACGACTGAAGTATTTGGCATATTTAAAGACATTTATAAACAACGATCTGCAAGAAATGCGAAAAATATGCAATTAAAAAACATAAAAATATGTAATTATTTATTAATTTACGTACTTTCGTATATACAATTAATACATATGGCAGACTTATTGCTACAAAAGCAATTTCTTACAGCCAACCAGAACACCGGTCCAGCCTCGCCCAATGAGCAGCAGGGAATCGACCTCGGGACCTCGCGATGCGTCCAGCCGGCGAAAGTCGTGCACTTTGTTATCAACCCAACACATCATGGTGACGACACATAATTATAATGGGTACATTTAATTTTTCTGACTTATTTTCTAATTCGTCTTTTAAATTTGTTATTTACTCAAACTGTTGAAACTTTAGATATCTATAAGTTTCAGTATCATGTCAAGTCTTACCCCTAGCACTTAGTGATACTTAAAAGCTTATAAACAATAAGATCCCATTAGAGGGCAGAAAGTAGAGAATGGAGAACAATCTCATCAATATTACAATTAAATCCCAAATTTGTGAACTTTGATACTATATTACCCGTATTAATTATATTATCTTTTTCGTCCCGAGTTCATTTTTCATTAAGATCAACCATTATTTTAAAACATGAACACATCAATAAATATGATCAGTAATATGATCAAAGTGAAAAAATGTTTTTTAATTTTTGGTAAAGTACTTAATTTTTTGGTATTTTGAGTTGATAAAATCACCATGTAATACATCGCAACAGTATAATCCAAAAGTAATGGTTTTATGTTAAGTTTTACTACGAATACTGCAAAGGAACTATTCAAATGATGGCTCCTCTTTAACAACAAGCGACGGGCGGCGGACGATAGCTCCTTGAGGGGCCAAAATTAACTTTTGGCGACATAGAGCTCGACCCTTTTTCGACCTTATAAATCATTACCCTTTCATACGAAATTTAATTTTTATTAAGATCAACTATTAAAACACGAATTCCAGTAGCTTTACTTATTTTTACACGGTTTTAAAGTTTTGTCATTTTGATAATAATTAAAATTTAACCTAGTTTCATCTTCTTTTTTCATTATTTTGAGCACTGTACAAAATACCATACTTTTGTTTACAGTAGATGAACATCAATTTAGAATTTTCTGTCTATAGCATCCAACCTCTCCAAACCCTAGTTCTTCTGCCAACTCGTCTTTCCTTTTTCCATCCTAACACATATATGTAAACTAGTATTCTAATTTTTTGCCTTTTTTTATGAAAACTGCTGTGCTATCTATTTGATAACCTTCAGGTTAAGTTTTGATTTCGTTTTTTCATGAACTTTATGTTTTATATTCTAATTTCTTTTAGAATCTACCAAAGAACCAATTTCCTAAATTTAGTGTTATTTTTGACTGAAAGAGATTTGTCACATACTAATAATACTGCATATGAAAGTTAATAATTACACAAATAAATAAAAAGTATAATTCACGATAAATTAATGAAAATGATTAAATATTTTTATTAAAATACATTAATAATATTTGCTTTTCCGCAAATCCCATGTATTTTCAAGCGGCAGAAAATTATCAAAGACTCGTCTCAAAACTTATTTATATCCACAATTAAACTTCACTAATTAACTTGTGCCTATTTATTCTAGAAAAAAAATTACTCTTAACCGAATTAAATTGATTAGATTAGATCTTTTAAACAATCTTATTCTCTATGTTTTCTTCATAATTCCGGGTTTTTTGAATTGCAACTAGATTTTGTGTAAAATATATGTGAAATTTATTGCTATAATTTTAAAACAATTATAAAAGATCAATATGAAAATGGTGTCTGAGTAGTTGTACTATAACATATAGATATCCTGTGTATTATTGTAACATACTATGTCAACATAGAACTGTTTTTAATCCGCTTGTTTGATAACTAATTAGGCCACAAAGAGAGACACCCAAGCGTTATTTATTTCGTTCTATTCGGAATTTTAGCATAATTTATTAAAAAATTTAGACCCAAAATGGTCAAACCCCTCTAACATTTGATGAGATAATCGTAGCAAATATTAAAATAAATTTTATTAATTGTAAAGATTTTAAATATTACCTAAAATCAGTGGCGTAGTGTGGACTAATCTAAATGTGGGCGAAGTCACACCAGCGAGGCCCTTTTCTTTCAATTTATCCATAGATCTATCCAAACATGTTTTTCTATATAGAAATCAAACCTACGATATACTCATGATAGTGAAAGAAATATAACTGCGCAGAGGGAGAATATTGAAAAGTATGCCTATTTGAAAAAAAAGTTGTTATTTTATAACTTGCGTGATATAATCTTTTACTTTGGTATTATTCCCAAAGCAGACAGTCGGTCCTGATTCATATTATTTCTCAAATAATTTTTTTCTTAAAAAAACTTCTTTCCACGGAAGCTGAGTACAACTATAAGCTGTAAGTATACACGCATCATCAGCATAATTCTAATAGAAATAAAAATATTAGAATAAATGTCTTGCGATTCATTTTTAATAATGTATTTAATGAGGAGATTGGCATCTTTAATGGAGTCTGGTAAAAGGTAGCTCACAGGATATCTTTGCTTTCACCATGTTGAATTACTGTATGTAAGTCTTTGTTAAAGATTTGTTAAAGATTTAGGAAGTAAGGTTAAGTATTTGTTAAAAATTTTTAATTATGTATTTTGTACAAGAATCCAAAATTGTCGCAGTATTGAGTGAGTGCAGTAAATCACGTGTCAGTGTGTTGTATTACGACATCAACCATTGTATAAAGAAAGAGTAATTGTACTATAAAATTATTATATTTTTATCAAAATCAATAAGCTCATAGTCAGCCTCATTATCTCCATAAATGGACAGTGTTTTTTTTCTGCGAACCCTTTTCCTTTAAAAGTCATTGAAATCACATGACGACTCTTTTCTATGAACTCGTAAGTTTTTGCAATACAATGAATCAATCAATCCCGAAATTATTGGATCCAATCACGAAAATTATCGATGGCGACCATAAAATTTATATTGAATTTTTTCCAAACTGTACTTATATGTCTACACGGATTAATATTTCGTACCACAAGTGTATCGAAATAATAAATTCCGGAGTTAGCATTTCAGTTACCACTGCTTGGCAATCGCATAGAGTATTTGCATTTTCAGATTGATTTTTCAGACTATTTATACAATTAACAACATCATCTAACTGAAATAATAGCTTTACTATCTTGTATTACATAACGATTTTAAGGATATATTCAATGTATCATTTAGTAATTCCTATTTCTTCCTGGATTTTGAAAACCAGAGATATATTTTTTGGAGGAAGCCAAAACACACCTTTGCTATGGATAATATGTTGGCTGTATCTATTAAGATGAGATTCCAAAAGTAACAGCCACAAAGAGCGTAGAATGCTCTTGGACTGATAGTCAATTTTATTTATTTTATTCTCTTCTTGATGCCGACTCTATTGGCACTATTATCATAGTCTTGACCTCCACAATTTTGACTATTTAATTGATGTTTTTCTAGTTTTGAATATTAAGTCTGTCAAAAACTCTCCAGTTGTTTCTAATACTAAACCAAGAAAATGTCTTCTATTGTATCTATGCAGGTATTCACGAATCAAGATATAAATGTGTCCATCGATACCGATTTCCTTATGAAACTGAAACTCAGATAATGGAGTGTTCCTGATACAATTGTTAATACGGACATTTTTACGACTATCGTGAAGTTGTGTATTTCTCGGAAGTAACGCCTAGATCCATTGAATCTTTTGTAAGATGATAAGGCAACAGAATACCTTTCATTATTGAAACGATATATAGACGAATTATCTAAATTTTTACATGCCGTCTTCTCAGAATATAAAGGATATGTATTAGGTATTTCACCTAATTGCCCACATTCTTTTACTACGTTTAGGAAAGTAAGCGTGGTAAATGATGTAGTTGTTTGACGTGGTTTATTAGGGCAGTCCCCCATTAAAATGTATCCAAAAGTGGTCGATAAAGCTAAAAGGGCATTCGTGCCTGATTCTATTTCATTCCCTAAATAAATACGTGGGAATAATTGGGCACCTAATAAAACATCCACGTGCCCAGGAAGAATCCATGTTGAGTCCGCAAGTGGAATATTATTTAAATAGCTCATGTCATTCCTATCTGTATAATGAGTCGGCAGCTGTTCGTAAATACAATCAACAACAAGTGCATAAATTGTATATTTATTCTCCGGATAAACATGAGACTCAATTTCTAAAGCAACATGGCCAATAATCGAACGAGACGATAAACCAATCCTAGTTATGTAGGAATTGTTGGTAAATTGAAATTTTTACATTTTTTTCGTAATTAAATAGTTTGGGAACCGTTATCAATCATGCACCTAATTATTATTTTCCGATTATTACTTATTTTGGCATAAACTTTTAATTTTGTTAATAAAATATTCACACTTAATTGAAACTACGTGATGTAGTATTATTTCTACTTTCTTTAATTTCTTTACCACGACCTAGGTTTCGTTGTATTACAACATCTTCAGATGGGATATTAGCAAAGATCAAATATCTTCGCTAATATACCACCTGAAGATGCTGTAATACAACAAAACCTAGGTCATGGTAAAGAAATTAAATAAAGTAGAAATAATACTACATCACGTAGTTTCATTTAAGTGTGAATAATGAATTTCTACAAAATTAACGCGAAATATATTCAATAATAAAATATTATTAACATTTGGTTTGATCTCGGCACACAACGATACCGTCGAATTATTGGGTAGTTGCGATACGTTACTATCGTGTGAATTTTCCGACCAAGCAACTCGCTATGATTTTCCATTTTCAGAGGTTATTCTAACGGTAGGTGTACGTACGTTTGAATTGGTTTTATTTTCTTCTTTACTGAAATGTACCGTTTGCGAATCTAACTTTCTTAGAGCGCAATCCAAAAGAATTAGTTTCCATTAAATCAACAAATTTGGGTTGCTTTAACGCTGAAATTTATGCCGAAAACTTTTCGATGAAGGAATCAAAACTCTGCATTATCCATACCAATTTTATTACCTAATATATTTTTCAAGTATGTTGTTCCCGCACGCCTCTCCTGGTATTTCTTAACCAAACTAATCCAAATTATCGAATTGTGTGTCGATTAATCTATTTTACTCATAGTATTCAGGCTAATTTGCAATATTTCTATTGAATGTAAAGAAGGAAAGTATTCATTATCAGTGTCAGTTGCTTATTCATTCGATGACGAGGGTTTAGCGGCTTATAATATCATATCCCGAGTATGTTTAACTCACACATACATACTAAAGACAAGTCATCAAATGCATATAATGCGCTATAATTAGGTAGACCACCCGACTTCATTGCTAATTAGCAACCAACAATGTTATCCATTATATTTTCGAACTGATTTCTGATTTCATCCAACATTCCCGACTGTTGCATGAATAGTTCGTAGTTCCTCGAGTTATAAGTTAACTTTATTCCTAATAACTGATTTTGTAACTGGGTCATACGCGCAAACAAACGTTAATTTTTTGCAGTTAATATTAAAAATTGTTTATCCACTTTGAGAGAGAGCATCTATCTCTTTTTTTAAAGTATAATAAATTCCGATAAAATTAATTGAATTTAATTAACAAAATAAAATTCTTTAAAGACCTCTAAAGTTTGCCAAACAATTATAAGATTCTACAAATTTTCAAATATTTAATATCTGTTATGTTGCATACGCGTGGACCAATTTACGCGTATACCGAAATTGCAAATCCCAACCGAATAAATATTATTCTACCACGTAAAAGAATGTTATAAATTAATTATACTATATTCACACGAAACCAAATTTGAACTTAAATTAAGCTAGCCCGAAAATATAATTTCAATTAAACTATCTTCGGTTATACTGGCCCGATACTATCTCAATACTATCAATTATGAATATTCAAATATTAAGTTATATTAAATAAACTGGCCTCGCTTTCATTCGGATTCGGAAGGACCATAAAAATATATTACGGCCGAGGTCCGGATATTCAATTAATTAAAAATAAATCTATGTATCAGAAATATTTAAATAATGCTTGGTCGAATAAATCCAGCTTGAAGGACTATAAATATGTGTTATGCTTGAAGGAGTATAAATATGTGTTATAATAATGTGTAATATGTTTACACGCATACCGCGTGTAAATAGCAGAAACGCCAGAAGAAAAAATTAATTCTTATCCTTTAAATAGTATCGAAATTTGACAGAATTTATTAAAGAAAGGAATTATATTGCAACAACGATTAATTTGTTGAAAAAATATTCAACAAATTGATCGTTGCTTATTATAGAACAAATATCTATTTTTTACCATTTCTCGCTACTAACAGAGATTCGCCATCTGTATGAACAATTATATTTACTGACCGTGACGATATAGAAAGCGGATCTGGTTGCCCTCTGCGGCTCTACCAGCTGATTACCTGAAGCGGCCGTTGAGTGTTGCAGAATATTGACTCGTAACCAGCTGCCATCGAGAGAAGGCACGCTACGATGATCAATAGTCGTCTGCAGGATCATTCACATCCACTAATTTAAATTAAAAACCTCTTTGTTGTAATTTCCGAAAGAAAAAGATCAGGATCAGTGATCACTCTTTGTTTTCATTTTATTCACACAGATCTATTGTCTTAAATACTTGGGTTAGAGAACTTTATCGAAATACTTCTTGCAATCTTATATCACGGATCAGGGATTCTTCCAGTAGCATTTATAATTCCTGTTTAACATTCTCGATAAATCACGAAAATCTTAAGCCAGAGTGAATACTTCATATTCTGATCTTCAAATATTTATTAATTATTATTTAAGCAGAGATCACCAGAATTCACGGCAAGGATGCACAATTAAAAATCCTTGTCCTTTAAAAATATTAATTAAACTTCTACGGTAAGGATGTACAAATAAGTATCCTTTTCACCTTTAGATACGAGTCAGAACTTTACAGCTAGGATTTACAATTAAAGATCCTCGCACTTTAAGAGTTTAACTAAGACTGATCACTTAATTTTAATTTATATAAAGGTAATATTTGTAAAGAGAAAATCTAAAAAACGTATACGATGTATACCTGTAAAGAATTTAAAAAAAGAACGGAAAAATTGAACGAATTGAACTGATATTCTTTCGAGAAAGTTTCCTATCAAAAATTATTTTGTATTTCATTTAAATTCAATTTAATAATATTGGCACTGAAACACTGCAAAAGCCATGCAAAAAACATTGAAATTTTTAGATTCAAACAAAATAAATGCCCTCCATGAGCTGCTTACTATAAATAACAAATTATATTAAATTATGCAATCATTTGGCAATCGTCAAGACTTGAAATGTCACGAATTATACAGATGGCGGTACAATTTTGTTTAAGAAATTTTATTAATATTTCAAGTAAATAATTATTCTCATGGAATAAAAAAAAATGTATCATAATTTCTAAATTACCAAAATTTTCAACCATAGCTCAATGTCATTTATAGCTTTACTGGATTCACTTTGCATTACATCTTCTGGTTCTGGTTACGTCTTTTATTCATTAATTTGAGAATCAGTTATTGTTTTCGATTCTGCAGTGTCAGTGGTTGGAAGAGTTTTGTTTTTAACTTCTTGTGGCGACGTCTTTTTTTCGTTCGTTTGAGAATCAGTTATTATTTCCGGTTCTGCACTTTCAGTGGCCGAAAAACTTTTGTTTTGATTCAAGGATTTCCGCATTCTAGAATTAAGTGTTTCATTAGTTACGGTCATCATACCTTTTTTCACTTCGATGCACCAAATTCCTATTTTCGTTGCGTATCTACATATCTGCTCAGACCGAACACGATATCTGTAAAAAGTATAGTAATTTACGTATGCAAATAAAGTGGCATTTTATTTTTATTTTTTAAAGAATTGTTTACGAAATCAATAATATGAATTGAGAATCATTAATAACGTTCTCCTTACCGCTTTGTTGTGTCTCTTATCGCCAACGCTGTCACCGCCATAGTTTCGCAAATATTGTTCAGGTACACTCATTCACCATTACTTGCAGTTGTCACAGTTCGATAAAAATATCATGTAGTATGCGGTATATAAATATCTAGGTTTAACAATTCAAAAGTAGGTAATACCTAGATAATTTCTCTTGTGATGAGAAATATCATCGAGTATAATTATTAGACAAATTTCTTTACTTACCTATTGATTTAATTACTCGTTCATTGATATAGAAGGATTCAAAAAAACATCACTTAGACTCACTTTTAAACTGTATATTGAGTTATTATTTAATTTAGATAGCAAAAGCAAATATTTTGTTTCATAAATAACTGCTCACATCAGTACACAATCACATGTAATCAATCACATTCACAACGACGTAACTATGCCGGGTTGTATCGAACGAAGTAAATACGAGACTCAAACAAAGATCGGAGAGTACTCAGTTTTTTCAAGTTTTTCCAACCATTTCTAATTTTTGGTTGCCCTTTTTTGTAAATATTACTGGCCACATACACGTTCCGTTTCGAATGTAAAATCAATCAAATTATGTGTGGTAAAATCTCGGTAAAGTTTATACTTATTAGGGGTATCACTATTCAGGTATATACTTCATGACATTCGCCTTTAAGCCACTACGGCGTTCACTTAAAGAAGACTCTTGCAAGGCCACTTTGTGTGCGAGGCCGTGAGCAAGGGGCCACTTTGACCACCCCTAGCTATGCTAATACCTAGAACGAAATAAGATACTCCAATGTAATCTAATAATGACTGTCTTTTTGTTCTGTATGACCTATTGTTTTCCAGCGAACCGTTTTACTATTGAAGACGAAACACTTAAACTAAAGTAACATACGAAAATATATATTTCATACTTCTTTAAGTAATAATATTATTATTACAGTGTTACACTGATTGCCGTTTTATTTAATGCAGAAATAGCTATTAATTTTTATACATTTTTATGTATTTTCCTTGTATTCGTCATAGTTTCCTTGTTTTACAAACGCTATTTTTTTTCATGATTTTTAGCTCAGTAGATTCGTAAATAAAATGCTGTATTTTCATTTATTTTTCAGAATATTTTTTAAATATGATATATAATATTTGAAAAAATACATTTGTATTTCTAATAACAAGTCGTTTGAAATAATATTCCACATGGTGCATTATTTAAAAAAAATTAAACCTTCATTAACTTTCGATTCATATTTGAATATTTATAAAAAGCTAGCTAGTGTAAAATATGTGTATTAATAGCATGTGTTACTATTCCAATTTTGAACATTACACGTCGCATAATTTCTATGAAAATGCCTCGGCCATAGAAAAATATCGATGTAATACCTATACCTTTCATAGGCATCTTTCTTAGGCATAAAACCTGGTCCATATTTAAAAAATGGTGACATTTAGAATCATCGACATAGTTTTCCACCAAGCTTTGCGCGGGCCTTTGATAATCAATATTTTTTTCATAATTTTAGGTTGAGTAAATTTAGATTGAAATTAGGTTACGTTATATTGAAATAGCTTTTTCAGTATTTTTATGTACACATAATAACAAAAATTATGAAAACGTAAATGCTGTTTCATTAATATCTATTCCGTTATTTCGAAACTTATTAGCAGCGAAAACAAATACAGACAAGCAATCAATGATTCTGAAAATTGTGTATTTTGCGTACAGGTATTTAAATTGAACTTATCGATAGACTATATTTTACATATGTATTATCATCAATTACATTTATTTATAATAAAATCTTCCCTGAACATTTAAATTTCTAAGGTTAATATCAATGTAATGCTACAGCTATGCTGATAATAATATAACTACTCGAAATACGATTAAGTCAACGGCTATTCAAATAGAAGCTTTATTATCTGTATACTGAGACTCACCATTATGAGGCTTTCTTTCCAAGTGACATATTTGCTGTCGACATTTTTATTATGTCTAAGTCATGTATGTGGCTTTTTATAGACATTTTAAAACAAATTATCGATTAGTATCTGTTGATAATTTCAACGGATATGTAACAAAGAATAACAAATTACTTTAGAGCCATCTGAGTATGTAAACTGTCCCTACAAAGCATTACATATGATTTTTTTAAATCCTGCATTATTTTTTGTTCAAAATATTTACGTTATATCGAAATTAACGTCATTATGGCAACATGCTGCTGAAATGCCGTGATTTATGGCTCGCCTGAATTTCGTCTGCGGTAGAAAATTTACAGAGGTCAATGATCTTCATACATTAATAAAGTTTGTGTAAAAGAGTAAATATTTATGAAATAAAACTTCTTTCTTAGTGCTATTGATGTAGAATCTATGATGTAGTTCTATTATTTGTAGTTCTCTAGATCTAGATGTAGTTCTATTATATTAGTTCCTTATATTAGTACATATTTATGTATGTTAGTATCAGAATTTCTCTCTGATACTAACATACATGATATCTCTTTTTATCTTTTTCCCAAAAACTAGTTACATTTCATCCGGTATCTGGAAAAAATTAGCAGCATTGAGTGTACTTTGCTTAGAAAGTAAGTCTTTATTATCTCAAAAAAAAATAGTTGCAAAAATGTTCCTCTTAAACAACAGGTATTGTCTTTCCGAGACTCTTTCTCTGGATTTAAAACAGTCGCTATTTATTATATTTCAAATATATTGCAACTATTAGCAATTTATTGCAACTATCATAAGTTACATATGCGCCACCATTATTTACTGCCAATCTCATTATCTATCGGTGAATTGATAAAAGTCGCACAGCATTAGGTTTGATGAATTAAAATAATGCGGTATTATTTTCCATTCAGTGAATAACTCAATATGATTCGAGTAATTCTTTCAATATGCAGGCAGGTTTTATGCAGAAATAAATCATTGTCGTATTGTGGACGTTTCTGACAGATTTCTAGTCCCAAATATTGAAGCAGTATATGTTGCGATATCAATTGCATTACTGGGAAATATTTTTTATGTATGATTCTATGAATAAATCATTAAACACGAAATATTATCTTCTTGTGATGGGATTAATTTTTTTGGGTATCGGTTTTCATACCTTTTTACCTGATCACTGGCACTTATGGGTATAATTTAAATGTGTAATCCATCTTTAATTTTCTCTGGTAAGGTAGTTAAACCAGTTAAAAGTAAATCAAAAGATCAAAGTTGTGTACATAACTCTGAATGACAAGTCAGTTGGTCTTAACTAAATTCATAGGGTATCCAAACACTATATTTATAGACTTTACCTAATTTGTTAAAATGCTTCTCTACTCTACTAACAGAATATTGAAGTTGAGTTGCCAACACCTGCGTTGTAAGTTTGGAATCTTTTTCAATTAGTGGTTTTATTATTTATATCAAATTCAAGTGGTTGACCATTTGATTTGGAAGTATAAGAAGAGCTTGCACCAAAATCTGAATTAAATTTGCAGGTGGACAATATTGTTCCAATAGAGAATTGGCATAAAGGATTATGTTTAAATAGCATTAGTTTTCCATTGTCTGTTGGAAAAAGAAATAAATATATAACGTCCCACATCAAAATCACTCATCTTCGGGTTTCTAGCATGAAGTTTTCATAAAAGATTTTCATAAAAGTAGAATATGATTAATTTTTAACTTTATGTACTGATTCTTATGAAATTGTTTCATATTTTTGTTAATACAATCTTTGTTCGTGGATTCGTTTGCGGAAAATAAAAAATAGAAATGTACGGAGGCTTGCTCGATAAAGGAAGACAGAGCAGTTTATTCGCTTTGACACAGGTTTTACTTTGTTTGAAGAAGAATAGAACTTATAGCTTATGTCTATAATGTTTATTAATTTATTTATTCGAAAATGGTGAAAGGGGTTGTTGACAATATAACATGTTTAGCATAAGTAGAACTCGTAATATATTACTTAGTGCCATAGTGGGGAAAATATTTTTTGACGTTTTCCGTAACATATTGGCAACTACATTTCACGCAATTTTTAAAAAAGTAACGATTTAGGATTTTTATAAAAAAGTGGAGTATTTACTTCGTGTACGGGCTACGTAGTTTGATAACAAATGGTATAGTGTTTATTCAATTATTGGAATACCACCAAATGCTGGAATATTTGAACATATAATATATGTAAAAAAATATATGTTCCCTTAGATACTCATTACTTTCATTATGTTAATATAAAGCACAGTTTTCAAATATAAAGATATTACGATTTTCCCTCCAGCTGTACGCGCTTAAATGGAATTAGCACTTTAAATGTTGAGAAAATTTTACCTTTACTTCAAGTAACCTTACTTTTTCATAATTTTGACTTCATGTTCAGTATGGAGTACGACACAATTTTCTAAACATTTTTACCATGTCTCTGGAACCATCTTCAACGTTATATTGAAAAATTATATGTCATTTATATTCACAATCTTCTAGTTATTGTACAGGTACTCGTATAAGTAATAACTGATTCCTTCTAATAACTGATTCTTTTTAAAAAATGCGAATTTCATAAAGTTTTTATTTTTATTGGCAATACTATTAAAGAAATTTATTTTTAAAGATAGTCTCTCTTAGCTTGCAAGCATTTTTTTGGGTTATACTCTTATGAGATATGCCCTACAAGTGTCACAAAGTAAGCTCCGGAAAAGCGCTAAGTTTGATGTTGTTTCGTCGACGGTTTCTGAGCAAAATTTTTGCAACAACAGATGAATGAACTGACGCGGAGTGATCTTATTAGGCATGATTCCCTTTTAATATGCTGAAACGTAAATACAGCAACAATTATAGTATTAACGTAACAATGTTCCGGGTAATCATTTTGAACGTCATTGCTTTAAATTGTTCAATTTAATGTAATAACCTTTTAGATAGGTAACAAAAATCTCTTTTAATAATACGAAATGTATATGCTTTCTGTTGAATTAACTACTTTTATTCCAACCTTCATAATATTCTCTAGAAAATGTTCTTCTAAGCTAGATAGATTAGAATCCTGATCGCTAAAGGCATATTTATTGTTCAAGTGATTGTTTTATTGTACAACAGCAGTTATTGATGAGTAATAAATATGATCGATATTATTATTATATTAATATATGAAAAGTAATTTATTTCTGCAAGGAACCAGTCAACGTATATGAGAAATAAGAATCCATTCTTGCTGAAACTTTGTTTCATGCGGCTATTTCTCTATTAAATTATGCTATAAAAGTCCACGTAGATAATAAAATGGGGTATCGCAAAATACCATTTTTGTAGTTCGGATAGGATTCAAATTATATCTTTCTTATACAATTACCATCATTTTTACGTAGTTATATTTAAAAATGTCACCAAGTTTCAGTATCGATTTGGCCAAAAAATGTATCACTAAACAGATATATAGATGTAATACAGTCGATCAATTACGCAACATTACTCACAACACTGACGAACAACTTTTGTAGATGATGAATCGACTTTCCACCGACTTATCGCTTCAGTCAAGAGTCGTGTCGCCAAGCAAAAGTCTATCGTCTCTGTTAGTGCATGTTCAGTTCTTTGTTTTATCCTTTTATTAGTAAGCGCATTTTATAACTCGTAACATTCGGATAAGTGGGAGGTGGCCAGAACCACTGGCGAATTTTTGGGAGGCAAATTAAATTTGTAGATATTACGGTTCCCTAATTATGAAAAACTATTTGAATTTAAAAAGATTAATTGAAATAATTTATGGTTTGATCTTTGTAGTATTAACGAAATAGGTTTATGAGTAGGTTGTGATGAAAAATGCCACATTTTTAAAGTTTATTTTTCCAAAACTAATAACAGTAAGGCTATAGAATTATGTTATTAAATAGACCAAATAGGTAAATTTATAATAAAAGTTTTAACTCTACACTCTTAAACTCCTGAGTATGGTAGCATTAGAAAGTTTAATTAAATGCCACTTGATTTAGTGAGCTATACTTTCTTACGGAAGTAAAAATCTGAGTAGTAAGAAGCTAACACCACCTATTCGATACTATTGACAATACGCCTTATTACAAACGTTAAAAAGATCGTGTATAAATAACGCCAACTATTTATAATTGAATTGTGCTCGTTTCAATTCCAATACATTTCAAATAATAAAAGGACGAAAAGAAAATAATATTTATATGGAATCGACAACTTATTTGTTGAATAAAAATTTAGGAATGCAACTAAAAGTTATTACAAAAATGAATGAAAATGAAAGAAAAGATAGGAAAAAAATTTGATATCTGGAAAATATGGTATATATATATATATATATATATATATATATATATATATATATATATATATTACTTTTCACCATGTAGTATTTTTCATTGGCGTAAAAATATCGACTTTTTCCCCAACACTGAGATTGAGAATCACAGTTTTGCGGTAAAATTTAAGTAAATTGAACAGTACTGTTGTCTTTCATAATGTTTATTGTAGCAGTTTCGAAGATTGGGGACATATTTTTGTGGGAATTTTTTAAAATATTATCTTATATAATTTTGAAAACAAAATTGTCACGTCGTAACTTTTTTTCTAAAATTTGCACATGAACGTTTTCCAATGTTGACTTCTGAAATATATACGAATTAACGGGATTTATCATTGCACTAAATTTAAATTTTTTTGTCAAACGGTTTATGAGGAAAATAACGCGGACTTTCTCACCAATATCACTAGAACTATCTTACATAAAATTTAGCAAAAAGGTGTTTTGTTTTCTTTTTCAACCTACGCCCAGAAAATATACATGACATTTTTTAGTTTCTTCGCCTTTTGAATTTCACAAAAATCCTATGGGTTTGTTACTTTGATTTAGCTTCTTTCTCCTTTTAGTGTCTGTTGTTTATAAAGAGAATACGAGAAATATTAGAGTCAAGTTATAACTTCTTACTTAATGGCGTTTTTAAGATGGACCTGTTAATAAAATGGTTAACCCAAAATTATAAATTTTATGTTCCAGGCAGTCATTATTAAATCAAGAAAAAAATGAAAAAAAACATATTTGTTATCTATTCAAATAGCTTTCTTCGATGATGTCCTACATGTCTATGCAGAATATTTTCTTTTTAATCCCCTTTGTCACAGTGTAGAGTCGCCTCAAAGCATAATTTCCAGTTATTTTAAATATTTTTTTTTATTTTTATACCAAAGAACTGTATATTACGTGCAAATTACAAGCCCTTATTTTATTTCGTTTAGAAGTTAGAAGCCCGTGGGAAACAGAGCGGCGAACGAAGAGAAAAAAGGAAATATGACGTTGCCACAACAATGGGATCGTTTGGACCCTTCGGGCACTGAACCCTAAAAATTAATCTCAAAATCTTTGAAACCCGTTAACGCGTACCACAAACATTTCGTAGGAATTTTGTAGCTATTCAAATAGCCGTACTTCATTAAGAGCGGGCGGCAGGGGGTGGACTGCGTCCCGTCACGCACCGTAATTTACTTCCAAAGGCCTGAAGCTCGACCCTTTGTATGTCAACGCACTTTTACACACGGTGTCATTTTCATAAATATCTAAGGCATTCTTGTATCCAGTAATAGGTATTTTGTGTCTTCTACACATGGCAAATAAATTAAGAAGAGTTTCTGACTAAACAATTTGTACTTTGAGCACCATGTCTTTTGAAACAGTTGATGTTGAACACTCCTACTCTAACTAGAAAGCATAATGATTTTTGCTGAAGTGTCTAACATGACAAGCATAGTGAAATGACCCCCAAGAGATATTTTTAAAACATTGCATATAGTTATGAGGGCGTATTATGGAAAGACCATAATTTTATTTTGAATTGTCTTTGAGATAATTTAAAAAGTGCAGTTATGAAGACATTAAACCCTTTCTTTTAGAAGTTTTATTCTCTAGGGACCTGAATTGACGTAAATGCAATAACTGTAATTCAATGCAATCTGAAATGTTATTTATCTCTGACGAATGTGTACGAGATTTTTTTGTTTTGTCGTCATAAGTGGCATTGTTATAGGTTTTCTTAGTGTTTTCACTTAAGGGAGGGGAGGGGGGTTGTATAAATATATTATATAAAGAATATAAATTGTCAATTATAAAAAAAAAATTAAAAATACAGAATATTTTTCATTAGGTTCTTTGTTTTCACATTTCATAAGCAACATATATAATAGCAAAAAATATAAATGATAAAACAGTTTAAGTAAAAAAGTTTTCATTAATAAGACATTATAACACAATTACAATTAAATCTACAAAATTAACGCCAAATATATTCAAAATAAGAAATTATAAGTCGCATATAGGCAAAATAACAATATTATGAAAAATAATATTTATATTTGCAAATAGTTTAATAAAAATACTATGCAACGATGTTTATAAGCGTGTAACCGTACACGAAAACCTCGTAGTGTGAATATTTAACAGATTACCGTTTGTTCTGCTCTTATACTTAGACTTATAATTAAGATCAGCCTTAAATCCCAGATATGTTTTTAACTCTTTCTCACCCTTATGATTCCCAAAGATAATACATATTTTTTAAGAACGCTTACTCACTCTTATATTACTACATTGGATTCTGGCGCGTAAAATATTCCGTTATTATATGTATTCATATTCCGCTTCTACCCTCCTAGTACCCTTGCTTTTTTAAATTATTATTAAACTTTAATTCCTTCAAATATTTGTGTGAAAAATGGTTCGAATTATGAATACAGTTTTGTTGTTCATAACACCATATATTAACATATATTAACCGTGTTTTTATCTCCCTCCAATCAGACATATAAACATACAAGTCTCTTATCTATACAAACGAATTTGTGTCCTATTAATTTCTGAAAAGCCATTGCGTTAGTGTTGTATAGTCCAGTTACGGAAGATTCCGTGTTTTCTATCGTGAGGATTAAAACGACTTTTTAGATCCATGAAATCAGGTAAGCGATCATAATAATTTTTAAATCATATAGTTTCAACTCTATGGGTAACGGTATCGATTTCATTTAAGGCAAAATTTTGGCCTTGTGCTTCATAATAAGAGCGATTATCAGGGTATTGTATTGCACCTATTATTTGGATAATTGTTTTATAATAGAATTGAAATTTGAACTGCACTCTTGTTATAAAGTAACAGCATCCATTGTAAATTAAAATACCCAAAACATTTCTATTATATATGAAAAAATGATCATTTATCATTAAAATAACCACAATAAATTTACAGATATCAAAAGGAGAGTATTTTTTTAGAAAAAATTGTAGAAAAATCGAGATAAATATTTTGCTCCATGTAGTCAAATATAGAGCATTTTCACCAAAAAAGTTCGGCTGTGACAGCTGCTAGTTTGGAGTTGAATTCTGAATTAATTTTCGAAAAGAGAATATACCGTTCATTCCATGCCCCCTTCTGATGCAACAACAAGTAATCCAAAGGTACCATTTGCATATAATTCAGGATATAAAAATGAAAACACTGCCATTGTAGACTGATTTAGTTCATCCAATTCTCAGTATCTAAGAAAGACGAACATGGAGACAAATCCGAAAAGAAATGGAGAAGTCTTTACACCCAAAGTAAAAAGTGAAGATGATATACATGACTCAGATCATACTTACGTTGTTCCAAAACAGGAGAAAAAAAATTACTTGAAGGAAGCAGTTCTAATTTCCCCATCTTTTAATTATTCATCAGATCATCCTTCTTAAATAGTGAAATTGAAGCTAATACTACTGAATCAAAGAACTATATAAAAAATACCCGAATAAATTAAAGAATGGGGTACTTCAGCCCGAAACAACAATGCTCGAAGCAGCAAAATACTTCACAACATAGAACATAACACGTATCTATATGAAATAAAAAGTTTAAAGATGAGAAATATATGAAGCCGACAGTCACAAGCAAGTGCAGGCTGTATATGATTAATTTGTATTTTGAACAGATCTTAATGACGCAAAAAGAAGGAAAGTTCCTTTACGTATTTATACTTCCTATTTTCCAACACTTTGAAAGTTTCCAATCTTCATTCATACTGTAGAACTATTGGAACTCTGAACCTACCTTTGTTTGTGCCCGTCGGCTTTATATATTTTCTTTTTTTATTTCTTTTCTTTGATCGTTTTATTAGATTCAAATTCATATTTTTGTCATCTATTGCAAAATATTCTGCTGCATCCTTTTCCTTGTTTCCGGCTAAAGTACGCTATTTTTGATTTACTACCTTTACCTTCAATTTCACAATGTAAAAAGCAGGAATTTTTAAAAAATAAAATAATAAAAAATATTAAAAATAAAATAAATAATCCATTTTTGAACTACGTAAGTAGAATTTGAGTCGTGCATATCGGCATAATTTTCTTCTTTGGACGTAACGACTCCTTCGTTTTGTTTCGAAATTACTTTCATGTTTATCTTTGTTGCGTATTAAGAATTGATAAACATCAACTTCCAAGCTCTCTTTTTACTACGTTGTATGAATATATAAAACCGCATTGTTTTCATTTTCATATCCTGGATTAGCTGCAAAAGATACCCTTCAGATCGTCTGTTGTCGCATCAGAAAGAAGCTGAATAATTAAATTATTAATTAATATAAACTTAATTTTTTAGTTGTGATTGATAGTAATGCATTTCAGACATTTCAGATTGCATTTAATTACAGTTATTGCATTTACGTCAATTCAGGTTCATAGATCATAAAATTCTAAAAGAAAGGGTTTAATGTCTTCATAACTGCACTTTTTTAATTAATTCAAAATAAAATTATTGCCTTTTCATAATGCGCCCTCATAACTATATGCAATGTTAGATGTGTTGTGATAGTAATGCAAACAAAACATAAGATTTATTCCAATTACCACAAATAAAAATAAATAAAGCAAAGCATTATTTTTCTTAAAAATTTACATATTAGAAAGGACAACAGTATTGTTTTAAATCTATATATGGATATACCAACAATCCATTATGTTTTGTTTTAGCCGCGTTAGGAAATATAAAAATACATGGCTAAATTATTTGAAAATATTAATGTCAATATCTAAGTGACCGAAAATATGGATAAATTGATTATACAGATGATATATAGACTTTTAAAAATTTTTTTTTGAAAAAAATTATATAGATTATATATAGATTTTTAAGACGAGAAACTGAAGTTTCATTGGTTAACCTTTCAAACATCATCACCTGTAAGTAACTCCATTAGACTCATAAAATTTTGATAACAATGCACGAGTCTAATAGCTGATCTAATAAACAAAATGTAGCCAAACTTAATCATATATGTTTGTGTTACTATGCACACATATAAATAAAAGCTTACCGGCAATCATTTATAATAAAAAAATAGCAGCGAACCTTAATGAAAATGAGAATCGGAATGAAGACGATATATTTCATGTGACACACAAAGTTTGAGTTTCACGCCTGTGGAAGTTAATTGCGGATAATGACGGGGCCGCACTGTCTCTTATTGTTCGCCCTTAATGAAGGCCGTTATTAAAATAACTGATAAATATATATATATATATATATATATATATATATATATATATATATATATATATATATATATATATATATATATATGTATATATATATATATACATTCATAATATATGTAGTAAGTTTTGAAATAAATATATTTTAAGATCAACTTAATACAGGAGAAAATGGAAAATAACATTTTATTTATTTCCTTATTAATTACTCACAAGTTTTGCATTTAGATTCTTTATACTGTGCTCTTCCCGTTATCAGACTTTTTTCTATTTTTTTGTCAAAATGTAACCCATTTTATTTTTAATACCCTTATTTTAGCTTCACTTGTTCATAACTATGTATGTAAAGAAATGGAACCTCCAAAGGAACTTTATCTACGCCAATTTCTAATTATTGTATTCATCGGAAACTTCAAAAACTTGTTTTGGGGCTGAGGTGATAATAGAAGAAGGATGCAGTCATGGGAACATTCCAGAGGTTAACAGTAAACCCATCTAATTCAAGCTTGTTTGACTCATCGTAAGGCCTCGTCCTCGATTCGAAATTATATATTTCACAGTAAATGTCAACACTAGATGATGCTAGATGGTCGATCCTCTACAAAATCGTAGACGATTATCGATTATATCGATGTGCATGGCCAATTTACTAATATAATTGTGGATAATATAATCTTGGTACTTTTGAGATTATTTATTTGGTTAATGACAAAATGTAAATTCCACTTTACATGAAAAGTAAAGTAATACTATATAGTAACGTTGTAATAATATGTCTGTAAGTATAAAAGAAACTGTTTGAGACAGAAAATTTAAAAAAAAATTTGCGAGTTTTTCCTTTCAGAATGTTACATCGAGAACAAAGATATAACCCTTATGTAAAGTCACAGTTGCTTGTTGCGACATTTAATTTCAATTAATTGAATATAGTCAATTTTGAAACACTCGTCATCAGTATTTCGAATACTTCGGGGAATGGATGTAAGTGAAAGTTACATTTAATCCCTAATAATAGTTACTAATTTTTATATACAAAAAATAATACAAATTTCTATACAAAAAATTCTATACAAAAATAATACAAATTTTCTATGTATATATTCGATTTATTAGTAAATAATTCGTCCTTGTGAAATATAAAATATGGTTGGAAAAGATGCCTACGTCCAACTACGTTCACACTGAGTTATTCAGTAGTTCGTAAATATAAAGAGAAATTTTTAAATGAACTAAAAGGAAATCGTCAGGGTGACTCAATCAGCAGGATATGACCTTTCCACCGCTAAGCCAATACATTTGATTTACATGAAGCGTGTCATACAAGCTGACTTTAGGCGAAAGGCATACAATGTATTGCATTTAATACAATGTATTGCAGATCACTGATTAAAGAATGTTTAATTGTTGGTAGTATTATTCTAACATTTGAGACTGACATATGAAAGAATAAACGTAGTCAATTTAACAAAACTTATGAGTCTTACATCTGCATTCCTTATAGCGAGATTTGCTGTTGAACTGGATATCGGTGACAATTACAAATTTCACTGTTTTCGATATTAATTTCTTTAACGAACAGCACAAAATAAAAATTAATAACTTGCTGAACATGATAAGTTATATATTTCGTTATCAAAACGGTGGAAAAACTTATTGATGTTATATTTTAGTTCCCGTTTATTTGGGCGAAATGCGTGAATTTTCAATATAGTATATAATTGATAGACTAAATGCCTCTAAGTTATCTATTTTACTGTCATCATCATCTTACAGCTGAAACGATTCAGAATTCAGTATGAATTATGTAGATGAATAAGGATATATATCATAATCATAAGATGATTGGCATTAAAATGATATTTTCTCGTAAAATGTGTTTTTAGGGCATTTTTTTTTAGTTATTATATTATAGTGGTGTCAAAATTGACACTACTATAATATAATAACTAAGAAAATTTGAGAACAATCTGCTAAGCAAATCTTTAGCCCTGATGGGTTAAAACGTTTGATAGTATACATAAGACACTATTAGAATTCTTCAAAGGTCATTTTTATTTTGAGGGAAGATATCGTGATTCCCTGGAGGTACCTGGACACAACAAGGATCGAATGAGGGAATAGTGTGTTGAATAAAGAGTCTGTTGATTAAAAAATTCAATATATTCTGATTAAAGATATAAACACAAAATTCCCAGAAAATTTGTTGTTCTTGCCCACAAAAAATATTGATTGATTACTTAGAATTAGGATGAGTATCAAGGCAGTAAAAACATGGTGCATGCTTGAAAAATGAGAAAATGTAGACTAACCATTAATTTCCCTATAATTTACCATAATAAGCTCTTTTAAATGTTGCTCCACATGACAACTAAAATAAAATATTGAGTGCTTCCTTCACCCTTCTATAATTCTTATATATATATATATATATATATATATATATATATATATATTACATCAAATTACATTTGTCTAGGTTGTATGGTTTTTGGGAAAGTCGACTGTGACAAACAGGAGTAATTTTATAAAGGTTTAATTTTTAATTAAAACTGTGACTTTGTTTAGGCCCCAAGTAACTTTAACGGTCGTGGATAATAATTCATAAACAAATATAAATTTTGCTATCCATTTTTCAGTATGAAGTATTTAGCTTATCTCTATTTTAAACCCTTGATCTATCATTTCTATTGAGATCATTAACTTTTCCCTGCGTAGTTAGAAATCTGCTGTCCATATTTTATTTTACGTTTTATTATTATTACCTGGGTTTTATAAACAGCCAATTTAATTATTTCAATTTATTTCTTCTGCCCCAATGTTCCATAACGTCCAGGATTTTGTCATTTTTCCATTTACTCGTTCGTAGTTGAATTAATATGTCCTCTTATTGAAAATATACCATAGAAAAAGTACTCACTTACTGGCTTCTACTATTTTTAGTCGAGTTGATCGTTCCACATAAGTGGGTTAATTTGGATTCCTTTATGATAGGTTAAATTATGTCAAGTTTACATCGTTATCGTGCATCGTATCATTCTCGATCATATTATTTTAATCGAGTACCGTATGTGTGTGGGTACTAGAGGAAAGAACTCGCCTCCTTCCTTCTTCTCACTCTACAGTCTGACTGGAATCGAATAGCACGTGTCTGCTCTGCTGCTACTTTTATTTCAATTAATGATACCGCTAAACTAAAAATATTATTCCTGGAGAAAATTTTCAATGTAAATACGGGTGTAAAGTTGCTTAAAAAAGCTTGTAATATCAATACGCATAATTTAATTTTCCTTTAATTTACCCAAGATTTGCTTCCAAATAAAATTGCTTATATTTAAATGCTTTTGTTTTTCGTTGCCTTCATAAATATGTTTTTCGGTGATGTGCCATATGTAGTGGCATCTTCATAAAATTTCGGTCTTTTCAACTATAGAAAATTTAATTTCCGAATTAAAAAGATAAATTACTTACTCTCTACGGCATTATATACCTTTATGATACACGTAGTATGTACTCATTATCGATATTTTAAAATTTTCATCATCGGAAAGCAGATGTCACAATATTAGTATTTATTATTTTTCCACAAGAAATATATAATATTCATTTGTTAACATTTACGTAACGGACATACATTATATAACAGAATAGAATAATGTAACAGTATGTTTTTCTTAAATGTCTACTGGTTAAATATTTGTAATTCTGTGATATTCCAATGCATCGCATAAGATTTTATCACAAAAAAAAATAACTAAATTATGAATTTTTTTTAAATCATTTCGAATTTTTGTGGTAAAAGCACGCAAAGTTAGAGGTGATGGAAGTTGGTACTAGTTCTCTTTAAACTAAGTTCTAAACGTATTAGTACGTCTGAACATTTGTTTGTTTCGCAAAGATTCAGTGGTATTACGCCGTAACCAATGAACAAGTTCTGATTAGATAATACTACTTTATTCTTTCTTGTAACTTTTTTTACTTTTTTCAGCCTCGACATTTATGGCGTTTCCCATTCTATGAGTATTCTATATATCTTTATTTTCCAAATTAAATTTTCTAAATAAAGCCTAACGTCCATTTTCTTTTTTCTTTGGATTTTTAATTTTTACGGTTCTCTTTTCATATTTAAATTAGTATTCCACGAGATAGTAAACAAAAGTACTGTACAAGATTCAAAAGTTTCATCATGTCAAAAGATTTTCTATTCATTGTAACATGAGGGTAACAATGAATAGAAAATCTGAAAGTGATACACACTAAAACACTGTTATGAATGTCAAAAGTAATTTACGTCTTCAAAGATCCAACGGACAATATGAGATGTAATAAATTTGATAGGATTGTTATTCGGACACTGTTTACTCGTGACCACGCAGTGGTTTAATGTGCAATACAATCTCGACCGTAAATCCCCCATTATATTAAGCTTTATTTGATTCAGCTATTTCTTTATTAAATTATGCCACATGAAAGATGCGCAGTTAAGCGAGCGGCGAATGGTAATATATTTTCCTATCCCGAATGAGACTAAATTTATTACCTCCCTGTATTAGCAATAATGACTCGCTCGCATACTTTATTTTGTAAAAGAATCATACTATAAAAGAAAACTAAGAAGCCGCAGCCACAATAAGCTTTGCTTTCTACAATGCTTTCGATGCGAGCCCTTGTCTTATTTGAATTAATATATAGTATAAATGTTTCAATGAATGGAAAGAGGAATCAATAGCCAATCAGTGCGCTGAAAATGTTTAATTATTTATTTAATAAAAAAATGTAAATGTATTGAAAAAAAATGTGCGTGTCGGCCTCGATGCGCGGCTGGAGTTTATTCCTTAACTATGATTGTCTTGGAATTTATAAAATAGGTAACACTCTATATAAATATCAATATTATTAAATGTAAATAGATAATTCTTTAATAAAAAATGCTGAAAATATAATTATTACGAAACACAAATGAACAAAATCAAATTTATACAACAAAATTAAAAACATTTATTAACATCAGACCAAGAAGTTAAAATTAAAAGCGACTTTTTAATTTTGTAGGACAGAAGACACCAAATATTCACACAAAATGACATTTAATGATTACATCTTTATATAAGCGAATGATAGTAAAATATACTTGTCACACTCTGAAATATTGCGCGGAAAGGCCAGCTAACGGTTACACTTTTTTAACGCTCTGAACTACTGATTTTACTCCTCCTATAACTTCATACCGGACGCTACATATGAAAATCGATTCTTAAGGAGTAAACTCCAATAAACTATTTTCGTACAAACCACTGTACCTAAAAGCATATATGTGTATTTTGGATAGAGTTGCAAATGTAGAATTACTTTTTCCGGGACATTTCTACTACAGGGTGCAGAGATGGAATTGAATGTGATGTTACATTATCACTTCCTTTTTGTGTAGAATATACTGTAAATACTGGTGATTTAAGAAAACAAATAAATTGAACCAACAAAAGGTTTTTCGTTGTCTGTTACCAAAATACAAAGTGAAATTTTCAATGAAGTTTATTGATCGATTGAATAATGATAAATTAACACAAAAACAGTGGTTATGTTAATCATATTTACACAAATTACTAAAAGCTAATACTAATATTTGGCAAAAGAAATTTGTAAAAATTTATTACTCTTTCAATTATTAATTTTATATAATTGCAATTAGGAGCTTTACTTCAGTAGTTTAACAACGAAAATAATATTTAGTTTATTATGGTCATGTTTTGGTTTAGTTATGTTAATTAATTTATTACCATCGGGATTACAAATAGCGACTATTGAATTTTGGAGCAAGAATTTGCAATTATTTGAATTTGAAATTATGCTTTGATTAGATCCGTGATCATCCGATTACGGTCTTTTCATTGATCAAGCTAGTAAAACTGCAATGCGGCTATGGTATACGTGGGTTCACCAAAATGCCCATAAATTAAATTTTCAAGAATTACTGCAATTTTTTATATTTGCGGGATAAACTTATTACATTCCTGGACACAAGATAACGTCACAAATTCTGGGACAATCCCGAAAATTTCGGCCATTTGATAATCCTAATTGTCAAAGAATGTAAAGGATTATAAACAGAATGACTAAATAATATTAGTGATTTACAAGACTAAATGATATTCTTCCACGACTTTAAAAATATAGGTCGCATATATAATTGACATTCGTGCTAAATATTTCCAAGGAATACGATAAAATGTATAGGTAAGTCCAATGGCATTACAATCAACATATTAACCGACTTGAGTAGCATACATTTTTAGGATCGCAGAAAAGAAACCTCAAAAGAACGGAACTCTCATTAGACCAATTACGTGTTCGTCCATCTGCCGCAGCCGTTTTAATTAGAAACCATTTGACGTAAAACTTGAGATTTGAAATAAAGTATTTTAATACAGAAAAATCAATAAGTTTTCATTAAATTTGCAAATCATATTTTAAAAAAATATTACAAAACAAAGTGTCTCTAAAAAATTTAAAAGGTACAAAAGAAAAAAAAATTTATTTCGCATGTCTTGTGTCAAAATCCAAAAACTTTTTTAATTTTGTGATAGTTCAAGACATATTGTCAAAAATGACCACAAAAAATAAATAGCCCATCTTCCTAATCATTGAAGTCTAATTTTAGAAAAAAAACTTTACTAGAATTTTATTCATATTTAATCGTTCGTTGTTGTGCATAAAAATACCTATATGTGTGATACGAGCCATACAGGCTCCTTGTCATAAGAGCTCTGTTGATTTTTAATAGATTTAATTTGTAAATTGACTTGAAAAATATTAACATTGTATTGACTAATTGAAAGGAGTAAAATCGTTGGATAACAATAGCTATACTTTTATTAAAGGGTTAGTTATGTTCCGGTCGTCCTTCCACCTCTTTACCGGCTGTCGTATGTTGATTGTGGTTAACAATGCATATTATATATGAAACAAATACACAACAATCTAGTACTTGACGTATGTAAATGATATTGTGTCATTAGCATAGAATTATATACATTTATAACTTGTAGCAATCAGCACGAATGTGTGACATGTATTGAATGATGTATTCGGATCTAGGCATGATAATAATAGAAGGTCATCCAAGAGAATTAATGCATAATAATAAGTGAAGTAAAACAACAGAACTAAGATGTTTGTATATGTGTTAAGGTGTTTTCATAGAGCAATTAAAAAATAACAGATGACACTTAAAGTCGTGTATATTTAACTGAGAGAATTGAAACGGATGAAGCAAACCGAGAAATTTTTGATAGATGGTAACGAAAGGAATCATAAGAATAGGAGAACTTATATGAAAACACCTATAAGAATTAAACAAGCAACAAAGGCAGGGACAAAAAGTATGATGTTTCGTTATATCCACTCATCACTGCACATCCTACCTGCGTAACGGTAAAAAAATAAAGTAAAAGAAAGTTATGTGCCCTGCACACATAAGCAAGTACAAAGTAAAATTTCCTTAATAGTTTACGTTAGTTAAATGATAATATTACACATGCACGTAATTAAAATGTTTGCTTATAGCTGACATGATGACGTCGGTTGATCCCGTTCACTCACATACAAAATCGATTTGTACACATAATATGTGGAAAACTTAGCCTTCAAAATATAACAAATATTAGGTCTCCGATAGGTCTCCGAATTTTATTGTGAATGCTTTTTCAATTCAAATATCGCTAGGGAAATTACATTTTAAAAATAAGTAGAAAACATTGATATGCAGTAAATTAAAAATAATTAAACAACTTTTTTTCTCATGCTGTGTATTCAAATGATATATGCAAGTACACGTACGTTTGACTTTACAGTTCATCTCTTAAATACGTGTGCTTTAACTATACGGCCTCTATGAAATAGGATTTACACATGAAATTGAAAAGGCTCACGTCGGATCGTAGACGGGGACGTTTTCCTAATGAGGTCATCAGAAATACAAAGAGATGTCTTCGCAGCATCCGAGTCATCTGGAGTAAAATTTAATTATGTTTAAAGTATTACGTAGGTTTAAATTATATGAACCCGACTAAAGGACTCCTTGTTAATTGTGGGCATTTTCTCCTAAATCTTTGCACAGGAAAGAAATTTTGACTAATGTTTTTTATGTATGTTTTTATCTCATAGAAACTGTGTTTTTCAATACCCCAAAAAGTAATGATTTCAAGGTTCTTAAATGCAATATTATGTACTAAGGAAAATAATACAAATTAAATAGGATAGAAGATCGATAAATATTTTCGTGGTAAGTTTAATATTATGGTAATTTATTTGGAAAATTGTTCGTTTGATAATAACTGTCTACATTAATTCAGTATAATCTATCAGTGTATCTATTAGTTTGTTTTATGTATTTAATAATATCGGAAACCTAGAATGGTTTCCTATATTTAATGTAATTTATCAGTAATTTTGTTTAACAATCAGTGAAATTAAATAAATCTTTTAGTAAAAGGAGAAATAACCCATTTGGAATATTTTTTTCTAATACTGACAAAAATATTTTGTAAGTACAAGAAGAACTCGCAGTGCGAGATTTCCATAGACAATTAGATACGTATACAATTTAAGGATGCATAGTACCTTTATTAGAATATTTATAAATTTTTTAATTAGGAAAATATTCATAGGTTAAAAGACTGCAAATATATCGAAAGCCATCAAATTTAAAATATCAACATAGGTTTATCAGAAAATTTTAGATAATTTTCTAATAAGAGTTATTAATATTTTGAGCATTTTCTGATACATATTTTTACTTTAAAACTATCTAGCATAAAACCAAAAATATATCATTTTTGAATCTTCAAAAATTCTATAACAGTGATATTCCCATGTAAATATTTTAAAAATTATATAACAGTGATATTCCCATGTAAATATTTTTGAGTAATAAATAATGAGATATATAAATATTAATATATTTTTAAATCGTTTTTAATTCAAGGCTTCGATCTTAAATCGTTTCTAAAAAAATTTTTATGATTAACCGACAGAAACACGGACACTTGAGTAATATCAAAAGCATAACTTTGCTATTTTTTGAGCTCAGAACTCTCATAAATAACAAACATTCTATAAAAAAATGGTAATCAATATAACATGTCAACATTATTTTTTTAATATTATGAACATTGTGAAAAATCACATTTTGACAAAATACTTCTGACATTTTCAATCATATATTATAATATTACACGGATTTTATAATATTACACAGGACATAAAATAAAAATGATTATTATTATCAATTAATAAAAAAGGACAGTTTGTGTTACACATCCTAAATTACACAGTAGGTGAACTAGAACATCACTAGCGGCGACGCATGCCGCTTCTCTTTAATTATCATTGGTAGTTAAACGCTGCTTTTGTGTGTAGACTTTCTAGTTTATTATGAATTCTCGAAATATGGGACAGCTCTCATTCCACCTACAATAAATTAAAAATATGGGTTGTCCCGGGAAACACCGGACATCTGGCAATGCTAATGAGAACATTACATATAGCAATATATCGACAAGCCTTGATAATAAAAATGAAAAAGTGAGTGAAGGTAAAATCATTTATAATATATACAAATAATCAAAATTCCCACACTTAATCACAATACATAGTAGTAGCTCTTATAGCATACACTTAGTGTTATATATGTGAATAGCTATAAAATTCTAAAAAGTGTTTTTGATAGTTCACTTATATGATACATGGCTATACATATCAACCCACTTCAAATTTAATATTTATATACGTAGGTGTAATAAACCGCAAACCTAAAGTATTGCTAAAACGAAAATACAGAAAAAAATTAATTGTACAAAATTTATTATTTATTTCCCTAACATTTGTTAAAAAAAGGGGAAAGATAACTGATAGAATATTAAATGTTTTCTAAAACAAGTTTTAGAAAATTTTTTTAAAAAAGTTCTAAAACAAGTTTTCTAAACAATAGAACATAAAGACATTTTCGTTTATGCTACTAATTACGTTGCCATAACTACTACCTCGTATACTACGCTACTAACTCGTAACTACGTTCGTTGGTTAACATTTGTGCACTCAAAATGTTAAAGTCTGGAAGGTGCATCTGATTGTCTGCGAATATTTTCATTGCATAGAAAATATAAATGTTCGCAGACAAGCAAAATGAAAAAAAAAGATAAGTTTCCGAGCTCTGAAATTCGTGCTATTTGAGTTGTGTCACTCTAGGTTTAAATCTATGTCCTGTAAAAACTAAAAAAACACTTGTTTTGTATTATACATAGATGATACCCATCTGTTATTTTTAGTTATAATCGGAAAAGTATTTTTAGAAGTAAAAGCAAAAATATTTGGTTGCTTATCAGTAATTGCTGAGTCACTGTTATTTTGTAACAGTTATGAGGAGTTAAAATTAGCTGCAGTCCAAAAAAATTGAACTCCGTTTTTGTTACTAAAGACCAGTTCACTGTAACTTTACATCAGATCACCAGTTTGCTATATATTTACTGTTGCCGCTCACAGTGCTGAAATCAGAGTAATTATTATCTTACGGGCATCTTATTTTCAATTTATCGTATAAGTATTTGGTGAATTGCTGTGACTATATAATTTGAATAAAATCAGTAGTTTTAACATACTGTATTTTAAACATATTTCTTCTGAATAAACTCTCATCATAAACATTTCTTTTTGGCATCAAGTTTCCTAAAATATGCTTACATGGGTTATTTAATAATTCTTAGGATGGAAATAATAAAAAAATTAGTAAATATTAGTTGAAAAGACAATAAATCAGAAACATGCACGGAAAGAAATTTAACATACCAATATATAAATACATAAAAAGTAAGAAAAACGGAAAACGGTTCAGCATTTGACATGTTGTCAATTAACATTCTTCTTACGATTACATTGTTAATGCCGTTTTTCCATAATATGCCTACATCATATAAAAACGTATATAAATACGTTTCCTTTTGTATCAAAGAAACATAATTTTATTATACTAATAAATTCACATTGACACCTCGGCATATAAGAGGAACGAAACAAAATATGTTTACTTTTACATGTAATATGGAAATTTAGTTTTGTTAGAAATTGATATTGTGAAGCCGTCGATATTGGATTTTCAGCGACGTGCGACGCATGTTTTTAGACATAACTCGATGTCAATACCCTTTCGCGAAAGAAAAAACTCGTCGAAGTCGTTGATCTGTGAAATAAAAATCTACTTCCAAAAATAACCGACTAATGTTTGTTACGAAAGAAAACAAATTTCTGAAACGTGTATTCTTTGGTATTTTTTTAAAATTTGTAATGAAAAACTTATAGTATTATGAACCACAAAAAAAGAAAAAGGATGTTTTTATGAGGTGTACTCAAATTTAGGGCCGTTTGTTTGTCTGTTCGTGCATAGTAGTCGTTTTCCTCAGAAAAGCTGCTATTATGTCCAGGTGTAGAAATTTCAAATGGGTGATAGCAATAAAGATATAATACAAACCAGCATATACCACAATTAAGGAATTACATCAAGTTAAATTTTAAAACAATTTATACGGAAATTTTATACGGAGCAGAGAAAATATTCGAATTTGTAAAAAAAATTTTCTTCACTGTGTCAATTCCCAAAAGCGACTTGAAGAAAATTAAAATTGTTTGTGTTTTTTATCTATAGAAGTTTTAAATTTGGCGTAGTTACAACAATTAGTAGCCAATTTAGAAACGTTATGTAAAAACATGTTTGTCTATTAAACTTTTTTTAACAAATTTCTAAAAAAAAAACTACAATATTGATGCCTGTTTACGATCTCTAAAACTATCGTTAAAAATATTGTGTAATGTTGGCGATGAAGTTTAGATGAATTTAATGTTTAATATCTTTAAGTAACGCTTAAGATGTTTTATTGTTTGTGATAAACACTTTACGTGCCTTACCATAATTGTATATTAAAATTAGAAAATTATTTATTATTATAAATATAGAAATTCCTACTATTAAATATCAAAATACATATATATTTATTAAGTATTAAGATAACATGGTTAACACAACACACAGTTATATCAATTCTAAATATTTATTTTACTTTACTGCGGAACGTTTTTTGCGCAACAGTCAGTTCTCATTTAGCCTATTTTTCGTAATTTTCATTTTATATTGAGTTATGTAACAAAGCTCTCTTAGCAATGTACATCCAATGAAATGTAGATCGAACCGGAATCAGAGAAGATTTGCTACACTTCTATTTTTCAGCTTATGATCTTACGTACGCACTTTATTAATATAATACTATGATAAAGAATTTTTGAATTTTCCTTTGAATTTTCCACGAAATATCATGACTTAAATAACATGATATTTAACTGAAATATTTCTTATAATTGTATTAAATAGTTATTTTAGAACTAAACTTCCAACAACGACCTTATTTCGAAAAACTAAAATTGCTATTGTCACTTTTATAAACTGTATTTTATACTCGTATTAACGAGCCTTGTGCAATTTTAGTTCACACCAGTCAAAAATTAATGGAAAATGTTGTTTGTTGGTTTATTGTTCGCATAGAAGAAACAATGTAGGTACTCGTGTGTAATGCTGTAGTTATTTTAGTTAATAAAGTTTTAGCACAACTGAGAAATATAATAAAGTAGCGTGCATAGAATTCTCTCCAAAATCGGTGTTATCTTGGAGTTTGCTAAAGTTGACTAAAGAAAACAATTTTCAACCTTATATGCGATATAAAAATATATATATTACTATTTGCCAATTTGTCACCGTTAAGAAATTTATATCACATAATTTCATACAGAAATAGTTGATTTAAATTATCTTGATTTTCAAAGGCACTCAAGATTGTTTAACTCAGCTATTCTATATTATTTAAATCTTATGGTGTGTAAAACCAGTATTTGGTTAATAGATACAAATTAAATCCAGTTAATTTATTGTTTGTTATATTCGATAACTACCTTTGTATAAATTATTTGTATGCGTTGTAGCTCTCCTATGATATTAGTTTTATTTCTGCTAGATCAGTAACACAAAACGCCTTTGTACGTAAATACAATAAATGTCTTAATAGCTAATATATTTATTACTTTAATCGACTGGTTAGTATATTTAACCTAAAATTACCTGTAATTTTTTTTCTTAATGAAATTGAATTAGTTTAATCAATATGTTTTAGCTCACATCCAAAATAGTTCAATGTCATTGCGAGAATGTTTTCATTACTTCTTACCGTTATGTATTAATTTATACTTTAATGTGCTCATTTGCTGTGTAATAAATAAAAAAAACTATTTTATTATTATTTATTATTTACCATTATTTTATAATTTTTGAAATTAATACAGTAGTAGCTTTATTATTAAAAAATGTGTATTATGAGTACAATCAAATTTAATTCAGGATTTCATTTGTTTGCGGTTCGCCTTTTTAACAAGCCCAAATATATTGTTTTAAAAATAGAATTGTAAGATGATATTCTAATTTAATTTATTTGTACCAAATTCTATAAGAAATGAATAATGACATTTTGTAGATTGAATAACTAAAAAAAATATAGAGAAAAAATCCTTTAAAACTAAAAATAAAATTAATGAGACAAATAGAGTTTTACTAATACTAGATTACATATTCCTCATAATTCTACCAATTTATGTTACGTTTTAATAGTATTAATTTTTTTCATAAATTGTCAAAATACTTGAAATATTTTCTTTGAAAATAGCGTATTTTTTTATTACAGCCATTTTTTCCTTGGGAGCGCAATGTGTAATTCATGAAGCAAAAGCACTCTAAGTTCACTTCGAGATACTTCCATTTTTCCGTTTATTCTTTACACGCTAATTACAAAGTATAGAGAAGCTCGAATGCTGCACTCATCATATATCCTACAAGAAATATTCTAGAAGCTTCTATAATATTCTAGAAATCCCAAAAGACCCAATATATTTTTTAACAAATAAATTAAATTAAAATATTAGCTGTATATATATATATATATATATATATATATATATGATTTATATATATGATTATATATATATATATATATTTCGTTTAATATTTTGGAAACGGGATTTCAAAATATTAAATGAAACCTCAGTTTAAACTATCACCAGTATAATAATACAATGCTCAGTGGAATGTATGAAAAAAGTATTAGTATATTAATATAAATTATTGTCCCTTTGTGTGGTTGAAAGGAACAATAAAAAATAATTTATTTACGGAAATCTTTGCGTTAACGGAAATCTCCACATGATGTACCAACTTGCAAATATGATGCACATAGATCTATTTTATTGAAATTCTAAGGGGTCTTTGTTTGATTGCAAAACCCTAAAAGTGATATTAAAAACACATCCTAAAATCAAGAAAAACTATGGAATAAATCCAGAAACAACAATCATTACTAAATATTAAGAAATACTAAAGAATACATCCTAAAAGAAACGTAATAACAAAAAAATTTTCAAATTTACATGAAAATCATTAAATAAACTGCAAGTTTAAAATCTTGCAGAAAGCGACATTGATTGATATGACTATGTATCACGTAAATGCCAAGATCATATTTTCTATCAACATTTTACTTACGGTCGCTTTGTTGATGCCGCTTTTTCTTTCGACCTAGAAATGAATTACGTATTTAAACCTGTCCCATATATCAGTGAAGATAAAGCAAACCATAATAAGTCCAAAGTGACATTTAAATACGTAATCAGATTAAAAAAATAACTTACTTGTGTATTTATAGTTCATTTTGTTAGAAAGTATTGCTGTTAAGCTGATTATGTAATGTTGGAGTAACATTATATGCATTGCATACTTTTTAAGAAAAATAATGTTGCCTGAAAAGTCTGTATAACATTTGGCGTTTTGAGTATTGGTGAACTGAAACCATTTTTATAAAGTAGCTTACAGTTGTCAGTTAATTCCTTTAACTGAACTCTAATTTGCAGTAGTGCAATGATACATTCGTGCGGTAGGATAGCTGGTATTCTGAATGCAGCCCAAAATAAATTTTCACGAATTGTTAGTTTGAATTTTGCAGTAAACTGTAAATAATATAGCACCAAGTCAGAATTAAGTCGAATAAATGGGCCTAAATTTACGTTTCTGGCATATTTTTTATTGACTACACTGTTTTTTGTATCAAAAAGTCTTAGCTTAGCTTAAAACATTTTCGCATCTTTTTTCCCAACTACGGTAAAGGAAGGCTTATGAATTTCACAGACTATACATGTATATATTGATTTTAACAAATGAGGTGTCCTTAGGTCCATACGTTGCATATTTATGCAAAGTATAGACCTTTTTTTGAACCACAACAGCAGAACATGAACAATGAGCGGAACGTTGCGTTGGTCCACAGATATAGGTCAGTGTATGCATATATATATATATATATATATATATATATATATATATATATATATATATATATATATATATATTATATATATATATATATATATATAAGCGGATGGATGAATTGAAAATGAAAAGTAGAGAGAAGGGGGATTACTAAAGGCAAATGTTTACCTTAACAATTCATAAAAGGGGCTTAAAAAAATTAACTAATATTAAAATCTGAATTCATTTTAAAAGGTTTATTTAATAACGTATCTCTACTAACCGCAGGCAAAAACTTTCTGTACATGGCAAATTGTATTGAATTATATTTAAATATATTTACATCCAAATTAATTGAGATTTCCATAAGTGGCTGTGTAAAATATATTTTGTGCATTAACACACACACACATGTTAAATACTGTAAAAACTCTAAAACTTACAGGCAGACAGACGAATAAGTGAACATTGCCAAGTTATAAGTAATCCTTGCTGCACTACAAAAACCTAAAATTACTTACCACTATGAAAACCTAAAATATTATTACACCAAACACGTAAACTCTTTTTAAATAAAATCATAAATTTAAAATCTCGAGGTAAGCAACATTGATCGATATGTCCATAAATAAAATATATGCCAGGACCGTCACATCTAAAGCACGATTTTCATATGTAACGTATTCTCTTTTATCGTTTTTCTTACGGTCGCTTTGTTGATGTGACTTTTTTTTGATAAAAATTGTAAAATGAATGACGCAGTTTAACCTGTCTCGTGTCTAAGTAGGGATAAAAAACCGGTGAAAGTTCACAGTGACATTTGAATATATGAGCAAGTTAAAAGAAAAATAGCATACTTGCTTGTTTATAGTTTATTTTGCTACAAAGTATCATTAAGATGACTTTATGAGATTATAGAAGCTTGGCATACTTTGCATGCTTTTAAAGAGATAAATTACTGCATCAAATGACTTTTTACTGTCGAGTGTCTTGAGTGATCGTCGTTGATGATTTATTTATCAGGAAATTATTGCTGAAATTTAGTAATACATTTGCAAGACATCATAGCTAGTATTCTGAATGCAAAAATAAATGTATTTTAAAGAAATGTTATTTTGAATTTTGCAATAAGTTATATCTATCTTCTATATAAATAAAAATGAATCGCTGAAACATATGTACGCTCATAACTTCCAAAAGACTGCATCAAATTGGATGATTCTTTTTTATTGGTTCGCTATTATCAGGATAAGGTTTGTACAAAAGAAAATTTAAAAAAATAGTCTATATAAATAAAAATAAATCGCTGAAATGTATATACGCTCATAATTTCCGAATGACTGCACCAAAGTGGATAATTTTTTTTTACTGGTTCGTTATTGTCAGGGCAAGGTTTGTATAAAAGACAATTTTAAAAATATAATGATATTGAAGATTTTTTAGTAAATAATTAAATCACAAATTTTACGTTAATAAAAAAATATTTACACCGAATATACAAAGATGCTTTATATTACATGAAAAGTGTATGTGTGTGTGTGTATTTGGATATATATAGGTGCATGCAAATAACAAAATAAAATAATGAAATAAATAATAATGAAATGAAAGCAGTTAATGTATAACAGCATAATGTCAATCTGACATATCTCATAATGTCAGTGTGACATTAGTCACCGCTGCTTTAAACATTTGCAACAGCAAAACGGTGTTTCGTGTGTTTATATGTTTGGATGTGTGTTTAGACGTTTATCGTCATGTTATTTATTGTTATTGACAAGAAAATGCCACCAGGGAGGCGTCAAATATCGGATGACGCACGCGTAACGCAAGTCGAGTTGATAATCTTCGAGACAATGAGACTGAATAAGAACGTAGACAGCGTTTGGAGGCAAACAGAATGAGAATTTCTCAAGCTTCAAGCGAGACGCAATAAAACAAACAATCAAACGTAACAATTACCTATGAAAGTTTGGCGTTTAGATATGATACAACAGTTACGCTGGCGATAAATCGGTCGATTTTGGAACAATGAGTACTATTTGTCAATATTGCAATGCTTTCAATTTTCGCCTCGAACCGCCAAGATTATGTTGTGCAAATGGAAAGGTAAAATTACTACAATTAATGACGCCACCTGAACCACTGAATTAATTACCTTCATGGCAAGAACCTCTATCAAAGCATTTTATTACAACAGTGTGTTCCAAACGACATCATTTGGTGCAAATATAACTGGAGACGTATTTCTCGCATGGGCAGTTATACGTTGCGTGCTCGAGAGCCAGCAAACTATCAGCGCTCATTCAGCGCATCATTCTCTCCAGAAGGAGAAACATAAAAATATTGTACATTACAAAGCATTACAATAGTTATGGTCGAAATATTTAATTGCACTTTTATTTCATTGTATATGGTCGTATTGTAAACGAAAGGTTTTGTCTCATTTTTTGTGATTAAGTACGTAACGTGTAATATTGCCGGTAATTTTTAATTTGACTGATTAATCACTTTCGATACATCAAACATGTCAATATATGAAATTTGATAATCCAACTGATTTGAATTAACTAGAAGGGCCTTAGTCATTGCCTTAGTCCGGCTAAAAAAAGTCCTTGCCTTAGTCCGACTAAAAAAATGGCGGTTCGAAGTTCGCCGGGTCAGCTAGTAAAATATAAAACCAAGTTGGAATGAGAGTCAGTAATTTATTTTAAATTCTACTTTAAATTTTGTGGTACCGTTTTAAGTGACTTCGGTATTTTATGAACCGATGAATTCATGTGTAATAAAAATTTATTTGCCCTAGCAAAAACGGGGAGACCCAAGAAAGTTTATTTTTAGAATAATGTATTTAACTAAATTCGTATATAATTTGAATTTTTGGTTTCTTGTTTTTTCAAATAATTTTAAATGTAGTTACTACATTATACCAAATAATACTAGATTTTTCTCGCGCCTTCGCCCATTTTTTTTGCGAATGAATTTTTTATAGTTATAATTTTGAAAGAGATTTATAGTATATTTTAGCTTGAAGTTAGGTCAAATTGCTGTAATAGCCTCGATAATTTCCATTCATAAATTTTACTCACTACCAAAGTTCTATTAATTGAATTTCAAATTGATCAAAAAAACGTTTAATTAAAAAAAATGTATTAACTTTCAATCTCTAAGATAATAGTTTCTCCATGATGCTCAAACATTCAAATAATTAAGGAAATTTCCCGTTAAATCAAGCTAGTATTTTTCGTATGATATTTGAATATTTCTAAACTATAGTCTATTCACATTTTGTGCATTAACACAAAACGGCACAAATCCAGCAATTTCTCTGGATTTTTTCTCAAAAACCTGTAAATATTCCTGTAAGTATTCCCTAGCGAATTTAATTTTGTTGTGGTGCGAGTAAAAGTGGTACTTATCTTGCGTAAAGATTTTCTATGTCCAATTACCTAAAGTCGAAGAGTTTCACAGGACAGACAGGAACCACTCCTTGTAAGTAAATTATTTTTAGAACTATTTACGTTTTATTCCTTCCAGAAAAGAAGAAATAAATCGCCCCACAGATTCTAACTATATTAATTTTTCGATATCATCTGAAATACTTCTGTGTTAGCAACCGTCAAACAGCGAATTATTATTAGAATGGCTTGTTGCCACAGAGTACACATTCATAGGAAGGTAACTTTATGACTACGTATGCAGATGACGCTTGCCACCTTTATTGGTATGCAATAATCATGCTTTTATCAAACCATCTTCGTACATTATTATGATAATATTTACAATTTGAATCCAGATATCTGCTAATGATATGGCTCTCACATGAATACACTTTCAAATAGGTGTAGCTTGCAATAGGAAGAATATCTCCCTCCCACTCAACTGCAATGAATGTCGTTGATATGTCTGGGTATATACGACCCCATGACCGTGAACCTAGTGTTAGGTCCACTGTGCTGTTAGCGCGTTATTGAAGTGTGTTAATTCATCGAAATTTATTTATTTATTTTTGACAAATATGTGAAAGGCGAAGAATATATAAGAAACAAAGGGTGTAAAATAGATAAATAATAAGTATGTTATGTTTATTTCGTTATTTATTAAGCAGTGTAATACTTTTTATTAATACTGAGCAAAAAATAAATATTAGTAAGTTTTATTTTTATTCATAATCGAACAAATTACCTACGTTTTTATTATGCTCCAAGCCTCTTTATTGTACGTCATTTTGGAGCAGTCGAGTTATTAAATTGATGATGAAGTTACATATTATGTATCTTTCTGTTATATGATATCATTTCTGCTGAATTTATTTAAATTTTTTAACTGTCAAATAATTTTAATTTCGCATTTATAAAATTATCCCAGCGGAAAAAGAATTATGTTAAATTTTAACTCAAGTTCATGGATATACGCTTTATCGTCGTGGTGTGATGGATTGATCACAAGCCATTCTGCCTTTGACAGCGCGGCGCACCGTGAGGACCTGGGCGGCTCGTCGAGCGGAGCTGGACTGGTGTTATGGTTAGCTGAAAGAGATTGCTCTCGTAGCAATAAGCCCGGTATATGTATCAACTAGATACATTAAAGTAGATACATAAACAAATAAAATTATAATCAAAGTAGTTCCCTTATTTTTTTCATAATAAAAAAAAATTATGTTTGTTGTAGGTTTCCATCTGCAAACACACATCTATTACCTTCTTGATAATGATATGTATTATTGAATTTGTAATGATCTATGAATTCATTGTCATTGCTACAGAAGAACCATAAATTTCAATCTTATTTGGATAAAAAATATATAGCTACACATTATTCTGTTGTCTTTGCAACTTTTATGTGGTATAAATTGAAAAATAAAACTTAAGAGAGAATTTATAGCCCTGGGTATTTTACACACTAAACCCTTATTCAACTAATACTGCCCGAATGAAACTTTTCCGTCTGATTTATTGTTTTTCATTCTCTATCACTGATTTTATGCAATTATAAATACCTCTCAGGCGTATAATATATTATGATAAAAATTTTGCGTGCTATTTTATATATTTATACCCTTATCACGATGTAAATAGTGCTTATGTTAAATCAAATAGCCCAACTTTGCGAGTGAAACTTCGATTATCTCATGAGATCTACTAACAGTTGTTTTATTATATTGGCAAACGTTTTTAAAAATGAAATATAATATGTGACAAAATTACGGTCTGACAAAAAGAAAATTACTACAGTATAAATGATAGTCCGCATTTATGATTTATCCCATTCGTTCTTGATTATACATGTTTTTATTTTTCATTCTTAATTTAATATATATCTAATTAGAAATACTAAAACTTTACAGACATCCGTCATTGAATAAAATTAAAATATATCTAATGGCACTATGTATTTTTATTTCAAGGATCTATCTAAGCCAAACTGAAATTGAGGAGAGAAAAAAAGAAAAAAAATTAGTGTACTTAAGGCCACAATGGAGAAGTGAAAAATTTGGCAACAAATATAATCGTACTGTGTATGCTAGAATTTTTTATTTCAAGAATTGAAAAGCAAAAATAACAAGTGGATATTATATTAAATTATACTCAAATAAAATATTATTCAAAAATAGAACGTAATTCTTAAAATGATGTTCTCCGTGTTAGACACCGCTCTTGAACTCGCTGTTGAACTCGCTCGGCCGTTGCTGAAGGGAGCCGAGTTCACCTGAAAAATGTAGTACAAATTAAATTGGTAACATTTAATCAATTATTAATTTAGAATTTTCTTGGCTGACACTGAAGGGGACCGAATTCACCCGATTCAGCGTCACCGACCGAACGAACGGACCTGATGGCACAGTTTCGTTCAGTGCTCAGAAAAAGGGCACAGGTGCGGGTAAAGAAGTTTTCATTACAAAAGTAAAGACAGTTAACGTATCTTATCAATACGAAGTTCAATCAAATTATAAAAAACATTTGGAAACAATTTAAATGATTTATAGCAAACTGTAATTAATCATTTAAATTGTTTTATTACGGGCCCGTCAACGGTGGCGCTCAAACTTGAACGTACGTAACGCCGCATGGACCATCTACATCTTTATGTCAATGTAGATAACAAGATCTTAACCCTTCTTGAAAACGAATGCTTTTATTAATGGTATTATCTGACAAATTTAACTCTGTATTAGAAAAAAGATAACGCACCCCAAATATAAGCCAGCAAGCCACCAAAAATAAATATCGGATAATTAAACTTTCACTTTAATTTGAATTTAATTTAAGGCTCCGTCGTTCTTATATATATCGTCCAAGCTAATTAATTTAAAGCATATACTTCGCTAAGGAGAATTAATTTTAGCTAGTGAGCCAATTTTTGATAAAAAACTTTCAAATGCTTTATGATATAATAATAATTTCAAATATTGGAATATTATTTACGATAAATATTAATCGGTTAAAAAAAACTTATTTTAAAAGCTTTGTAAAATAAATAGGTAATAATAATAATCTCTTTTCAACGTCTACTTAATAACAAAAAAAATCATTTTCAATATAATACAAAAAGTTAAAAAAATCATAATAGTATTGTACGATAATATTAAGCTGAATTTAACTTCTGTCTATTTAATTTTTTGCATATAAAGCTGTTCCCAAATATTTACTGGCATACGTATATATATAAAAAATATAAATGCCATGCTGAACTAATTATAATGGCATTGCAATTTTGTTAACATAACGTTTGTCCTGAGAAGTTTTTATGAAATATTTTATTTTATATATCGATAAAATATTTGATAAAGCTTGAAACAACTCACAGCCTGATAATATCCTGTTAACGCTATAGTGCTACTAATATTTTAAATGTTTTTTTTAAATTTTATTTCTTTTTTGAAAAAGCGTTTATCCAACTGAAATATAACTACCTCAATATGGTAAGAGCTTACACCTTTCAGATTTCTATGGGCTATTAATATGTATATTTGTAGAACAATTATTGAGATACAAGTGTAATTAATAACGTCAGCGTAGTCGAAGAAAAAGTTACCAATATAGCCGCTTTCATGAAAAAAACTACAAAACACTAGATACATTATTAAGAAGTACGAAGCAATTATGAGTATTAAAATGGTCCATAGAAAATCCGGGTATTTTATGTATAAAAGTTGTTATTACAGATAAGCTACAATAACTGTTTTAAGTCAAAAATGTGGCTTGTTCAAGAAAAGTTATGAAGTTTAGATGATTTATCAATCCGTATTTAAATAGTTATCATAAGTAATTGTTCATAATTTTCTATAGTAGTCCAAGTGTAATTAAATTATTTTTGAAAGAGAGTAATCGGGCGTGCTTAGCATGGGAATATCACCGATCTAGGACTACATCATTTCCCTCCAACAAACTTTGTAATCCGAGTATTAAATTTCCCTGTAACTTTGGTCTACGGATCTATTAAACTACGTGAATGTTTGGAAAGTCTTATGATAATTCCTCTTGTTGTATATTATAAATGATGCTACTAATTGGAAATTGATATTTTTATTATCCAGAGTGGCGGAATATCTGGAAAAAAATTGGATACGATTCGCGCCGTCGTTTTTTATACTAAATGATTCTTATTAAGTAAGGACCATTTAGAATATTTTGTGACAAATATTAATTTTGTTCACCTAAACTTAATACTTATTGTTACCAAGGGTGAATTGCCATATTACTCACCGTTATCAAAAGTGAATATAACAATTAATTGAATAGGCAATAATTTCGTAAAAAGGAAAAATATTTACTAAATAAAAGTACGTATCTGTTACAATAATTTTGAAATTATACCCAATAACGTAATTAAATCTATAGGTTAATTAGAATTACATCTGACTTTTACATACATTTATGTTTTAAAACTCTGTATTCATACTTAGATATTTTTAATAATACTAGAGGTTTTAAATTGTATAATATATTTATTTAATCTAAAAATATTTATGTAGAAAAATATGTGCTAATTGACTTGGAGTAGCTACTAAGCTAAGGTAAAAAATTAAAAAAGAAGAAATTTAGAATAAAGTTAACTATTCCCTTAATATTAATGATTGAGTGTTCATCGGTATACCTCTGATTGCGTCTGACGGGGTTGAACATATTTCTAATTTTAGTTTTCATTCCTCATTTTTTCAAGTTACAAAAATAAATACTGTAATCCAAAAATCATTAATACGCTTGAGGATTCACTAGGAAACATGAATCTCTTTCCATAGTACCAATAATAATGAATTAAAAATCGTAATTTTTCCATATTGGAAAAATCGTATATTTTTTACATATTTGAAAGACCGTATATGTTTAATGGATAGGATAAAAACTTTTTTTTAATCATGTCTGTGACAATTTTCGAGCTCCCTGAGAAAAAAATCTTGCTGGAAAAAGACTTGGACTGACATCAAATTTATTCCTTAAATGTTTTGTTTTTTTTTTCATTCTGAAGTAACACACTCCGTTTATTCTGAGACTCACAAGTTTTTTATATTATTAGTGCTTTGTTAATTTCAAAAAAGCTCAAAAGGAAATGAATAGTTTGTATCATGATTTGTTTATAAATAGTAAAATATTGTGACACTTAAATGAAACTACTTCTTCAGGTGGGATATTAGCAAGGGATATTTTGCTAATATCCCACCTGAGATGTTGTAATACAACGAAACCTAGGTCGTGGTAAAGAAATTAAAGAAAGTAGAAATAATACTACATCACGTAGTTTCATTTAAGTGTGAATAATGAATTTCTACAAAATTAACGCCAAATATATTCAAAATATTGTGACTCAACGTAAAAATTGAGAATATTTTAAAAATAATATATTCTTTGCGCAGTTTTAATCAGTCAAGTTAACAATATAGTTGACGTATATATATATATATATATATATATATATATATATATATATATATATATATAAAGCAAAAAGTTCATTTGTTCGGGCTAATTCTTGAAATCCACACGTATGACATCAAAAATTATTTTTGTTTTAGGAAACCCACATTTTGAGGTAGACTATAGGTCATTACGGTATAATTCACAGAGACGGCGCAGTAATAGTATGAACATTGCTTAAATGATACATCGTTAATGGTATTTCCGCCAACAAACAATTGACCTCGACAACTGACTGGAAGACGTTTGACGAACTCGAAGGCGTTTTTTTATAGCCCGGAAAATTAGCATAATTAAGGTAATTCTATGCAAGTGAATGAGCATGGCTATTAAAGGATAAAAGTAGAATAGCAAACTCATCGTTTATAACATATGTGTTTTAATGTAGGTTATTTGAGAATAGGTAAAAATTAATAGGAAGAAATATTAATCTTCCCATTCATTTTTGACGGCATATACTCGCGGTATAAAGTCGCCTTTACGATAAGAAATATCTTTTATTGCCAATACGTTAGAATTGAAGTGAGATGAATAAATTTCTTCAATGAACATTTCTTGAATAGTTCTTTTTTTTCTTTTTACACAACAAATATGAATAGAAAAAGTTCTGTTGCAATTTATTATTCACATTTGATGTTTATACTCTTCTTCTTTGTGACAATTTTTCGAAAGGGGATAAACCTAATGTTAAATCAAGGCCAACTCGTTATATAAATAAATAGTAAATTGGCTAAAGTAGTTCGTGAAATCCACCCTTTTGATTCAGAAACAATTCTATAAACGTTATAGTTTTATCAAACTATGAAATATTCTTGTAAATGATGACACAAAAAAAATTCGTAGATTTCTTTTTATTCGATATTAGCGCACACCGCGGTGCTAGACGCGTAGAATATTGCGGACTTATTGTTACGAGAGCAATTTCTTACAGCCAACCATAACACCAGTCTAGCCTAGTTCGAATCGAACCCGGATCCCCTCGGTGCACCGCATCGTCAAAGGCCGTATGCCTTGTGGTCAACTCACACGCCATGGCGACGAAATAATGACCCACCCTCCGGGGTTACTGAATGCCTCCCCTTCGTTTGCCAAACGACATCCTTTGTCGCGATTGGGGTGTATCGGTAGGAATACTCTAATTAATTTTTGAACAAATAAACCATTTTCTCTCTGCCTTGCACTGTTTAAATAATGTTTTCCGACTTCTGTTACATTTTTTATCAACACTCTGCCTCTATAAATTGTGGGGTGACAATATATAGTCACTATTCCTTTTTTTCCATCACTTTTGAATTTAAATAAATGTAATAATATTTAAAGTTAGGAAATGGCATATTTAATAATAATTTATAGTTTTTTTATTTCAAGTTGAACATAGTTTTACAAATACAAAATACATGAAGTAAGACTTTCTTAAATCAATAATTTCATTAATGCATACCATCGTGCTATGTAACCATATGCGTGCCATAAAGATTGTGATAGCTGAAAAAAGTGTAGTATATTTAAGCTTCACGAGCCAAATTTTTAAAAACTTAGCAAAGTTTTTCCTCCTTAGGAAAAACATCGTGTGGTAACATCGATGTTTTTCCTGATGCAACGCTGTTGTTTTCCCGGCATTCTGCATAAACATAATGTTCTCGTTAAAAAAACTCATTTAAATCTCCGAAAACTGTATATATATATATATATATATATATATATATATATATATATAGTATTTACATATGCATAATATTTATTGTATTGGCAGCAAAAATAGGTTTGTATTTCACAAAGCCACTGTGACACAAAGTCATTACTGCGGTCGGTACGGAAAATATTCCATATCTCAAAATGTCTTGTCAATAGGTCTTATTGAAACTAATTTTCGTTGAAAGTTTATTTTAGGTTCTACTATTTAATTTCTTTTTCAGTACGTTACGTACGTATTTTAACGTACGTTAACTGAAAATTTACAGGGGCTTGAAAAAACATTTTAAGACTTCAAGAGCACATGTCTCAACAATAATTGACTTAAATAAAAAAGTTATTTTGGAACCTCACCGTGATGATCTTTCATACGTCTGTCTGCACTGTTTTTTATCTTTCAGTACATGTATGGAGCATACACCCAATACAATTTTTTTCATAATTACACTATTTCATTATACAGAGGTTTATAGAAGATCCCTACCATTCAAATTTCATTTATATAGTCCCAATAGCCTCCGATTAAAATGGCTGTACCATACCAATAGACGGAAAGACAGACTGATGGAGTACAGGACGAAATTATAAGAGTTCAGTTTTTGCCTTTTTAACTTTCCATAACCAAATGGGTTACTGAAAGTTAAGAATGGTAAAAAATGTATAATTTTAATTTAAAATTTACATTTGTTTGTGACTGTACCTGATATAAATTTAATAAACAAAAAACGGTGCTCTCTATCAATTGTTCTGTACGTTATATAGTAACTTTCTGACAAAAGTAAGCTGTCAACATTTTTACGTCAATTTATCTATCTATTTATGTATCATTTATTTCTACCTTTGCTTGTACATAATCAGTGTCAAGATTAAAAACGTACCTACTCACTTTATTTATTAATATGAAATTAACCCACCCACACAGTTTTCATAAATACAATACGGTAGTTGACTTATGCTAAATTTCGATATTTTTCATACAATATTGTGAAATATAAGTTAATTAAAAACAAGTCTTGAAAAAAATTCAAAAATTGATTGAAAAATAAGCCAGTTGTAGGCTTCTAAATTTGAAGATACGTATAGAGTTGGGTATATCCCTGTCTCTTTTCCTCTCGTAGAATATAATATGCAATATTAAAAATGACCTCACAACACAGTATTGCCGCCCTTCTCTAAAGGTTAAATTTAAACTTTTATTACTCGGTCAATTTTTAAGATTATTAAAAAAAATTTTCACTTTTCAAGTTTGTACCTTGAAATTATGATTAATGAAATGAACAAAATTTAGTCAAATACCTAATTAACAACAAAAGCGATAAAACCTGAACTCCATCGGCTGCAATTAGTGGTGTTCTGGCACTGGGATCGCGGCTATTGTTTTAAGTGGCAATTGTCCGTGTAAGTTTATGTGAAGCTTTTGTTATAGTCTCCATTGATTTATAATCAATGGAGACTATAACTAATTTTACTAATTTTTGTGAATGTATAATATTATAAATTTTGTTATTCATATTCAGTGCAATCTATGGGTTTACAAGTAATGGGTTATTTAACTAACCGTAATCATTCCACCTTTAAACACGTTTGCAACGTTGTTTGTTACGCGCGAATTTCCAAAAAGAACTTCAGAAGTTCTCAACTTATGGAAAAATAATATATGGTAGGTCATTAAATAAAAAAAACTGTATATCATTTAATTATCATGAAATACTCTGTTTAGACAGACATATAATGCGTGATTTTAAATACGAATAATGCAGATGTGCTGGCTATAAAATCCGCGAAATTACCAATGTTAGGAAAATTCACCTTTAAAACATTTCTATTGATAATACTGATAAGTCAATGCTAATTTTATAAAATGAGAAACGATGTGACTTTTTATAGAAATATATTATAGGCTTAATTTTTCATAATAAACAGCGAAATTTAAATACGATACTGTAATAAAAACCAGAAAAAAATACTATGCTATTGCGAAATGTAACGCCAAATTTATTATCTCAATGATGGAAATATATACATCTTTCTTAAAAACGAATGAATAATATATTAAAAATAAAACCTGTTAAGCACGAGTAGAAATCGCGCTACGAGGATCTCGTACACGTTTAGGCACTTATACACATTTAAGTGTGTTTCTAATGAATTGTTTGCAAATTTTAATTTTTCCCACCTTAAAAATATTGCCTGCCATTCTTTCACGGGCTTAAAAACATGATGCATATACAAATAATATTATTCGTTACCATGCTCATACTCAAATATATTACCTACTATATCTTTTGAAGTTATAATAAAGTGTATTTTAAAATACACAAAAGATCAATTTTGAAGTTGATTTAATTCAATTGTATGGAGTTTATATGCACTTTTTACAGACCCAACTAGATGTAACAAGTTAGTCGACTATTACTCGTAAACTAGTGGAACCTCAGCTATAATAATTTTCTTTTTCAATATAAATATTACTATTAATTTCATTACGAATATTACTATTGTGAATACAGTTCAGATATTGAGAAATAGCGGTTTAGCTGGTAGTGGGTGGGAACACGTAACTCTCATAATAAATACCATTTTAAAGCTAACTATTTCGTAAACGGATCAATGTATCGAAAAAGGGTTCACGACATACGCCCAATATTTTTGGAAGACCTGTCAAATAATGTATAGGGTGCATATTGGGGTAAGTGAAAAAACAACCCCCCTTCACTTTACATATACGTACTCTGTTAGGTAACCTGAAAAACGTTTTTTTTTATAATTTTTTCATAACTTTATAGGCATTATAAATATTTATGTAAAGAAATTAAATTTGTTTAATTGGTACAGCGCTCTCCTGTCGGTAAACCGTGACCATGTACTTAGGTGATTCATAGATGGCGCTGTGAGCAATGGCTGCCAACACGTTCAGCAAAGCAGATTATTTTTAGTTGACAGAACTCACGATTGTTATTCAGATTGTTTGGTTATAGTAAAAGAATTGTATAAAAAGGAATTGACAATTTAAATAACAAACTTAAAATGTCTTTTCTTTCTACTCAGGTAGTATATTCCTATTTAAGTTAAACTGTGTAATTATTATCGTGTGAATGTATGCACTAAAACAAACAAACTTTGTTTTCAAAGCAACGCAATTGTTTAATTGAATTTTGCGATTCCCAATAATATCGAAGAAATTGTCTTATGTAAATATAACCAAGTTCATCTTTATAGCATTAATCTTCTTCGAGCGAAATATCTGTGACATACAGACGGACAAATAGACAGACATGACAAAACTAAAAATATTCCGTGTTTGGTTATAGAACTTCAAAAAGCGTTTTCAGGGAATTAATACCAGCTAGTAGTAAGTTATTTCGCTACCGGTTTTAAATTTTATCTTATAATTTACTTTCTCTTATCATTTTTACATATTTTCACTGCCCATTACGACATGTTGGTTACGCAAAAAGTTTTAATTTGTTAACATCGATACTTGCCGCGAGTTGACGTACATTTCTGACGGATATTTACCTCGCTACTTAACGTAGTGGAAAATTAAGCAATCAGCGGCCATGCCGGGGGTACACATCAGTCATATCTGTTTACTTTATCTTATAATTTTCACACATTTTAACTGCCCATTAAGACGTGTTGATTACGCAAAAGTTTTAATTTGTGAACATCGATACTTGCCGCGAGTTGACGTACCTTTCTGACGGATATTTGCCTCGCTACTTAACATAGTGGAAAATTAAGCAATCAGCGGCCATGCTGCGGGTACACATTAGTCATATCTCTTTACTTTATCTTATAATTTTTACATATTTTCACTGCCCATTAAGATATGTTAATTACCCAAAAGTTTTAATTTGTAAACATCGATACTTGCCGCGAGTTGATGTTCCTTTCTGACGGATATTTGCCTCGCTACTCAACATAATGGAAAATTAAGCAATCAGCGGCCATGCCGCGGGTACACATTAATCATATCTGTTTCTATACTATACATATATGTATATATATATATATATATATGTATATATATATATATATATGTATATATATATATATATATATATATATATATATATATCTCTATATATATATATATATATATATATATATATATACGTTTCTGGGCACTATTTCGTTTCATTTAAAACTTTGGTTTTGTAAGTATTTTGCCAGCGTACCACTAGATGGCCCTTTTTAGATATAAAGTTTAAACGTATTTTTAAATATTATAAAACATGACTACTAGAAATAAGGTAATTGTGTACTTTGGTTGCATTAATATTAATTATTATTAAAATGTTTAACTTTCTTATAATAAAGGCTGTATAAAAATAGTTTTGCGCCTGACTTTGAAAAGTTAAGTTTGACGTTTATCTAATTATCGTTCTTTTATCAGATACGATAAATGTTGAAGACAAAAAATAAGTTCTTATTACACATTAAAGTTGCACAATGCACTTGTTAAAATTATATCTCATTTTAAATTCTTCATCTGTTAACATTTGAAAGCGATTCTATCAGATTTCAGGGAATTGATATATTATTTCATTTTTAGATATCACAAACACACAAACATAAAACAACACGAAAAGTTAATGTCGGTTTCATTCATAACATCTCCGGTTATGAAACAAATAAACATAGATTTTTATCCTGATGTTTATCGAATAGACAATTTGCTTTTAGGCATTCAGTTGAAATATAGAATTGGTGAACCGCTGTCAAATGTACCTCAGAAATTGGCTACATGAGCAGCAAAAGTTAGTACACCCGTTACGAAACACAAACAAGTTTCACTGACATGAAGATCTAACATTTATATGGCCCACGAATCGTATAATCACTACAACCAGTTCCATTTCCAATAAATATGAGTTTTTATATTATGCAAACGAAATACGAGGTATTTCATGCGAAGGTTTCGCGCAAAATGGTCAATGTGATGCTTAGCAAATTATAAACCTTAATCTAAACCGAGTATTCTATTATAGATGAATGGAACTATGCAGCATATAAGTTAAACGCGGTTCAGAAATATTAAGCTAAACATTCTCTACATTGTCACGAAGTCCATCGTGAGATGATTTAATGTTGAATCGTCCCTTTATTGTAGTTACATACCAATTCAGATTTGACGAGTTCAATATAATAAGCAGCTTTTAAGAAACTTAGTTGTTTCCAATTCGATACGGTAATTACCTACCTAAACTAAAACGTTTAAAAGAAAACTATATATATATATATATATATATATATATATATATATATATATATATATATATATATATATATATATATATAATATCACTTCAATATCTATAAAAATTAAAAGCATATAGATTGATACTTTTCAGAGAAGAAAATAAGTTGCTTAAATTCCTCATATAAATGGAATTAGGATAAATGTCAAATGTAAAAATTTGTTGCAGAATTGTTATTCTTACGCAGTGACCAGTTCTTTTTAATTAACTGTAGTATGGATGGGAACAAAACAACTAAACAGATTTTCAGAACGTAGACCGGAATAATAACTATCAGGGGAAAGAAAATATACACATTGATATTTAGGAATAAAGCAACTAAACAAGTCTTCAGAGCGTAACCCGGAATGATGATTATCTAGTCATGAGGACAAAAATATACACATTGGCATTTAGGAACAAATATACTAAACATATTTTGAGAGCGTAGCCCGGAGTAATCATTATCTGTGCAGGGTAACGAAAACAGACTTTATTATTGTTTAAATAAAATTACAGAACTTTGGAATATGGGAACAAAGAGACTAAACAGATTTTCAGACAGTAGCCCGAAATGATGAATATGTATTCGGAGTAAAGACAGACTGTTGATATGATTACATTTTATGAAACCTAAAATATAATGCACATTCAAATCTGTTTGAGAAAATTCTCCGTATGATCTAAATAACTTACATCTCCATAGTTAAATAAAACGTTAAAAAAAAATTGTTTCATATGGAGGGAATTTCATTCTTTTCAAACACGAAAGTAGTCCATGGTTACATACCATTGCAGTTAGACCTTCTTTGATTAACTAACTAACTCAGCTTGAAGGTTTTCTACTATTTGAAGTGAAAGGAGACTTAATAGAAATACTCATGTACCCCACACGAGTTGACAGGATAATTTACTTTGTAAATAAGTACTTGGTAAATTGTGTAAGGACATATATCAGTAATAAAAATAATAACAAATTTTAAACACTTTAAACAAGATTCACAAAATATCAGTCAAGGTAATTAAATACACTATTGAAATAAAAGAATATAAGTGTGGTGAACTGAGGGTAACAAAGCGTGATCCAGTGTATATATAATAAATAATCTGTGAAATTAGGATATTGTTATCAGTTCGTATTAAAGGCTTTGTGATCGTTTACTCATAAAAATAAACACAGCATTCATAGTACGTATGAATATACCATATCTGTATGTAATTAATACAGTTTGCCCATGGAAATAAACGCAGTATTCCCAGTGCGCATGAATGTGTCACGTGTGTGTATAATTAATATAAAAGCTTCTCCGAATATAGAAATCACAAATAAACCAGTACATCACCCATACATCAAATAAACAATGCATTACCTATTTTTTACATAAAATTTGATCGTAAATGCGAGAGGGTAACGACCGCCATAGGTTCAAATTCCGAAGACGAGCTACATTGATTGATGAAACACGAATCGAACAGAGATACTAAGACCCCCTATTAGAGGACAGATGTCTTATGTGACAGGTTTGCCATTAACATTTTCTTTTCGGTCGCCTTGTTTAGGCAGCTTTTCTTTGTACGACGTATACACTTTTATTCCTTATGCCAACAGAGATCCGACAAATATTATAAGTTTACGATTATCACTGATATTAAGCATATCAGTGATTAAAAAAAATATGATATATTTCTTAATATTTTTATCACGTATAATTTTCAAAAAAGTTATGTTTCGTAAAAAAGTTATTGTCATTTATTTGAAATAAGTCTTGAATACTTTGCATGTCATTTCTGTCTCTCTCATTGATGGAAGATGAAATTTCATGGCAAGAACAATGTTTTCACATGGTATGGTAAGGTAATAAAGTAAATTAGCTATTAAAAGGCGGGTGTTTACAAATGAAAATATATTTACGTTCACAAGTATTTATAAGAGGGAATTAACACTATATATATATATATATATATATATATATATATATATATATATATATACATTTATTATGAACAAACTGTAAAATAACGCTTATGTAATACACATATTATATAATTTAAAACATATAGGATATTTATAATAATCTACAAAGAACAAAAATATATATTGACTAATAAGGAACTCAAAATGGGTACTTACTCATTCACAATAAATAACTTATTTATTTTTGAAGTCGGTGCCAGTAATGTCGACCAAAATTAATATGTCAATTTTCACATCACAAATAAAAAATATGGATAGTATTTTCTATTACTATATTTACGGAAATAAGGGCTTCTCGTTCACTTTAATTTCAATAATGTACCATATCTTATATTTTTGGAATTGAATGTCATTTCCATAAAATATCTTTGCATAAACGGGGGATAATATTTTATCAAAAATACAGATAATTACAAATGTATATTATATTAAAAAAAACACAAAAGTTCATATAGCGTTGAGCTCATTTGTTACAAGAAAAGATATGACATAATTCTACAGAAAATATAAAAAGATACGCCGGATAAAATTTATATTTAAATCGTCAAGCAGACAAATGAGAAATCTTGTATATTTTTAGGAAAACTCAAGTTATTTTTCATAACAGTTTGTAATGCTATTTCTAGGGAACTTTTCAAAACAGCAAAATAATTCAAAGCGCAAATTGTGTCCCGTTGCTTGCCAAATACATGGATGTAACATGCGAATTCATGAAATTCGTCGAGAGTCGTCAAAAAAAGCCACGTAAAATATGCAAAGACGAAAAAATACATTTATTTTGACAAAACAGAACGAATGTCGAGGTCAGTCAACAGTATAATTTGAATTAAGGATTTTAACTTAGGAGTTGGCTTCATATTAAGCTATAGATATTCATTATTTTTTATAATCGTTCTTAAAAAGTGAATCCATGGAATTGAATTGAAAATAATAGAATTCTCAATACATCTCTCACTTTGCATCTTACATTATGACTTTTACAATACCAAAGTAAAAATTTGGGTAATTGAATTAACAGGATAGAATTTTTTTAGATTATTTTGTCATAATGAAACGCTCGCTTACAAATTTTCTCAAATTAGAGATTTTGTCCACAATATAATCTTAAATTGAATAAAAATTAAAAATCTATTAAAAACATAAACATTCCCCCTGTCGTCATTTTCACAGATAGAAAAGTGTGTAAAATTAAATAAGAATAAATTAAATAAACATAAAATTGATTTCTACTAGTTCAGCTTAAGTTATCTTGCCATTCCACAAATTAAAATATAATTGCGTATTCGAAAAGTCGTTAAATGATTAACTTGAAGATTAAGATAATGTTAAATTTTCAGCCTTCTGACTTTTTTTCTTTAGATGGACATAAAAAAATGGATAATATTGTTTTCACCAAATAAATCGAAGTTTAATTTGACTGAAATCGATTTTAAAATATTTTTTTTATTTCGGAATGTTTGTAAATAGCTGTTCCATTTAGATTAGTCAGCTGGTATATTTGGCCTTTACTTGAAAAATTAATCTGTTAATTAAACTATTATCTATTTATGTTAAAAGAGAATACTATTAATTTGATCTTATTATATGTAATTAGAGGAATCAAAATCACATTTAGTAGAACATTTAATAAAGTAAAGTAAACACGTTTTGCCGTAGAAATTGAGAAAATTGCATACTGTTTAAATAAATTTACGAAACATAATCATCCTACCAAGAAAGTAAACGTCATATCCCATAAATTTATTTATTAAATATGCAATTTCACTAATGGAAAATTTTGTTATATATTAGGGATATATTAAGTCCGTTATCACTCAATTAAATTAGTCTTAATCTAAAACGCAATTTTCCATTTAAACTAAATAAGTACTTTCTTTTTACTTTTACTTAAATCGCAAAACATTTGAAAATGTCTAAATTTTAATATCATTTCTCCAGGAGACCGTTCAAATCAGAACTTTATAAAACTATTTAATTTATATTTTAGATTCATTCTGAAAGACTGCGAACGATAAAAATGTGTACTGTTGACGTTTTTCTTAAACAAACGTTTTTCTTAAACAAACATTTTGTGATCTTGGATTGAATTTGAATACATAAATTTATTTCTATACATCATAAAGTAAAAGGCGACCATCGCCAAGATGTTTGCGTATTTCTTTGTTAATGTGGCTATCTTATCGAACAAGTAGAATATTATTAGTATTATAAGTATAAATGATGCACATGTAGAAATGAAAATATATTACTCATAAACAAAACACAGAAATTATATTTGTCCTTCCCACCATATTTCCATTACAAACTTTTAATTTTACAAAGGCAATGTTCATAAAATATTTGCATACATTCCACATAAATATGGCTTAGAATATCAAAAGTTCTATAAATGTACTTTTATTTATAGACTCAAAAACAAATCTGAGAAGTGATACTTATCCTTCCTAATATTTTCTTTGTATTTAAGTTGCTTATAAGTTATAAAATAACTCATTAACATATCACGCATCTAATTTTTATAATTTAATAATTTTTATAATACTTAACTTTAGTCAAAATCATTAAATGGTTTTATAATAAATCGCTTTTTTCAAAAAAATCTGCGGATGAAACATATTGATTCATAGGAAAAAAAACACGAAACAAATTTGCTACTCATATTGATTCGTTGATAGCACTGTTTACGTGAATTTTCGTCATTATATTATAAATATATTTGGTGTATTATATTTCCGATTAGCTTTATCAAGAACGTAATAAATATTAAGAATTTGTGTACTCTGATTTTGAAAGCATACAAGCGGACCAAGACCGAAAATTATGAATTTCTTTCGCTCATTGCCCACTTTTTTTTCAGCTAGGTTTCTTCCTGGTATCATTAAAATGATATGATGCTTGAACGTAACGATACATATATGGTTGGCAATACGAACATTATGAGTTTAACAATCTCCTTAAATCGTTTAAATCACATCAAATAATGGCCGCAAAACAAAATTAAAGCGAAAAGCTATATATTGAAAATGATATATATAAAGCGCAATTCCGATAGAAATAGATAAAGTTTCGTAATCAAGAATATCACATACATCTATGTTATCAAACACCATGTTCTCATATAAATTGATAAGTGGTACATTATATTAGATAGAATAGAGCCAAAAAAAAATTTTTAAAATTAATATTTATTTACTGAACTACCTATAAGGTTCAACTGATACTACTAATATATACTAATTAATTTGTAAATCAATTGTTATCCGGCAGTGTTTGATACTGACCTCAAGATTATTTTCCTGGACGCCTACTATTTTGAATTTAATGGATCGAGAAAAATTGTCAACCCTTTTCAGTCAATTCTGTGGTAATTATTAACTCTGGTTCAAATTTGAATACAGATGGTTCCTTTTATTCCATTTTTAAGCAAGTGACCTAATAATTCATAAAATTAACTTACAAACGTAGAAAGCTGGCTGTAAGTGAAACTTCTAAAAAAATACTTGTCTTATGTGGCCTTCTTACGCGGTAAGTCAATAAATTTATGAACGCTGATAATGATGTTGATCCACTCTATACTCACTTGATTTTATATAACTTCTTCAAAAGTGTACAAAATTTAAAATGAAAGGCAATTTAATACTGATGTTTTTTTAAATTAAACACCATGTATGTGTAAAGCTTGTAGGCAGAGGCAATATTAAAAATCAGCAGGTAAAATTCTCGATAAAATTAAATAGAGAGCCTGCTCCCTAAAGCTTATAAAAACATATGATAATAAAGGCATGTTTTCATTTATTTTGTATTTGAGATGTGAAAAATCTTAATAAATTCGTGATGACAAATCATCAACGATTCGAAACAAATGGAAACAAATGGCCGAGTTAATTGAAAGTAGGCCAATAATTTTAATGGTTAGTGAGTCAATATATATGAGACACAATTCAAAGTGAGACAAACAGGTCTAGAATTAGAGCGATGTCAAATGCATCGCGTACATTTACATACGGTGCGTGCATCGGGTTGTCTAGTATTTACCTGCGTGCTCCTGCTTACGTTGATCTGCATATTATTTTCCAATCCTTCTCTTTTATTATTACGAAGGAAAACCGAAGCAAAAAGGAGGGTATTTTAAAAATGTTCACAATACACTTTAAATAGTTTTTTTTCTTTTTTGCAAAAGATAGGAATGAAACACAATTTCAATTATTATAACGGTAAAACGGAGATCCAAGTAAAAAACTAAAGACTTTTTCCTAAAAAAATCATATTCCACATACGGTTGCAGTATTACTACACAGTTAAAGTTATAATTAGTAAATACCGTATCGGTTGACAAGAAAATAACTGGGTTAGCAAAATAGATACACGTAGAAAAATTTTTAATTTAATTTATTTATTAACTTGTTGAACGCTTTTAATCTATAATGCATCAATGGAACTTGTGACCATCTCAAGGATTGGAAAATATTTCAAAGTTTGATTATCTTTAAAATGTGAAACTTTTATGGGCGGAGAAATTTCTTGAGGACTCGGAAGAAATGATAGTCTAATGGTGCTAAGTCTGGTGAATAAGCTGGATGAGGTAACCAATTCCAGCCCAGCTTCTCCAGTTGACACCGAGAAACTAAAGTGTGCCGAGCGTTGTCGTGTTGTAAGTAGACCTCAGTTCGTGTCGGTCGTTTTAAATTTGTTTTTCGTCCATTTATTCTTTCCTTGACTCGTGCGTGCTTATTACCCTTCATGTAATTTAGTCCAGAACTTCCTTCGAATTTCTGGTATTTTCTAAAACGTTCTAATATCATAATGTTTCTTTACTTTCTTGCCCAATCACTGTACACCAAAAGGTGAAGGAGTGATAACACCTCTGTCATTATCCTTTCTTATTATTTATTTATTAATTTTCACAAACGCACAGTTCGTATACCAAATTTTTTACCTGAAGAGAAATTACTTACATTTTATCGTATTACATGCGAGATATCAAATTATGACAAGTACTATGTACTATGACAAGTATGTACTATGTACTATGACAAGTTACAATGTTTTAAGTAAACTAAGGGGAAAAAATATTCATGTATCGTTTTAAGAATTTGTCATTTACATGGGTAATTGAGGACAATAAAGTAGAAGAACAAGGTATACGATACGAAAATATAGAGCATAATTATAATAAAATACGCTATTTCTGTCGACCGCCTTTTTCAAGGGACAAAACACTCTGCTTATTGATAAAGCAATCACTTCTTTCATTGGGATGCTAATTATTATTTTCTTTAATTAAGTACAATGTACTGTAAATCATTAAAATATTTATATTAACGAATGAAAATGGGAACAGGAAAAAAGAAAAGACATAAAATTAATGCAGAGTATTATTCATTTTCACATCTCATCAGGTTACTCATTATTCTTAATAACAAAATAAACCAATAATAAATTTTTATTTGCAATTAATAAATACAATTTTGGCGGTTATCATCAATTACCTATGAATTAGTGTATAAATATGGATATTATAATATCTTAGGGTACTCTAAAATATTTTATTAAATAAAACAATAGTATTATTTCCTCTGATACTAAATAATCGTAATCAAAGTTATTACTTACTCCATATTTGCCTTGCAATGCAGAGAACGATATCGCTATTCAATTCAGAGATTTCAGGTGCCACTGAATAACTTGTAAGATTTAAATTCCAAAATCCTAATAGTACATCAAAGTCTACCACATTATAGAGAAACTTTGTAGTTATTCAAATAACGGCACCTCATTAAGTGCGGACGACAGGAGGCGGAAGACGACCTTGTCACAAGACGCAATTAACTTCCACCCGTGTGAAGGTAGACCCTTTAATGCTGGTATCTATTATGCCGTGTTCACACCATCGTGTGGTATAATTTGTATTAAGACCAAATTTCATTTAGATATGTAAACACTTTCAATCTTCTAAATACGTTATGCGTTATGTAAGGATCTACCCGGACACAGAAAATATATTTCAATTAGTCGTGATCTCTTCGTAATGCGAATTGGTACAAAATATTATTTAGTGTTAAATAAACTGAATATGTACATATATATTACATCTCCATTAGTATAAAAAGACTTTGGATATTGATTATATTTATTATCTACACATCTCATTTCTTTTTTATTTTAGGCCAGTTTTAAAAGTCGTAACGACTGGGCATAAATCATAGTTCATAAATAATTTCTGTCCTCATAAACTATAATGCAATGAAACTCTGTTCAAAAGTAAATTACCACAAATTTGAAGGGATTATTTCTTTTTTTCACGTTTTGCAAGGCATTGGATCTTGTTCCAAGCCTTGGTTGTTATCTTAGTTGTTATTATCTAGCTGCCTATTTAGGTATTGCCTGAGCTAATCATATATACCTTTTATCGCTTTTCATATAATAATTAAACGTATCCCACGGTTTCATCTGCATGGAATTATTTAAAAGTATGCTGCACGCGGGCATCAAAAGTCTCCGCTAATTTCGCCGAACGATATCGGTTTTCGAAATTGGAGGTTCATAGTAATCAAAATGTACATTCAATAATACTCAAGATGACCATTCAATAGAGAAACCAGTCTTCTATACATTGCATCATTTAAACAATGTTCATCGACGTGTAATAATATACCGTATAGTGATATACAACTTATAATCTTCTCAAAGTAAGGGCTTTCTAAAGCGAAAAGAAGTTTGAAACTGTACACGTTTTTTTTTCAAAGATAATCACGTATAACTAAAAATAGCAAACAAAAAATGTTTGCCCTTGTCACTTTTCTGCTTCCACGAATTATAACGTGATGATATATATCTTTCCGTAAACATCCTAAAGATTTTTAAAACGGGAATAACTGTTGAAAAGTAACGCTTTATTTTAGAGATTAGCACAATCAAACGAAGTTTTCCACTTTAAATGTAATTATAGATTATGTAGAGTCAATTTATTAACCGTATTTCCATAATTTTTTTTATTTACCCTATGTTTTATTCATGCACCACTCAATGTTGTTACAGAACAAAAGACCAAAGCAAACAATTATGCATGTTAAAACTGTTTGTACATTATATTGTCGTGTATAATTCTTTTAAATGTTAATATAAAGCTTTAATAATAAAGCTTTAATTTTATAATTTATTTAACTGAAAAATACAGCCGGCATATTTCGACCTAATTTACTTTAACTATTTATATCGAGAAAAAATAGAAAATGAAATGTTAAAACTTTTTGTACATTGTATTGCCGTGTATAATTCTTTTAAATTATTATGTATTAAGAGCTTTAATTCTGTAGTTTATTTAACTGAAAATTACAGCCGGCATATTTCGACCTAATTTGCTTTAAATATTTATATCTTAATATGTACCCTTCTTTAACAAAGAGTTGTATACACATCCTTTCAACGATTTTCCGCGTTTTCTCAAATAATATTCATGTGTAAAATTTTGATTTTAATTCTACATTTATTATTATTGTTATTATTACATTCTTTTTATGGTAATAACGTGTTATGACAATTGTTCTCATTCATATTACCATGAGTTAAGCTTACACCTTCTTTTCAAAATGAAGAAAAAAAACTGTAGAAAAAATTATTGCAATAACTGCTATTGTTTGACCTAATCTGATTTTGAAAGATTTATAATGATAAAAGATTGATATTTATTAAGTAAAACGATATATATTTAAATTCCAAAAGATTGTTAAGATCTAAAAGTTCCAAAAGCTTTCAGAAATGCTGACCCAGATAAGCCTGTATATTATTTATACAGGTTTATCTGGGTCAAAATTTGTCTGTATATTATTTTGACAAAGAATTTGTGAAGATTAAAATGTATTTACATTGCCTTTTTCAATTACAGTAACTGTTCGGATTTCCTTTCAAACTTCAAAAAACTTTCTTTTTAGATCATTCGGCGTTTATTTAAATATTCACAGCACGTAATTTAAGTCAATTCAACAGCTTCGTTATAATAGTGTTTGTTAAAGAATTTTAGAAGCCGAAATAAATGTAATTACATTCTTAATGAACTTTGCGCAATTAGCGTTTAAACTTTTACTAATTTATTATTATTTAAATATTCATATATATTCTACGGAATATTCTAGTGCTTTAGAATACATTCATATGACTTCATTTCTAAGGAAAATTACTTGAAACAATTAGTCCAGAAAGTAACTTCTTCAAAAGTAATTTCTTCAAACTTTTTGGAAAAAACAAATCTCTATATCTAATCTAGTCAATAATCGAAACTATCGAAAATAATCAATTTAAAATCAAAATTTACGAAACATCTTCGCATCTTTCATCGGTAATAATAAAATATACGAGACAGTAATATCCATTTTGAAAATCGAAGTTTTACCTAACTCATTACCGGGAATGTTTTTCATGTTTAAAAATGTTGGTTATCTTTAACGTTTTTCTGAAGTAGTTCGCAATCCAAATACAAAACAAACCGCCCAAGGGGGGAAGGGGGTCTGACTCGCGAATTATAGAACTCGAGTATCATGTTTGGAGTGAAATTATTTGTCATATGTTATCCTTAATGTGAACTTCCTGGTGTAATAAATATTTAATATCTTATATTATTAAGTAAGTACACATTTATTATCGTGAATATTTCTATTACTGTGGCAAACAAACTCGTTAAAGTTTTCTCATAATCCTGGCGTAGGTTTCCAAACACCTTTTTTATCATAATTTTAAATTCACTAGTTTCGGGAATGAAGAGATGGGGCACATATTTTTCAGTATATATCCCATGATATACCAAAATACAGAAAAAATTAAAATATTATTTTGAGACTAATATAATTAGCCCTTTCATATCATATCCCACACTGTATATTTTTACAATTGCTTGACTTGCCACCCCACCTTCTCCTTTATTACCATGGAAATTTAAAGCTTTTTCGTTAAGCAGTTTCGGTAAAAAACGGTTGTGACAGACAGTCACGTGAGTAATCTTATGCGAGTTTAACTTTTTCCTTTGAGGTACAATAAAAGTAATTTAAATCTTCGTGAAAAACAAGACACTTGGTAGGACATTCTACTGATGTGCAAGGTTTTTATCGGTAGCAAGAATATACAGGTTCCAAGTTATTAACCTTCCATATTTCAGCCTTGATAATATAAAACCCATTTTATATTTGCGAAAAGTTGAACAATATTTAATCAAATTTAAGGATCATTACCCATATGACTCGATTTTTTTTTAAATTAAGCTACCTGTCTCATTGATTGCTGTCAATAGACACAGATTTCACAAGACACTAGCGCCAAACCTGAAATGAATATAACATTTGACAACGGGCAAGTGAAATTATGTGAAAATAAATATAAAATACGTTTACGCAATATTATTTAAAAATATTCTGAAGATAGCAGGACTACTGGCCTACATTTGCTAACTTCATAAATAATTTCTCATCTTGGTGTGATTATTAATAACAATTATTTTAAACACATAACATCGTAACTTGTCAGAAAGAATATAGGGTACAGGGATATGTCATAAGTCTTTCTGGCGATTTTGGTGACATTAAGTGGATTGTAACTTTGATTAACTCAGAATAAAAAATTTCACAAGAATAAATGTTCATAAAAATACATAAAATTTAAGTATGAATTTGCTTAGGTCACAGAGAAATTTAATTAATTTAAATGTAAAAAAACGAAAAGCGTAGTTAAAAATTACGCCTTTTAAATGAATAGCGCTATTTTAAAAGGTGTAAAACACCTTAAAGAAAAATCCTGAAAGAAAAATAGCTCATAATTTCATGAATCGTTAATTAATTCATCGGAAGTACTTACAGATCGCGCAGCCATATTTAGCTGCAAAAGAGATACATTATTTCTTTCATGACTCGCTTTAAATACTAAAAAAAATGATTGCTCTTGAATATTTTTTTTGGATTTCAGGAAACATTTGCAAATTTGTTTTGGTATAAACAATTTCTAAAAAGAACAAAAATTGATAACAGCATCCAATATCTTGGAAAAATATAATATTGAAGGCAGTTCTAAATACTCGAAAATAGGACACTTCATAATATTCCTACTTCATTTCGATTGTTAATGAGTATAACTACTCATAATCCTTTTTTTGCATGGCAGGCGTTATTTGCCATTATCAATTATACACAGCTTCAAAAACCATGATACATAAAGCGCAGTTACATCAACTTTCATCCAATAACTTTGTTCCAAAATGTCCAACAGACTTAAAAGTTCCGAAAATCAGTGAACAATTTATCAGGCTTATAAGGAGAGATAAGTAAGTATTCACTGCCTCCATACACTCAGTCCGCAGAATTCTGTTACATTTATAGTTACGTGTATTTGTATTAACAAACCAACATTGAAAATAAAAGTATATTGTGATTTAATTAAAATATTTATCTCCGTCGAATTCACCTAAATTCAGCACGAGTCACCTCATCCACCGCACTATTTACTAACGTCCTTTTTAAGTGCGTCTTCAAATTCAAATTGATGGAAAATATTCATCAATCCTTTCACGTGAACAACTTCATTCGCTTTTTAGAATATCCCTTAGGAGTAATCGGTAATTTGAAATATCCAAAATCAATATCCGTTTCTGTCCCTTTATATTTATTCTCTTGTAAAATATTATATTTTCTCTACTAAAAACTTCTTTCTAATGTCTCTTGTTTAAATTCTACCCAAAAAGAGATAAAAACTTTCGTTCTACCCAAAACAAAAAAATACATTTGGTCAACTTTGAAGGACTTGTTTTTGTTTAAATTATATAAAAAAGGGAGGAACTTTCATTCTATCCAAAATAAAACAAAATACATTTGTCAACTTTGAAAGATTCATTTTTGTTTAATTTATATATATATATATATATATATATATATATATATATGTATATATATATATATATATATATATTTATTTATATATAAATATATATTTATATACATATATATATTTGTTCAACTTTCAAATATTTGGGTATTCTAAAAACGACATTATAAAACGATTTTTAATACAACAGAATCTTGTACAAGTAGCCATTGTATCAAAAAAATGATGCGTAGTAAATATATGTTTGAAAATAATGATAGTAATGAAAGTTGAAATCATTGGAAGTGTTCTAGTTATATTATACACTATATATATGTGAACAGGACTAAATGACGCAAAATGTACATTTTGAGTCGCATCAGATAGATTATAAATACTTAATCAATTTCCAGTAACCCAAATCAAACTTGATTAAAACATTCTCCTAACATTGGACTTAAATTCTACTAACATTGGATTTAATTCGTTATTAATTATTCATTCCGATCGGCAGATAATCTTATAACGTTCAATACGTTAAAGGCACGTCGAAGTTATTAATTCAATTATTTGACAAGATTTAAGGGAGGTTTAACGGGTGCAGAGGGTGGCATGCGGTTCCTGTCTCGATACTGTCCTGTGTATGAATGAGATGGACAGACGTGAAATATAAAGCCAGGCTTCTGGTTTAATTAGGGTCCGCTCATTTTGAGTGGCATTCGAACCGATTAGCGAGCATTTCCCGCAGCCGCCCGTTACAAGTTTGCGATAAGATTGTAGTGTTATGGCCGTAAGAGTTCGTTGTTGAACTCAGTTGTATTGATTTATATGAACAATAAATGGTAAATTTTATCCATAAGAAATTTTTTTACAAGTCTTCTGTTTTTACTTGGATTGAGTAGGGACAGTACATAATTATATTGTATAGAAACGTTTTGATTGTAGATTAGGGACATATTAGGGGGTCTTCAAGGACCCCTTCTTTTGTATGAGTGGTGATGTTACGGGTCTACTTTCCATGTTCATAGCAGTTATTAGAAATAGTGTTTTTTTTATTAATCCAAGGATATCTTCTTAAAACTTTAGACATGAAAATTGTTTCGTATTTTTATTTTTTCATAACTTCTTGTATTCGAATTAGCAACATTTTTGATCGCATAATGCGTTATAAGGGGTCATGTATGGGTAGGAACACTAATGCGGGTTTTACATACTGTACAATCGATGAGATGAAAATAACCTAAACTATTACAGTACCATTCGACAGAACGATTGAAGATATCGAATATAATTCATCAGAACTGCAACATATGGGGCACCTAAAGTAGGAGAGTGGACAACACTAAACCTATTTTTATCGTGTGAGTTAATACTCTATGCGATTACAGTGAGATTATTTCTGATGCGGTCTCATTAAGTGAGGCGAATGGAATAAGTACAAAATGACGGGATTGAGCGGGTTGGTCTTTTTGTTTTGGGCGTCCAAAATCGAAACTCGACCATTTCAAAACTATAAAATCACAACGTATCTAATATTTATAGAGCAAATCCTCTGTATATTACAATGAGGATAAAGTACGCTAAGTCAAATGTTTTCTACATTGATTACTATTTTTAAGTAAAACCGAGTACTGCCTACTAAAGAGAGCTACTAAGCCTAAAACAATATTTTTTTAGAGTTTTGGTCTTTTGTCCGTTTGTATATATTGCCCACCAAGGTTTTGCACGCTAATCTCAGTAAAAGCTGCACCGATTTAGATGCTGTTTTTAATTGTGTTTAGATTAGCTTGGGCTAACATTTAGGTTTATTTTCATTTTAATCGCTACGGAAATAAAGAAGATGAATCAATCTTTAATGTATATTTGTTATACGCACCAATATCAGAACCGATGGAACGGATTTTGCCTTCCGATGGTTAGCCTACTAGGGTTTTTAGTAAACTTTATGCTAAAAACACACTCTATGTGTGTCTCACAAACGTGAGAGAAAAAATTAAAAAAAAAACAAAAAATTCCTAATATTTTTCTTACTCCAAATTTCACGTGAACAATGTCGCAGGCCCGACTAGGAAAAACAAAAGAGGGAAATAGGGAAAGGGGGTAGGAAAATAAAACGAAATAGTGAAGAGGAGAGAGAGAGCGGAAATGGAGAGGGAGAGGAAATAGACCAACGATTACATTGGAGTGACTTCTAAATAATAGAGACCGATTGCCAAAATTCTAATTTCACGCGAAAGGAGTCGTAATCAAATATGATAACCAAGACTGGAGAAAAATATCCCGTTTCTCCAAGGTTTGCAAACCAAATGATATTTATTGATTTATATCAATTAAAAGATCTGTCTGCACAGGAAAAATAAAAGTCCGAGATAGGTTTGAATATTATTTAAGGCCAGGCCAAAGTGAACGAAGGCGAAGTGAAGTGCGTGTGCAGCATGTTTACGTTGCAGTGTATGAAACTATATTGAAGATATCAAACCGAACTTGCTGCACACGAGCTATCCACGCAGTCTGTGTGGCATATTCTATACAGTTTTATGCATTAAAATGTACGTGTATAGCACACGTCTTGCCACGAACACGTGCTGTATGGTCTCTTTAAGCTAGGCCAAATATTATGTGCAGTATGGCGCTAGACCTTGGAGTTCACGTGAACAAAGTTGCGGGTACAGCCTCTACTAACTTAAATCGTAAATATACATAAGAGTGAGACAATAGTAAAAGAAATCGGAAATACAAGTATTTATCAAAAAGTGGATAGATTATGAATTCATATGTATATGGAATTGAGAAAACGGCTTGAGAAACGGCTATCTCATCATGAGCTCTCAATTCTTTCTACTGAGTTAGATGAAAATGTTGATGAAAGCTTAGTAAAGAATGATATTTTGTTGCATTTAGGGACTGATCATTCAATAGCTGTGTTCTCCCTTAAGACGTATATCAACAGTCTAATAATTTCTTTTATTTAAACATTCCTCCTTAACTGCTTTCTTCAATATTATTATAGAAATATCTTCAAATGTTTTATAAACTATGTATTCTAAGGCCGTAAGATCTTATTTACTATTTCTAATTTGATTTTATATTTCTATATTTTACGCTTCGCCTATTTTTTAGTGAGATTATATATGACTAAAGTTTAGCCATTTTACCCCGCATAATTTGATGGCTGTTTTCTAATTATTTAAGGCTAACATTTGTATCAATAATTAAGATAGAAGTGTTATTACAATCACGTTGTAATTAATTGGAGAGTATCGATTATTTCGACAGAAATCCTTTTAATCGTTTCTGACTATTTACTTATCGACTTCAATAGTTGGAATTTGAAAATTTTCACTTATATTTTTTGAGTAATTTTCAACTCTCCGACACTAAATACTAACACGAAATGACGCCAGTCTTCTAGGTGCACAAATAGTAAGATTACCTTTCATATTATAGGTAATTTTTTTTCTGTTTTTATCCACTGAGAAAATAAATCAAAATAATAATTTTTAGCAAATTTTTATGAAACTTTAGCTAGTTCATTTATCCTTGTGTTGACTCGTCTCCCAACTAATGTACACAAAATGAATTGAAGCGCTACACTTTTTATAATAAATATTTTACATATCAATAATGCCTTCGACAGTTATGTTATCAAAGTAAAGATACATTTGCAATTTGCAAAATTATATACCTAATTTTCTGTACTTCATATTTATCTAAAGTCTGTTCTTTTGTGATTTATTGTAATGCTATTATCGATTTCGTCAAAATAAAAAAAAACACTTCAAAGTGGAATATTGTTTCCTAATTACTTTTAAACAAAGAACAAAAATTGAAACAAAACTATTATTTCTCTATGAGTGCAGCTAAAATGACAGTTTCATTGGACCTTTGTCTCGTATTCTTTCAGATATTATAATAGTGGTAAAATATTTTGATAATTCAATAATTCTAAATAAGTACAAAACACTCATATCAAAGTTATGGATATAATTATTTCATATAGCGGATTAGTGAAAGGCAAATCAGTGAATGTTTAAGATAAAGGTAACTTGCACCAAAGCTTCAGGTTCTATCGTACCTTCAGGTAAACGAAATGGAGACAACTTTGACAAGTCTTCTCATCCAATTACGCTACACATCATTAATGATGGTATCTAAAAGGATTGGTGCATGTCTTTGACATCAACTTGCTACAAAGGATTTTTATTTAATACATTTTTGTTTTAGAAATTTTTATCCTTATCGTAAGTTATCATAATATTGAGTTAACATTCAAGATTTTTATACAGAATTTATTATACCACAGCGTATACAAAATACATTTAGAATATTTTAAAATATGAATTATTCTCCTGGAATAAACATAAGTAATATTTCCTCAAAAATTGTAGTTGACTATAATCATCTCTTCCGAAAGAGTCATCTACCCAATAAGTTGTCAAAAATGAATAAAGTAATCATCTAGAAAACAATCGTTTGCCATAAGAAGATGCACAAAATATCTTTGAAATATAATATCTTCTCACGTCAGCTCAAACGATTTTGGACCTATCATTATAATACCTTTATTATGAAAGATATTTTCAAAGTACCTAGCGACTTGCACGTTACACGTAATATGTATTCCAACTGTAATATCCAAATACCTATCTTTCTTATTTAGTTTTATTAAATATTTCAATGGCGTGGATTTTGGCATTTAAATTCGTTTAAATAATTAATTTTTTTTACAACCGCAATTAAATTAGTTTAATTCCAGCTCTCGTAACCGTAAAAAAGAAATTAACGTTTCGCAGAATTTAACTAAAACTGCTGCTAAAATATTACATGATGCTACTCTTTACAGCATATTTTATCTTGACATTGACAACTTTTATTGGCTTCTATGTAAATTATCCTCTGTATTCTTCTGTCTTTATCTTTATTTATTAGTTTGTGTTAAACTGTTATTTACAATGTGATGAACTATAAGTATTGACAATCTTGATCAAAGTTTCCTCGCATTGATATCTTGATTGCAAGCCCAAAGCTAATTGCTCAGTTAATCAATATTTAAGATCTTTCTATGAATACACTCAAAATATGAATTGCTATTATTGCTAAACAAAAATAAGTATCGAAGTTACGCATGAAAAATTAAAAAAGTTTATCGTTAATAGCCTACCAAATGACTAATATCATATATAACATCGTCAAGTTAATTATGTAAGTAGCAAGATTTTTTTTAAAGCCCTTCACTCTAAAGTCTTGGAATATTTCACTACATCAAAGTAAAGTACACAATTGTCAAATTATACTTTGGCCTATCCTATAGGCACGATTCACTGTACGTTTTCTGAATACGTATTCGATGAGGTAGATTGACGTAAAAATCTACGTATTCGATCTCATTTTTAACCTCAAGAAAATGACCATTTATCTTAATATCTTTCACAACTTGAATGGGTGAGATTATAATTTTATAATAAATTTGTCAATCATTTTACTTCTTTGTATATTCAATCTTAACTCCAATACTTTTCAATTAATAGCTTTAAATTGCATTATGAAGATAGAAGGAAGCAGAACCAACAAACGATTCACTAGTAATTGTTTTTTTGTTGACGTTCATTAATTTTCAAAAGGAACAGTCATTTTTCTTTTCACAACAAGACGTTATAGAACTCGGTTAAGATGGTGTTTGTTTACATGATTATTTTTGTACCCAATATCGTTTAAAGAAATATACAATTTCTCTTTACTAATTTATCTTTACTTGTAATTATTTTGATAATATTAGAAAAAAGGAGAGTGCACGCCCAGTTTTGGGAACTATGTTCCATTAAAACGAAAAAAAATATTTCTATTAATAAACGTGTGGTAGTAACATGAACAGCTGACCTCTAAATAATACATTCTCCCCCATATTCTCTCTTTATAATAAATATACAAATGGATGTTTTTCCGTTATTTAATATTAATTAATATTTTGGTAGTTATTTGATTCCATAGTTTTGTATCCATAATTTTTAACTCCGCTTTTCAAATTTCACCTCTAAACGAAAGACAACACTTTTAAGTGACAGTAAACAATTAAAAGGGTCCATATACATTTAAAATAATATCAATCTTAAATGACATTTTAAATAATATCAATCTTATGTTAATCTTGTCAAAATCTAAAATATGAAATCAAATTTTAATATCTATGAGGATCAATTCTTTTTGATATGGCGTCTTTCCTCCGACCACAAAAATTTTGGAGTGAGTTCGAAAACTACTACAATTTCCAGTTAGAACTATTAACTTACAAATATTTGACTTATAGTTGTCAGAATTTTGGTACCTTCAATCTAAATATTTATAGAACAATATGATTTTATCTTTCTCGATAGCATTTGATAAAAATAAAAGGAGAAGTTTGTTTTATGTCACGAGCACCATTCGAATGTGAGAAAATGTTTTTTTCCTGTTCTTGTCTTATATTTTAGTGTGTTTATCACTAAGAGTAAACTGTTTGAAAGGAAAATTATAAATGTTTTTATAGCAATGGAAGTAAGTATCGTGGAATTTGTTTGGAGAGGTGAAAGAAGCTAACAAAAACTAGTCAAAATATTGACCCCGAAATCCGATTGCTTCCAGCGAGTATACATTCAACTAGAATCTAGTTTAAAGCAAATTTGTCACGAAGCAATTCAATTATAGAGTCAATATTTGTTGGTAAGAGAGAATGAAATCCAATCAAGTGGATTGATTGGAAATTATATTTGAACTTCAGCAGGACTGAGAGAGTATGGAATTTACATACGTTCACCTTTAGTAATCGGAAACTGGATACCGCATCGAATGTTGGTGATAAACCGAAGCAAGATGCTCTTCGGATGCTTTTACTTAACTGATTACTGCATTTGTTATACCGTGAGTAACTTAATCTGTAAGCGAAACTTTCAATTTGGTTCGACATAGCAATTTCAGAATTAAATGTGTTTCATTGATTTGTTATAATGAAATGAACGTTCAGAAAAAAATTGAAGGAATTAAAAATCATAGTTGAAAATATACTCTTTAAAATCAGCAAAAGTTAAATGAGACATTAAAAACCTAAAAAAATACTATCTTTGCTCTCTATTCTGATAGTATTTATATTGAAATTTTGATGCTAGTTACTATGATAATAATTAAATTAACAGCAAATTAAATTAAAAACAATTAAATTAATAATTAGATTAACAGAATACGCAATAAAAAATGTCTCTATGTACTCAGGAATTAGCTAAGTTCGCATCTCATCGATCGCAAGCCAAAAATCAGAATGTACAACTCACTCATCCAATCACTTCTATTATGAAGCTGTGAAACATGAACTCGTGAATCGTAGAGACACATCACTCCCTCGATACGTTTGAAAGGAAAATAAAAAGAGGAGTTTTGGGTCAATTCAAAATAATTGACAAGGGAGATCCAGATACAGTACTGAATTTCATGGATTATTCAGAGCTCCAAATCATTTGCATTAACTGACTCAGATGGTTATATTTTCTGAGGAAAATATATATATGTAGTCAAGATTCCAATTTAAAAAAAACGAGATAATACGATGACCGTTAATACGATGATTTACTTTATCCACTCTTGACTTCATAACGCTACCTATTAAAACAAGAAATCTTTATAATTTCGTCTCTTTGTCCATTCGTTCTTGCGTCACAGCCTAATATTTTTAGAGTATTAAACATAGGTGCAAGAAATTTTGCAAGTAGATGTTTTATATAGATAGGTAGCAAAATATTGTACTAAATAAATTTTTACGGTACTTTAATAGGTTTATAATAGAAGGATAGACGGATGTGACGAATAATAAGTTTTCCTTGTTTTACTACGCAACAGCAAAATGCTTACTGATTTTTATATTATATACTTTGCACAATGCCAAATAAAACGAAAGGAAATATAATCCTTCTGATCTCCAACGAATACATGGGAAGAAATGATTTTATTTCTTCATTACAAATTACAAAAAATGCATCTTATCTTTAGTCAGGTATAGAAATAGATGTCCAATTTTGCATTATAAATACTTCAATGACAAAAGTTGCTTTGATATAACTACAACTAATTTCATGTAATCTGTTAAATAAAAATAACTTAGACCTATAGGTAATAGTTTCCTTTATATTCAGTAAAATTTCTTATAGTGTTTAATGTTGTCTGCATTACATTCACGAATTATTTAACTCAAAAATACACCTGACACACTTAGACTCTGCACACTTAATTCGTTATTAGGCAGAAACAAACCTTATATAATCTAAAACTAGATTAAAGATACACTTTAGTTAATCTTCTAACTTCTTTTAACTTCTACGTTACTACTTTAATACTCCTTAAAAAAAATGTACATTACGTAAAAGACGGATAGTTTTAGTTAATATTTTGGATAACATATCTCCATACCTTCTTACATAATTTCCTTTAAAGGACGGTAAAACAAAAAATAATCTTAAATCGGGTTACGTATATTACCAAAATTAAAACATTCAATCTTTCAGCAACCTCCTTCAAAAGCTTATTAAAATGTAAGTGAATGTACTGAAATGCAATGGTTAATATAGATAAAAATGTTTTTTTCTATTCATTTGCTTCGGATTATTTATTAACACTCTGTTCGTCGAGTAAGGGCACTCCTAACAATACATCTTGTAGTTCACTTAGTCTATAATTATTGACCTCAATTTCTGGATACCACATTCAAGGTATCTAAATTAGGATAAACTTACCCTTCTATATTCTTTATCCATTAACTAATGTTCTTCAGTATCCTCTTTCCGCACCATCTAATTCTGATATTTCGTGCTATTCTACTGATATCGTCATTAATGTCTTAACATACATAATTTAATATTTTATTTTTGTTTCACATTATAAATCAGTTAAGCTCGTCTATTGCTTGACTGTATGTTATTCGGAGTTTGTTAGGTGTAATTAACCTGCAAAGCACTTTGCCTTACAAACTGAACTAACAATTCTCCCTAGATATTTGCACCACATTATCATATAGTGCAAACACAAATAAAACTACCATGAATGGATAGAGAGTTGCAAGACAAACAAAAATATTATTATCTTATAACAAAAACCATCTATTCTTGCAAAATAATCAAAATTAATTACCGAGATAAGATTATCTTCATCAATAATTATTTTTCCTGATGTAATCAGATATCTATAATTTACCCAATATATTTCAATTATTAGTTTATCTAAATATATGCTGTTAAAAGAACAAGGCAACGACATTTAGTAAATAGTTCAATGCGAAATTATGTCAGGTAATGTGTATCAATAAATTAAAGAAGCATAGGTAACCAAATATCTCGTTTAGGCCTGCAATGAATATGCTAGGCAATATGTTCCGCGTAGTGAAAATAATATTGACGTTTTTAAAACATTAATTAATATGCTATGTGCCTTACGTTGATTTTTCGTTATTTTTAAACGGAAGTGAAACAAGCAAAATCAAATGTACACAAAATATGTATCTCTTAAAAGATTGTACAAAAAAACAAGTCATTCTTTAATAAACGGTTACCTGTATTGACAAGGGGAAGCCAGCTAACAGTAACTACTAAAGTGCTATTTTGACCTTAACATTACATATGGCCAAGTTTATTTTTTATTATAACAATATATTTAGAACGCTATAATTGAAATAAAACGGTTGAAAACCAGTTATTTTAGATTGAATAGTAAATAATATATGACGAAAATGACCTTACCTCTGCTTTCAATTTTATAACTGAGGAAAAATTAAAAGTTTTTGCTACTTTGTGCTGATAATATTTTTGTTAGACTTGGATACTTTTATTAACTTTGCAATATGTGGTAATGCGATACAAGTTTTCCAATCTTTTATGTTAAGACATTTTTATTCAAAGCGATAATAAATTATGTAGCTTTTGTTTTAGTTTATGTGCATATATATATATATATATATATATATATATATATATATATATATATATATATATATATATATATATATATATATATACATATATGTATAAATGGGACAATTTTTTTAAACCTTGTTTCTTCCTGTTTTGTGATATTATATTGACTTATATTATATTGATGTGATATGATTTTATACTAAAACTGCCTTCATTATCTTCATATAATAGGTAATTTCGTGGTATAGAAATACGATAAGAAATAGTACAAGAAATGTTGTGGTTGATTAACACAGTTTCCACTAGATAAGATTAAGTTGCTAAACGTATTAAAATTAAATACGCAAGTATGGAGCTAATCCTTTGTATAACATTTAGCATTTGCTTAAAATCAATTGGGTTAAAATTCCCTAAAATTGAGAATAGCTGGCAAGTTTAGTCATTTAATATTGAGTCGATTATACGAAACCCATTTTTTTATTAATTATCAACGGAAATGAAGAAAGGTGACGTTAATTTTGTGTGCGTAATTCCACCGTTTGATTGTAAAATTCGTATTTTATGAAGACCTTGCATATGAATACTTATTGTTCAAATAATAATGTTAACGGAGTTACTGTATAAGTAATTACGCCAGCAAACCAATTTCTTAAGAAATGTTGACTCAAATATGTTGTTTTGGAGAAAGATATTTTAATGTCATCACGTTTGACAGAAAAATTGTTTCCTTTGTTCCCCGTAAATGATGCTGTCTACAAACATTTTATCATTTGGAATGAAATTTTGGTCATGAATGATTGCTAACCAGGTGAGGAGTCAATTATGATAACTCTGATTATAAATTTTAATTTTTGTTTGAATATTCGATGGTGGCTGAAATAAATGTTATTTCCTATGGCATTTTAGTCCACCCAGATTTGAATTTAGTGAAAAAAATAAGATATTAAATGTAACACAACAGTTTCTATCTTCTAGAGTTTGAGAAAATAATCAGATCCTGTCAAATGACAATGGATACAAATATTTTTGGCTTTTAATTTGTTGACTGCTTCTATCTGCATTGGTTAAACTACACGTTATTTCTTTTTTGCCTTCGCTTGCTTCTCGTTTGCGTATAAGTATGGGATCATAAATTTAGGTTAGATGTTAAACTATACTCGTAACATAGATTATGAGGTTATCTTGTAGTCAAATATTAGCATATACAAAAATATCGCATATCGTTTATGTTGATGTTTGTAATTTATAAACTAAAACAAAGCTACATATTGAGCCACATTACAACGTACTGTAAAATCAATAGAGGGAAACAAGACAAACAAAAATGTTATCGACACAAAGTAGCTAACTAAAACTATTATATTTTTTCCAAAATCAAAATGTATTACAACATCTTCAGGTGGACTATTAGTAAAGATTCTTTGCATCTTTGCTAACCACCTGAAGATATTGTAATACAACGAAACATAGGTCGTTGTAAAGAATTTAAAGAAAGTAGAAATAATACTACATCACATAGTTTCATTTAATTTTCGATAATGAATTTCTACAAAATTAACGCCGAATATATTCAATATTAAAAGACATTGTAAGACTTTTGAGATATATATAAAAAATAAAACGAGAGGATAATATAAGTATGGTCTAATGTTATATTTAGGTCCTGCCCAAAACCTTTCAAAATAGTCTCAATACGATTGGAGGTTTTGGAGGTTCACGATCAACAAAGAGATATTTACATATTTTAGTAGACCACTTTACACGGTATGCTTACATTCTTACCTCAAAAACACAAAATGCTAATGATTTGGTTAAACTAACCAATAACCTAACATATTGTGATACAATTGGAATGCTTCTCACTGATCAATACCTGGGAATTAACTCAAAATATTTCAAAACATTTTTATATAAGAAATCAATACTAGTGGTATTGCAATAAATACGCCATTTTCTAACGACTTAAATGAAATGCTTGCAAACAAAATTAGATGTAAAATAAACGAAAAAAGTAATAAAATGGCATGGATGACAATTAATCATAACTGCGTAGATAAATATAATAATATTGAACATACAGTTACTAACTTTGCACCAAAATACCTGTTAGATGGTACAGTTGTTTCTTTTTGCCAACTGAACTAAAAAAAGAAAAATCAGAAATTGAATGGATCAGAGATAGAATAATTCAGATAATTCAGTAAAATCATATAACTATGATAAACAAATATTTGATAAAAATAGAACTCAATTAAATTTAAATACAGGGGATATGGTATATGTAGAGAATGGGGACAAACTAAATAGAAATCAATTATATGAACTGAAGATTGGTCCATTTAAAATTGTTATAAAAATATCAAATTCAATTTATAGAATTGATACAGGTCATAAGAAGTCAGAGTCGATCTTTATCACATCACAAAGCTCATACCAATACCTACTTTAAAAAAAGCAAAGAAAAACTCGACACAAACTTTTCTAGGTGCCATTGTGAAAAAATTACACACTTTCTGCTTGGATATCACTTCTATCTAGGCTAGATTATTATTAATATTAATTGTAGGTAGTAATGATATGATCTATACTTTTCAAGGATCGAGTAATAAATTTAAAACTCATTGTGGAAAGAAAATGTTATTAAAATAATTATTTAAAAAAATGTTCCATGAAAGTGTCTTGTGCAAAAAAATGTTCAATGAAAGTGCCTTGTGCAAAAAAAATGTTCAATGAAAGTGCCTTGTGCAAAAAAATTTTCAATGAAAGTCTCAAAGAAGAAGGACTTGAGAACATTAAATGATAATGGTTCACTACAGTAGAATCACTAATGTAAGATTAACATATTGGGGTAGTCTCAGTCAGTAGCCCAGCACTAACTTTAATTATCATTTTAATTTACCCATTACAAAACCAAGAGAGTGAGCTGGGCTGGTCAATGTCTAATGGGTAAATAAATATATTTGTTGTGTGTGATCTTATAGTGCAAGTCATAAACATCTAGTCGTATCCTTCCAAACAAAAATTTATTAAGCCATTTTATTATTTTTTATGAAAAGTCTATAGTTGTTAATTTATGGTTGTGTATTCATACAATGTTACGTATTTGTGATTTCACAGTGTTGTTTTTTTATACAATATTGTGAAATAAAAAGTATAAATAAGACTTAGCCAAAATTTAGTTAAGTTTAATATTACATTGTAAAATTTAGGTTTAATTTTAAACACTTTAGTGTAAAGGTGAAAATTTCGGAGAAAGTTTTCTCCCCTGGGGAGGGAGATGTAAAGAAAGTATATTTTTTTATTTGATACAGTACTCTTCCGTCGGTAAATAGTGACCATGTACTTATGTATCCTAAAGATGGTGCTCAGAGTAATGGCGACTAACTCGGTCAGCAAAGCAGATTATTTTTGGTTGATAGAACTCACGTTGTTATGTTTAGTTATTTTAAAATAATTGTATAAAAAGCAATTGACAATTTAAATAATAAACTTTAAATGTTGTTTTTAGGTAGCATAGTACTATTTAAGTTAAACTGTACAATTATTATTATGTGTACTATTAGTACTAAAATTTAAAAAAAATTTGTTTTCAGAGCAATGCATTATTTATTTGAATTTTGCAATTCCTAATAGTCCGAAGAAATTGTCTTGTATATATATGTATATATATATATATATATATATATATATACATACACACACACACAAACTATATATACATGCGCGTACGTGTGTGTCTGTATGCACGCGTGGGCGCGTGTGCTTGTACGGCGCCGCGTGAATTCTTCTGATTCTTTCAAATTTCGCCGATTCTTTCAAATTTCGCCGATTCTTTCAAAATGATGGCGTTACTAATTTAAAAAAAAAACAATAAAAAAACTCATCTTCCAACAAAATGTGCAAATAATATAATGTTAAAGATAACTTTTACAATTATTATTTAAATATTTTCTTTCCACTTATTGATAAAAAAGAACAACGCCTAAATGGTATTTCAATCTATGCGTCCATTATATTTACGGCATCTCCATAAAACGTCATTATATTTTGATAAATATTTCTTTGAGAAATTATACATTGAGCCGACCATTTATTGCATTATTTAATGAAAATGTCGCTAATTATTTAATTAATAATTGTTTTTTTCCCGTGGCCTGTAAATTAGACACATCCAAACTAGATACGTAAATAAGGTCACACGAAAAAATAAAGCGTTTTTCAAGAGTCTACTCAAAAATGGCGCTACGTTATTTATATAATAAAATTATATTTAAATGTTGTTACAAAATTAATTAAGTTTTTATTGGAAGTTAATAAGCTATTCCTATACGATTTAGCAAAAATTGTGCCATTATTTTTTCTTGTATAATGTAATCAATATGAATAAACAAACTCTACGAAACTTACCTTTGTAACTGGTGCTCACCATCGATTTTATTAGTGAAAGGTCCTGAAGTATACCTTACATTAGTCTAAAATTATTCATGTATATCAAGAGCTATGAAAGGCATAAACGCAAGAAATCTTTATTATGTATTTATGATTTAAGTGAATCAAGCTTTTCAGGTGTCATTTAGGATGATTTATTATTATAAAGGTTAGTTGCAAAAATGTCTACAGTCAATAAGTTTATGAAAAATAGATCAATTTTACCTTTATAAAATGAAAGAAATATCCTCATTCACTGGAATAACATATTTAATACATATACTGTAAAATTCTACGCACGTATTCAAGTGTTGAACAACACTCATAGAAAAATAGGCGCCAAGTCAAGAAAATCAGGTGTCATATACACTTTATCGACTCGACGTTATAATTACTCGTAATTATAAGTTTAATTATAAGTACGACACACGTTTGAATGGTACTGAACTATTGTAAGGATCATAAACCATACAGATAATGAAGGAATTAAACACAGAATTTAGTTTGTCTTATTAAACTTGCTGACTGAGTGTAAGGTTGACGAGGACACCTAAATATTTTTGCCACAATATTTTTATCTGCCTCTCGCCTTTTAAATGATTTCAATTAAATTAAAAAGAAATGTAGTAAAACATTAAAATTAAATAATATTTGCATTGTCATGACATGTAATAAAAACATTTTGTCATAAAGCACGAAACCATTTTGTTAGATGTTTCCACACAATAAGACACTAACAACAGGCATTCATGTATTATGAGTTGTTATTCGTACTAATTATAGTGAAGTAAAACTGTAAAAATGTATTATATTTGAGGACCACTCTAAGTTAGCTTGTGTAATGTCCATATACGTACGAATAATTAAATAATCTTTTTGTTTACAGCCGATTATGCTTTATAAATATTGAAATATCTCTTTTTCGTTAATTTCTAATGATTTTATTTATGCGTTTATTTTCACTATTTGGTTGTTTTTTTATAAAAATTTGTAACACTAAGCTTTGGTAAATTGTACAAATTTAATGGTTCTTTGGGTTTTGCAGAATCAGAGACAATATTTCAGGTTTAGAGGAATTTGCCCCAAATAATCGAATTACATTTTTTGCATATTTTATACATACACTAATATCAAATACTACAAAAAATATTTATAATATCATATGGGTAGCATATATTTGGACAGTATCCTAAAATCGGAAAAAGTTATAATAATCACAACAAAATTAATTCCAATACAGAGTCTTGAAATGTTTTCCTGCTCTTTTTTGTACGAATCTCTTATTCAAAACCCGGTCATAATATTAAGGTAATTTAGTCTAATACAGGTTGTTAAATTGCGACCCGACGTATCGATGAGAGAGATCATATATGAAAAATTTATTAATATGAAGAACGTTAAGATTAAGTTAGATCTAAAATAGTCAAACGTCACCATATAAATTACGTACTTATATACGATCGAATAAAAATAATGTTCAATATTTTCACTCAAATTTTATGTCAGCCAAATACATTTGACTAAACACAAAAGAAACAATAACCATTAATAATCTAACTATGGTTTCTCGAGTGGGCACTCCATCAATTTTATTGTTCCACGTTAAAATGCAATCTCGAAAGTGTTTCAAATGACGCGTTATTGAACGGTGCTAAAGTATAGTCAATGGTTGCAATTAAATTTAGCAAATCGATCGTATTTTGCTATAGTTGTCGCCATATAAAAAATGATAAGAAAACATTTTTCCGAGTTGATTATGAAAAGTCTTTCCGATGTCAAGGAAAGTAAATATTTCCCGAACGCTGGGTCGATGAAATAACGTCGCTTAATATAAGGCGGTCCTTATTATGCTAGTCGTATCTTGTGGACATCGCAATATTGCGCTACTAAACAAATACTTATCGTCGATAGATGTGTTGTGCTTAGCAATACTTTAGTGACGATCGCTTTATGAGAATATGAATAATATTCCCCGTTCATTATTCATTTTTATACATGAATCGATATTTTTACTGGAAACTTTACTGGGAAATTCGTGTAATTTTCATTTTTGCTACGTAAACAAATAATGAAGACGCGTAATTAAGACATTCAAATACATATTGGGCTCGCTGCAAGCATTAATCCCTACTGAGAACTGGCACAATTTATTCGAGTGAAATTAGCTCTAAATAGGCTCGCCAGCCTAAACATACTAAATCAACTAGACGCACAAAATTCAACACGAATATTTTCAACTGAATGAAAACTCACAGACACTATTGAGACCGGGATAAGAAGAATTAAATGAGGTTGAAGCCCTCAAAGTACGACTTTGATAACAGTAACACCATGATGCTTCGAGGCTTGCGACATTCACTTTGAGAAACTATGATTTTTACTCCAATATAACACTAGCCACAAAAACGTACAACTTGCTAACATGCTGATTTAAGAATTATTTTTAAATTGCCTATATGTCTATTACATAAGAATACTATTTAGAATAAGGTGAAGTTGATCAAGCGGTAAGCACAAAATTATTTAAGGTCATTTGCTTTTAAATTCCATCAGCATGCACTTGTTTGCGTATAATTAAATATATTTCATAAACTGTATAAAATGTACATATACGATGTAAACAGAAAAGCAACATTCATGGAGACCTCTCGGCTCCAATATAACATTCAGCTCATTAATACTTCGTACAGTGTAAAGAAAAGAAAAAAACTAAAACTTATTTCTTATGGGCATACTTATAAAACATATGAATAAAATTACGCACATAACTAACACCATTTAATTTCCGTCACTCTAATATCCACCAACAAACAGACTAAACTAGTGATGGAAGGTAAACGTTTTGATGAATTCAATCTGGGCACTTGAACGTCTAAGTTAGACGTGATGAATTTTGGTAAAGATAAGTCTGTGTCTTTGAAGGTGCTGAAATAACCAAATAGGTAAATATTAAAGCACTTCTCATGAGACTACGAAAAAAGAGATATAGTTTAATATTCGTAGGTGAGAAGGAAGTGCTTGACGATTAAGAAATAAGATCCGTGTGAGATGAATCGACTTACTTAATGCGGTCTCAAAAGTTGGAAATTAGTATGAAATAAAATTCCTTCTGTGGAACACCATATGCTCTCAAACCTAATCTTTCCACCATAGTATTTTGTCAGATATTTAATTATAATATTGGTTTTGCTCTGCTCATGGGTAAAGAGAGGTACCGGTTTAAAAATATGACCGTTTTTTTAATTACTTTTTTTTATGCATTAGTGTATTTTATTTTTAAACGTTTTTCAGTTGGCCAATTCTATCAAACCTTTGAAAAAAACGCGCTTTCCTTATTATTTTCATAGCTTATTTGAAAGAAACATATATTTTCGTATATGTACTATAAAATATGTTGTTGACTAATAAGATTTTAGCCACAAAGTCAGGGCTTTTCTAAAGAGGTGGATGAAAGATCCTGAATATTTAATTATAAGGTATAATCAAGTCAAAATGCGCCCTTTAAGTGCCACACTGAATATTCGACAGATACAAATAAGGCTTATTTCAACGGAATAACGTTAATTACGTGTTATTCGCCTTTTCTTCAACAGCCATTCGAATATTTTTATTAAGCAAAGTATATACACAGCGCTGAACTACTTATTTGGATAATAACACGATATTGTGTTGGCGACGCAATACAGTCATTCAATTTTCGGCGACAAAAACAATCTCATCTAAAGCGACATTATTTCATCTGTATATATGCAAGTAACAGTTGCTTCTATTTGCATTGGAAAAACGTCTTAAACTTGCTCAGACTAAAATTTTCCCATCATTCTTTTACTATTGCTTGACCGTTACTGGAAAGCGTGGTTTGCTATTGCGATAACACAACGCCACCTTATTTGTCTGTTCGTAAATGTGAAACGATATTATCGCTGGGGTCCTCCAGCGAATAATTTTCTATGATTAATTTCTTTTCGTCATTGATGTATTTCGTAAATTTAAACGATTTGGAATATTTCTAATATTGCTAGATTTTTTAGGAGGGTTATTGCCTTTTAAAGATCATTCATTCACCTGTTGATATACAAACATTGATATTTGGAATTTGGAAATCTATAAATTGTCCTGCCTATAAACATACTAATCATAGCTTATTTGAGCACAACGTAGAAGAACGGCAATAATTGATCCAACAATTGTTGGATGAGGCAGAAAATATATAGATTATTACGGTCAACCACCGGTCTTCTCCGACAAAAATCGTCAGTTGTCGGCTGCAAACCAGATAAAGTAGTCATCTGCGCCGCTCCTTATAATAGTCGATGTTAATAATTTAACTTTTTCTTATCTGTTTATCTTATATATTTTTTGCTTTATATTGATTATATTTAGTGAACTATAGTTCTTGGTATGAGAACTTAACGCAATTCACAACCATTTTTTTTCATTATCTTAGTTACTTATTAAACCCTACTTTCTCTTTCTGACGTTTTAATATACGTCTTTGAGCCTGTTCTACAGTTTCCATATATATATATATATATATATATATATGTATATATATATATATATATATATACATATTTATATATTGGATGTTGTGAATTATGCTCGTAATGACAAAATATGTGGATATACATATATCACTCCATTATTTTTCTCAATCCAACCTGTGTGACTACTTACAGTCCTTAGCACATTTCTACACTCAAATAAATATCGACAAAGGAAGAAGTCTTCATACTATTCTATTCGGCTTTTTATCAAGCGATTATCCTGATATCCTAACATTTTTATTAAACAACACCGATGCATTTAACAATTGGGCTGCGACGCTGCGTATTTACTTAACGGCTCTAAATCCTTTTCAAGCTTTCCTTACCAAAACAGCGTGAGATAAGACGATATTATTTCATCGACCCACGCTCTAGTAATGTTTACTTCTCCGTGGCATTGAGAGGCGTTTTGTATTCATATGGGGCAAATGTTTTCTTATCGTTATGAATACTATGTCACAAGGCGGGCGCTATAATAAAAAAGACAGGTTCGATAAATTTAATCGCGCGACGATCGTCGTGACGCTCGGACGTCTCGGCGCTTGAACGCCTCGATGTGATTGTCTGTTTGTAAAAGTGGAAAAATAAATTTCCAAATTTAGGGCAGCTGATTGTGGGTTAGTCTCATTTATGCATTTAAATACAAACTTGGCTAACGCAAAAAAAAATATTCTTGCAAGGTTATCGTATGAGGTGTCAAAAAAAGTTTATCAAAATATAATGAAGTTCAAATGTATATATTTAATATTTTCAATGTAATTTGTTTTCCATAAAGTATTTGAAAAATTGATATTATCCCTCGCGATCTCGAAAATTATCCAGAGGAAAAATTTGAAATAAACTTTTTGGAATATATGGTAAGTTCTGTATCAATAAGATTTTCCATATTGATTTACCTGATATAGTTTTTATTCTGAACAATATAAGTAGTAACATTTATATTGCAAAAAAATATATTAATAATAGCAAAAAATGGTCGAATAAATTTCTCACATCCATGATAATTTGATAATAATTTTTTCCACATTTTCATAACTTATCTGTTTTATTTTAATGTGAACATAAAAGCATTAAAACGACCGTTTTAATGCTTTTATGCAGCTTTGATGCATTTTAGAAAGCATTAAAGAAGCTGGCTTCATTGACGATTGTTATGTACTTTACTGGTACATAAGTATAAATTTAGTTGTGAAAATTAAAATATGTAGTTTTAAATAATGCCCAAAATCTACCATTACATACATTGGTCCGGAATATTAAACTCGTAAGTTTCAACTCACACAACTCGTTGCTGCTAGACACAGGGCAAGTAAAAGTGTCCACCAATTTACATATCTTGACAGTATCGTATTAGAGACAGAAGAAACTGAAGAGGGCGTCACTTCAGGAATTAAGAAAGTTAAGACATTCGCGGAACTCAGTGTCGCAGCACAAGACACTGACACTGGGTGTGAAACTAAAAATATTCCTGTCCAACGTCAAAACCGTTTTGCTATATGGGTGCAAAATATGAAAAGAAACCAAATATCTTACAAGGCCACTCCAAGTTTTCGTAATTCGCTGCCTTAGTTATATTCTGTGAATATCTTAGCCCAAGAAAATATCTAACGAAGACTTGCTAAAACGATGCAAGGAATTTTCCATTAGACTACAAATAAAGCATCATAAATGGAATTGGTTGGTCATGCACTCAGAAGGAAACAAGTATGGATCTTCAAATAGACTTGTGGTCGGGAAGAGGAAATATAGCCGTCCAGAGTAGACCTGACACGGGACTCAACTGGCGGAATAGAAAAGCATTAGCTAGACCGTGAATGCCTCTCGCCCCATTAAGAAAGCCACAGAATATGAAGAAAGAATATTAATATTTCGTAATAATTTTTCGTTACTTTTATTATTCAAATGTATGTATCTAGTACTGCAATATTCTATGTCAGGTCTCACTTTCAATAAAGATTCTATAAGTATATTTTTCATTTAAAAAAGTGAGCGCTTGCAACTCAGTATAATAATAGAAGTGGAACTTCTTTGGTGATCTAAATCTCGATTGGTAAGTATTTAGTAAGGGGTAAATTGGCAAAGAGGGAGACAGAGAGATAGAGCGAGAAATTGCGAGTATACTAAGTGTAAGGCCATAGATTGTATTAAACCCGTATAAGATTTTAATACAATACATATAGAAAAATTAATAAAATGTCATTACAAATCGACGTAAATGTTTAATAAAATAATCATATAAATTTACATAGACAATAGTCTATTAAAAAAATAGCCGTAATATGAGTACCAGAACACGGTTAAATGCGGCTGAAGGAAGGGTTGTATTTCTCCTATTGTAAATTATATTTACCGCAATGAAATTCTAAAGGATTTCTAAAGGAAAGTTAAAAATAATAAAATTCTAAAGGACTCAATATTTTGTATCCTCTCTTAAGCTGAAATAACATAAAAGTTAATTTCCGGTAAAAAAATCATTGAGAAATTTTACGCGATGTTTATTTAACGTACGCACTTTTTCTCTTTATTACATGTGTACATTTATTATGCGTAAACCAATTAACAAAGAAAGCTGAAGAGACAATTCGATCTGTGTATTTAGTTTTTTTAATCCTTCACTTTTGTTGGTGACACAAACTGGGACATCTGTTTTTTAGTACGCTCATTTCTCTGTAAACACAAATTCTAGGACTTTTTCTCTTTATTACATGTGTACATTTATTCTCTTTACTACATGTGTACATTTTCTCTTTATTACATGTGTACATTTATTATGTGTAAACCAATTAACAAAGAAAGCTGAAGAGACAAACTTTTTCTCTTTATTACCGAACTTTTTCTCTTTATTACATGTGTACATTTATTATGTGTAAACCAATTAACAAAGAAAGCTGAATAAACAATTCGATCTGTGCATTTAGTTTTTTCCATCCTTCACTTTTGTTGGTGACACAAACTGGGACATTTGTTTTTTAGTACGCTCATTTCTCTGTAAACACAAATTCTAGGACTGCAATTTATTGACAGTTCTATTCCACTACAGAAGTAAACGACAACTAACACAGTCGTCATTTTTATGTAAGAAGAGCAAAGCTAAGGTTAGAGTTAGCTGATAAATTTCGCATTGCTAACTTATATTTAATAAAAACGGAAAGCCCTTTAAATTACTAATCACATACTATACAAGATCGACTCAAAAAACAAACGTTGTAGAATTATTTACAAGAAATGTTGAAAAGAAATCACTTCGAAAACATTTCAATCTATTGATTTTAATGTGCTCACTTGTTATCGAGAATAAAAATTGGCATTAAAAGCATTGAGTTAATATTTCTTCAAACTGGTCTTTAATTTTATCTCTTCTTCCACAACGTTCGCTTCTTACAGCTTACGAAAAATGAATGAATTGTAAGTAAATGAAAATAGATTTCAAAGTCTCGGTACCGTCACTGTTCAAAGGCCGCTTAAGAGATTTATTTGTTAACTTTTTTTCTAAGGAAATTCAAGTTTTTATTTGCTTTTTGCTTCTCAGAAATTTATTTCTATCGAGCATATTTTTATCTCTTTGTGAAGAATTTTATTACAGCGCTATTTAAGAATAACTTAATATGCCTTAAATGTATAGGGGTTGCTCAATTGACCGTCTAATTATATGGCATTGAAAATAATCTCCCATGGTGCTGTTGTATAGTGTATTTTTAAAGATGGATGTTCGTATTTTTAAAGTGTTTATAGTTTAAAATAGTGAAATTCTTCTTTATGCATCTTTAGATGGCAGAAATAATAAGAAGTATAATAACTTCACATCTATTGTTAACCTATATATTAAGTATGTCTCTAGCTTTTCTTTAATTTACACTCTACGTTGATGGAATTGATAAACTAAAAGCGATTGAAAAAATGGTAGTGCGCAGTCGTAGCTAAGTAACACTTGGTATTGGTACCGTTACCTGCAGTCCCCTACTAGAGGAAACGTCGATGCTATTTTCTGACACATTATACATACATAGCTATTTTTTATCGAAACAAATTTAGGTTTTGCATTTCTATTTAACCAGTTATCAGATTTTTTCACTGGGATTCCAAATTTTCTTCATATTTTCATATTAATCATATAGGGAGTAACAATTTAATTAAATTTTGTGAAAGAAAAATTACGACTAAATTCAATTTAATATTAAATTACTTTTGTGCAAAATATACCCTTCAAAATAAATTGTTTAGTTTGTTATCTATGAAAATGTGTCAAAATTTATTATCATTTTTAAATTGGCATCTCCTATTCCTTTTTCTCTTTTATTTCATTAAATCAACAACATATCTTGCATATATCAACGTATATATATATATATATATATATATATATATATATATATATATATACATATATATACATATATATATATATATATATATATATATATATGTATATATATATATATATATATATACATAAATAACTTGTGTAGGGCATTTAAATTTCTCTTTCCCTTTCTTTGTTTAATAAATTATTAGGAGCTGCCTTGTACGAGTTAAAATCGCATGACGAGGGTTTCGTTCGTATATCAGTAAGTGTAAAAGTTAAATTTTTGGCCACACGATTTATTCTCAATACAAATTTTATTTGGGTCAGTACATAATTTTTAAAGGGGGAAAAATGAAACAAATTTCTCAAAAACTGTGACCTCTAAAAACCATCGTAATATTTTCCCTTCAAATTTTAAAGTATATTTATAATAACCCTGTTTCTTTGTCACTTGAACTTAACAATTTCGGAAATGGGAAGAGGTATGGTTTTGTGATAATTTTTAATTTTATTTCTAGGAATATTTTATACAAAATTTAGAAGAAAAATACTTTTGTTTCCTAATTCGAAAAAAAAACATTTAAAGTGACAACGTCTCACTCCGCAGAGTAGGCGTGCCTTTTCAATAGGATATTATAATGACAATTTACTAGAATTTATTGGTTTTTTTTTCTGGAAAATTATAAATGACGTATTCCACTATAAGCAAAATCTGGATATAATTTGTTTACTTAAGGTCTCAGTTAATGCCACAACTATTTATTTTTATTCGCGAACAGTCATTATGATTAAAAAATACTATAAAAACGCTCAGATTTATATTTTATTTTTCTACATTCGTATGCTTTAATGACAATTTAAATTATTACCAAATTTCAAAGCCAAATTCACTGTACCTAACAAAGTATGAGAGAATAGCATTATAAGATAAGTTTCATTTCATTTATCATAAGCAGACTTCATGCTCAAAACACTATCCCATTTAAAAAAAAACTTACCAATTCCAAAAGTCAATTGACTTTATTAAACAATATTTTTGGATAGGAATCTTCTCTTAAAATGTACAGGCCCGTAAGCATCGTAATTACATCAAATATTCACTTTCAACATCAAATGGTTAAAAAAAACGATTGTGGTACATGGACAGGACATTAAAGTTCCAATTTTCCCTTTCGAGGCACGGACTTCTAAAAATGGCTCAATTAAGTGCGTGAATTCATATTTATCAATCATTAACTAATGAAAAGTATTGCAATAATAACCGTTTTCAGATAACATCGTAATAAAATTTAATTGAAATTTATTTTCGTGAAAGTGACGAAAAAATTTTATTTAATTTTTTTGTTATTTTCACAAAAATTCCATTGAAAAAGTCGTTTCAAAATATAATACATAACTAACCCAAAAGTATATAGGCCAAAATCTGCTCTTGTGAACGAAATATACTCATACATTAAAAAGTATACAAAATTTTAAAAAAATAATCATAAAAGCAAGGGGTTTATCTCCTACGGCATAAACAGAATAGACAACTTACGTATAGGCCATAATTGAAATTGCTTAAAGGACAACCCTGTAATCCATTCGCGAAATTACGCACCTTCATCGTGGCACCATCGAATAGCCCTAATCTTTAAGTTTAAACTTCAACAGTTAAGGGATAATGAGTCAACAACACTCTAATAAGAAGGGCGGAGTATAGTGGGGCACGCGCCTACACAACAATTTGCGGTTGCTTGTGTTGTGTTGCGACTGTAGATCGGGAATCGTTAGTTTGCAGCCAAATGTTCGGGTCCTAATTACCTGAAGCTGAGTACAAGACGAAACTTGCAAACTAATCTTAACATTTCGATCTAACAACAGTAAAACTACGTTTTACGTCCACATAATTGTCGAGTAGGTAATTTCAGCTTTGCGTTTGATCGTCGTCAGACAAGTGGAGAAGGTTAAATGAAAAAATAAAATCTAACCCAATTTTACTCTTTATTTCTTATTAGAAACTTTTTATTATTCTATCTTCTTCGGCGTTTGCAATACTCACAATTGTTAAAAAAAATACATTTAATTGAAATTTTGATAACATAATTTGATTGAATAAAATACAATTTTAAAAGCTAATTCAAAGTGACACGTATTGAGATAAAGGGATATTGAAGCCATAATAATGCTCATAATTTTTTCCTAATTTACCTTCAATGTAAACTTTCTCTTCTATTCAATTAACGTAAATAGATATACATGACAATAGGGTCTTCGAGAATGATGTGGTATTCATTTAATTATTATAATGTATACACTATAATCTTGCCGTTGTGTTAAATTTGATGGAATATATCGAGCTTTAGAAATTAGAATTGTTGAATCAATCAAAAATGTTGTTCTTATTCTCTGTATACATAGGATTCAATATATAATACTAGCGTATGGTAGCGCGCACACAATTATCAATAGTCGTGTGTGCACGGTGTGAATTCGTTGATATGAAATGATTCGAACTACTTTTGACACTCCTCTAATTGACACGCCCTCCCTAACCGAGCGTGACATGAAACGAATAAAATCAATTTTGACTCCCTCCTCACACCCCCCCCCCCGCCTCCCCGTTCAAGATATACGAGTATTTGAGACATTGGGTTAAAATGTACATAGAGATGACAAACCCAACATGCATTTAAAATTACATAAATATGGCTTTTTTTGTTTGATGGATATCGACCTCCAAAAATGGAACTTTTTGACTCAGTCTATTATACCCCACGAGTCCATTTATACGGAATTAGAAAAAATTTAAAATTTAAAAGGTTAATAGTTTTAAGTACTTAACAAAGTGTAATGTAAGCACTGGGGATTTATTTGTTTCTACTACAAGTTTAATTCGATTTTAAAATCTTTTTGACAAATAAACATTTTAAAAATTGTTCAAATGTAAAAGTCGTTTCCATGTCACTGAAACAATGGATAAAGGTAAGATTTTAATAATTTTTAGTAAATTTTTCTTTCTACACACATTCCGCATAGCCAAACCATCTTGATATTTTTGGACTTGTGTCTGAATCATATATTTTGCCACATAAATTCCTTTAGACAATTTTTTTTATTGTTAATACTAAACTCTTTCCGCAAGGATTCTATCTTTGTGTTTTCAGTTTGGACAATGACCTTTACTACTCTTTGGTACCGCTTCAAATTCGTTTTTTTTTATAAATGTCATTGCCATTCCTAATTATATATTTATGAACTTTTACGTAATTAAAACAAAATGTTTAAATCTATCTGTACAAATTTTTCATGTAAGTGTATTTGACATGTAGAATTGGATTATTCCAAAACTATAGAGTCAATTTAATTAATACTTTTAAGCTTTCCCAAATCGCCATTTTTTCTTTATCTGGTAAAAAAGTATTTCTTTTTAATGTAAGTAATATTAAAAATAAATACTTTTTTATTACCTATAAAACAAATTAATGAAAAATCATTATAATACAGAAATTCATTCGCCATTAAATTTACTAAAATTTCATAATGACTCACATGCATAATGTCACTAGAAACAATCGTCGCCAATAAAATCTAAGACCAAATATTAAAAAGAAATTATTAATCACCCAATGAGATCGTTTCAAATCGATAACTTGTTCCTTTCAAAGAAAAATCTGACATGTTTTGTCGGTTAGAAAATGCCAACATATAAACTATTTTATCATAATAAAATCGTTTTGTACTGTACTGTATGTAGAATAAAAATAAAATATTTATTTGACATGAATACAAAACCCCTTTCCAATGTAAAGACACATAATAAAATAAATATAACTTGGCTGTGATAGAACAATATCGCTTTACCTAATTTGGATTTTATGATGGAAACTTGGGGTGCTAGTCGTATTATCGTTCGTATTGTGGTTTCTACATCGCGCTGCTAACAGCCGCGCTTGGATCAATAATTCTACCACAAACATATCATGCAAAAAAGGGAGCAGACTTACAGCCAAAAAAGCGTGTAGTGTTTTTATTAACTGACAAATTTTTCAAAAACTTCTCCAAAAATTTCGTGACTTGACAATTACGTAGCCCTAGAATTTGAGGTTACTATTTAAATTTAAAAATATATTTCGCCATTGTTTATGTAATAAAAACTATCTATATGTCAAATTTCAAGTTGTTAGAACCGCCGGACATATTTGATATTTTTAATGAACGGTGAGTTAGTATCAAATTAATGATAAATTCTACTTACTTATCAGGAAATTTACAAGGGAGAAATTCAAAATATAAAGGTTCTATTCAATTTCAAAATCTACAGCTTCTAACGGAAAGAATTGTAGAAGCACACAAGAGTTATTTCTAGTAAATAATGTTACGAAAATGCATGCTCGATTTGTCAAAGCACTGCTTGTGTACATGAGTTTTGTCACTTACCAGTTCGTGTTCTACGAATTCTTTTTATAATACTAAAATTACACATATATAAATACATATTTTTAAAAGACATGGATATCACAACAAAAAATTAGCCAAAAACTCTTTTCCTTCAACCGTCGCCTACCGTGATCACTTAAATAAGGATGATAAGAGGCACATCATAATAGGCAAACTACGTGCAACAACTGCACGTAGTTTGCATATTATGTACGTAGTTATTCTCTAATATTAAAGTATTATGATTATTGATATTTTATTATTAATATTACTTTTTTAGATTTGATACTAAGATTGACTGTCCGTTCATTATATGTGCCAAAATCAGACGATGGAGATAAACGTAAATTTAATAATAAAATCCAAGTAAAATTTCTGCCGTGGAGGACTTATAATCTACGTGTTGATAGTAATCGCAATATTTCTTTTCTTATACTTATCGGACTTTGCCTCTTCACTCTTTTTATAATTACTTAAGCTTAATTTATAAACAATATTATCAATGGTTAAAACATAAATATTTACCGTCTTAGTCGAATATAAAACTGCACATCTCAATCCTGTAGTATGCTTAAAACAAAAAATTTTTGATCACGTCCCAAAAAATAGCTTCGGACTTTTTTATCATCCCATACAATTCATAAAACACTACCTGTAATAATTAAGAATATATGTCATTGAAATTTTGTAGTTTTTAATCTTTTATATAATATTCTAATAAACCATTTTAATGCAGCTCGAATTGGCCAAAAGTTTAAGTCAAAAATACATCCCATACACTTCGACGGTCGTCATTTAAACCATTATTATTTATTGTCCATACGTTCTAAATAGATGTTATACACACCATATCTACCTGGGACCAACAAAATAAGCAAAAATCTCAATCGGGTTAGGCATTTACTGCTAAACCCTTAAAAAACAAACGTTCTTCGTTATAAGATTTCCTTTATAAATTTAGTGAAATTATTATAAAATGCTTGAAATCTGACTGTTAGATAAAAAAAAATAAAAGAGTGATCCTAAAAGTTTATTTTTCCCCTTTCATGGTAAACTTAATTTCTTACATTATATGGGATAAGAATATAGAATGAAAGCAATTTTGATCTAATAATAATAAGAGAAACAAATACCGAAAAGACATGGATTTAAAGGCGTTATGAAAAGAAAGTTTGGAAGCCTCGAAGCTTTTAACAACAAAGGATTAGAAGTGTTAATAGAACCAAGCAACACAGCTATTTAACTGCCGGTGTAATGTCATTTTTATCCTTTTAAGTTCGATCAAGGTGAGATGGTGAGACAATGTTTGAACTACCGCGGTCCTAGGAGAATGCTCAATTTACATCTATCGACGGCTAAGCGGCTAAAGTGTTAGACGGCTGTAAAAATAAATTGTTGAAACCTGGACAAATATTATTTTGATATCTTAATGGTGCTTAATTTGAAAACTTTTCAAATATCAATAAAAAGTTTGTACCTCTAACTGTGTACCGGAACAGAGACGATGGCTAATAATACGTTAACCTCATTAAAACCCTTCTAAAAGATGGCGTCTAATTTTATTTTTTTTTTAGTGTATTCTCCAGTTTATTTACTCAATTACTAATATTTTTTCCATGATTAAAAATATTCTTGAATTACTTGTGTTCTGTAGGTCAGGTTAAGATTCTAAACTGGATATATGTATATTTTATTCTGGAGTTTGAGTTGAAATAATGAAAGACGTTGTGTAAATTTGCAAAGAACAAATTAGTCGCTTCTGAATAGAAATAAACTCTCAACCTTATTATTTTTTTAACCTGGTTGATTCTCATTGACCTTGGTAATCAAATTATAATCAGCGTACCAACATCAATTATTCCATTCTGCAGTCTGCATGCGAATAGAATTTTTCATCATTTCACTATAAAAACACAATAGATTGTTCTGGAGTTTGAATTGAAATAATGGATGACGCTGCCTAAATTTATGAAAGGGAAACTAATTGTTTCTGGATAGAAACTGACTCTCAACCTTGTTAATTTTTAAGCTTGTTGAGTCACATCTATTTTGGTTATTGAGTTATATTCAGTTTACCAGTAGCCATTGTTTCATTCTGCAATCTCCATTCGACTAAAATGTATTATATTTTCTTTCGCAAAATACCATTTGCCTTTCTGGAGTTTGAGTTGAAATAATTTATGGAGCTACCTAAATTTGCAAATAACTAATAAGTTTTTTCTGAACTAAAATTTATTCCCGACCTAGTTAATTTTTTCATTGACCTTGGTAATCTAATTATATGCAATATATGAGTACCAAGTGCTCCATACTACGCTCTACTTGCGAATAAAAGTTACCATAATTCTCCCAACAAAATACGCTATATTATTCTGGAGTTTGAGTTGAAATAATGGATGACGCTCATTAACTGAATTAGCTATCAAGAATATATTGGAAAAATCAAATGTTCTTTCATTATAAGTTAACATTCTAGTATAAAAATATGTCAAAATGTAGCCCAGTGTAAAAGCGAGAATGACCCAATATGAAAGACTGAATTAGTTTTGCGTAAAATATAAAACATTCAAACGTCACTAGAATCATAAATTTGTTATAAAACATACGCTCGATTAAATACAATATTGCAACATTTTCTTATAACTTTTCGTGTCAACCAAGTTTTTGGCTAAACGCACAAAATAGACTTATGATCAAATAGCTCATTTGCCGCCCTCACGTCCATGGAATTATTGCTCTGCCTTTACCAACAGAAAATTTAGGTGATATCGAGCGCACTAGACAAAACGGCGAAAGAAACCAAACGCAACTTATGGACTCGTTTCTGCAACATACAATTTTCATACGTATACCCCTATTGTTAAATCTAATATTATCTTTTATTTCTGCACCCCTCGGGTACATTCACACAGTTGCTGGTTACTCCTACCATTTATTGAAACTATATCTCAGAGATATAAACGAATAAATTATAATAAATGTGTCTCGTACGAAACCATAGAGTGAATATTTACTCTATGTGCAAAATAAAACCAACACCATACTTATACCATAAGTAATTATACTATTATAACATACGTATACAATTATACATGATATGTATATATATATAAAGGGTTTGTAGTTTGGAAACAATGAATTAATAAAATGGACTTTAATTAAACTTAATTGCAAGTTTTGACACAACCTTCATTATACTATAAAGGTGTCTCAGCTCGGAATTCAAATTTTAAATAATAATAAAAAAAACAATTATTTTATTTATAATATTTTAATTACAATAGACTAAAGTACATTTGTGCGGATTTTACGTAAGGAACATTACACTATCAAGATGTCTTTCATCACGGCGAAGGCACTTCTCAAAGCGAAAGCGCGAATTTATAATTACACGCCGCAGAACGTCGACTGAGGTGATTTTTACTTCTATCTTTATTTTAGCCTTCAGCTCCTCTTAATTCATATGAGCGGTATCAAAAACTCTTGCTTTGATATAACCCCAAAAAAAAAAGTCAGTTGGGGTTAAATCAGGCGATCTGAGTGGCCAAATTATATCTCCAAATCGGCTTTATGACTTTTCCCAGAAATAGCGCTCTAAATGTGTCCATGGAGACCATAGTGTATGGGCAGTGGCTTGAACCATCTTACTAAAACCACATTTCTGACTCATCAACATCCTCCTCTCGTAACTGCGGTACGAAAAGATTGTTATCATTTCGATTTCGCAAAATTGTTAACAATTCAATTCGGCGCCCATATTATATTCACGGTTGTATCATCCGAGTTTATTTACTTAAATCAATTTTATGTAAGAAAAAAACAAGTATAATTTTATTATTTAAGGATAATGTTTTATCATTCATTACATCAAAAAGAAACAACGGAACCTTTGTAAAATCACTCACGTGTCCATCCGTCAATTCTCTTATCCTGTGTGAAACGTTTATGGAAAACCTTGGATATGTAAACTTGAAATTTGGCACAATGGAAACGTAGTAATTGGTATTTATGTGAAATATTTATTGCAAGAATGAAATAAACCGATTTTGGAACAATTTTTTCAAAATGTTTTGTGAGCTAGTTCCAGAAAAATTTCGGAAAATGTCACAAAAATATGTTTTCACTTCCCTCCTGCTCATCTGTAAAATTACATAAGTAAAAATTATAAAGAAAAAATCTAGACTTCAACTTTACATAAAATTTTCGAAAAACAATAGTGAAAAGAGTAAATATTCTAATTATTGAGATATTCACGATAATTTTAAGCCTGTGAAAAATTTTCAAGGCAATATACTTACTTAGTGAAAAGTAATGTTAACATATGTAAATAACTTAATAGGAATAATATATAATCTACAAATGTTTATATATGTCTAAGTGTATATAGAACCCTCCCATTGGAAATCGTAAAACCAATAATATAAAAAAAATATAAAAAAAAAATATAAAAAAAAATAACCTCATAATCCAAAGGTTATTTTTTATTTATTGTGTATATTCCATTTTTGTATAACACATATTTTATAAATTCCACAAAACATCGTGGTCATTTAAATGGTTTTAAAATAAAATGATAACGCTCAATTTTTGTCATTTATGATAATTTCGTGTTTTTGCGTCCATACTTAGAAGCTAAAAAAACCTTTATGTCAAGATTCCGGTGTACATCAATGTTAATTTTCTTAGAAATAATTTTTTTCTCAGAAATGATTTTTAATTTTGGCCCAGTTATAGAATTTGCTTTTTCATGTCTTTCTGCTGAAAAAAACTTTTATTTTTTAGTTTAAAATAAGGTTCAAAATAGGGGATTGACATTTAAAAGAGGATATAAAAGGTCCAGTATATCATATGAAAGGGCTTTATTTACACATCCCAAAACAATTTTTATTTAGTTTTAAGCCGCATAATATATTTTTATTCTAAATTAAAAAACGATTCCTAAAACTATTTTGCACAAAATTCTGATGTAAATATTTTTGACATCCTTTCAAGTCGTTCTTTCGATTGATATCCGACACAAAACAAAAAAATTACAAAAATATATATTTTATTTACCCCTTTAAAATTTCAGTTCAGTTTTTTTAGTACTACCTATTGAAATATATGCTGGTTAATATCCTTTACCATTATCCCATATTTCAAGTTTTATTCCATACGGTTTCTAAAAAAATGTCAGTGAAAGACGGGTCAAGTGATAGATTGACTTTATGACGGTTATATTTTTTCTTTTAAGGTTCCTAAAATAACTTACCTGATTCACGAGAGACAAGATGGTAAGTTTCTCACGTTAAAAATAAAATTCAATGAGAAAACCGTTGAAATTAACTTACATCTTAGCACGTCTAGTTACAACAGCAATGTTCCGCATCATTCAATCTTACGACAATATACATCAACGAGACAGACAACCACTAATCAGCTAAGCAGCTGCCTACCCGCCCACATACCGGTGGTTTATCGTTCCACATTTACGAGCGAATAAGCTAAGTGGTGTTGTGGCACCACGATGGCGCATTCTATTTATATAAAAGGTTAAAAGGTTATTCGAAAATGCTTTCATATAAATGTAAAATTGTCGGTATGTAAATACCTATATTTAATGAAATACATTATTACATAGTATACACCTACGATATAAAGAAAACAGTATAATTAAAGATATCTCATCTCTCATATATCGGACTACAAAAATGCATGGTTCGTATTATATAAAGGGAAATCTAACACTCATTTCTCGTAGTGAAACGTTTAATACTTCTTCATAAAATTGTGCACATAGATAACGACATTTAATTTCCTTCACTCTAACATCCATTGACAAAACAAATTAAACTAATGCTGGAGTCTAAACATTCTGATCAATTCCGATCACGATATTCAAATAAATGTCCAACTTTGAATGCGGTGAAATTAGACGAAGGCCATGAAGGAAGTGGGTCACTCATGAGACTGCAAAAGGAATGATGAGGTTAAAAGTGCGTAGTTGAGAGCGAAGTGCTCAAAGGTTTATTGAGAAATGAAAAATAACCATAATGAGATAAATCGACATATTTAATGAAGTTTCAAAAATTTTAAATTAGTTCCAAATGAATTTTTACTCCGGAATACCATTTGAAATATGTTCGCAATATTTTGTTAGTACAATATTCATTACTTACTCAGAGAATATAAAATGAATTGAAGTCGAAATTTCAAAACTTGGCTGATTACAAATATGAAAAGATAAATCTGTTTTTTCTTCTTTTTAACTAAAATTAAATCATTATTATGTTTTAAAATTAATTTATTTACCTGTTGATACAGAAATATGGAATTTTATACAACGAATTTAGGAATTATGAATTTTCCTGTCGATAAACATATTAATCATATATTATTTACGAGCAAAAGCTTGCACATAAATAACCGACAATAATCGGCTCAACAGGAATCTGAAAATACAGAACATATGATATTTAACATTTTAATATATACGTCTCATAAAAGGAGAACGTACAAATGCACACGCACTGACAGAAAAAAGGATGGAACATACGAGAAAACAAAACTAGTGAGCAGCGCTAACAGAGACGTTTAGTCGGTAACCGCGTCTCTCGACTTGTGCGGTACGTCGGTAAAAAATCAGCCACTGGCGTTCTTCTACAAAATCCGGTTGTTGTCATCCGCCTTTTCGCCACCTACAAAAGTTGGCCGTATGGAGATAGTCGATGATGACAATTTACCATATTTTTGAAATATGATTCTTTTTTTTCTAATTTATTTTAAATATTCTTCCCAACCTTCTTTCTGTCTTTCTATTTTCGGCATGTTGAGTGCATCGTTTTAATAAAATTTATCTTTAAGGTTTTTCTCAACTTTGTTCTCAAGTTTGTTTTAAGTCTAACTCAATTATTAATGCTCGGTCAAATCTACATGCCAAGCCACATAAAAATCAACAAATAAAGGAGTCTTTAATTAACTTCGGTTTTTTAACGACTCGATATTTTTATTCATTGGCGCGGATTTCCTTATCAGTTGAATATATATTCCAAGTTTCCATTACCAAGTAGAGTCAGATAAAGCGACTTTGTTTCATCGACCCGCGCTCTAGTGATATTTACTTGTGCGTGGCATTGAGAGGTGTCTCGTATTCGTGTCGGCAAATGTTTTCTTATCATTTTGCATAGAGCGCAGCAGGGTAGGCGGTGTACAAATAACGATCGACTCGATAAACTGAATCGCGCCACCGACCGTCTCGGCGTTTAAATTTTACGGCCAGATTGTTTGTTCATAAAAGTAGAACAATAATTTTTTCCGAGTGTAGGGCAGGTAATTGGACGGTTAGTGGCAGTTAGTCTTTTTCATGAGTTTAACTACAACTTTGGCTAGTGCGAAACTTCCAGCGTAGCTTAATTTGTAATTTTGATTTTTTACACAAATCGATTTTACAATTAAAAATTCGTAAGTTAAAGCTGCATGAAAACGCAGTCATGTGATAAGATATAAATTAAAACAGAAGGTATAAAAAATAGACGGAAATCAATATTGAATCAATGCCAAAACGGATGGTAATACATTTTCAGTATTTTACCCCTTTTACTGTTCCAGGTTAAAGTGAGAATAACATAGCGGTTGTAGAATCAGCTCGTTGTCTGTCTGTTACAGGTATTTTTCTCCGCGTTTATTTAATATAGAAATTAAGCATAATTGTAGAAAGTAGAAGTCCAATAATAGACTTTCCAATAATAGAATTCAAAGTGCTTTTTTCGAGTGCAGTGTCAAATAAAGGTACACTAAAATTTTAGTTCAAAAATATGTATTTTAGCTTTTCAATGTCATTGTTTTAATATAATTTTTAAATTTTTTTGGAAAATTGCTTTCTTTACTGGTTTACTTTTAACTTGATAGACTACTTTTTAACCTGGTAGATTACTTTTTAATCTGGAGGCTTTTCTGGTGACAAAGTTTTGTGGTTTAATATCATCTAAATAGTATCGTATATAATATCGACATTACAAATTTTTTTTAAATAATAATGTACAACTAGAACTATCAAGAAACAAGCTCCCGGCATGAAGTTTTTCTTTCTACTAAATTGATTTTAATCCAAATACATACATTTCGTCTTAAATATAATAAACTTGATAAAAAGAGGGAGTCCGGAATTCCCCTAATACAATAGAAGCTCGCTGGGAGCGCTCCCCCTTTGTTCCTCATCCCGGTTGCTCAGTTTTCTCATTTCTGGAAATTTCAAAGTCAAATTTTATACACAAATTTTTGAAAGATATTAAGTTATTATCTTCCTTAAAACAGATTAGTTATAATAGTACGAGCTAATTAATATCATCCAGTATCAGGTATCCATTAGGAAAAACCTATTCGCATAGAGAGAGAAGATTGGAATAATCGACACTGTTACACTGATTTTCATTTGTTCACCAAAGTCTATAATATTTAATAAGGTTGAAATTCGAATTTCGATCGTTTCCTCTTCGCAATGACACATCATTTCCTCTTCACAATTTTAGATAAATTTCACATTTTATAATATATCAATTTTAGGTCCAAAGAGCTCCGCTTTCTGTACTTTATCCATGGATGACAGGAGAGGCTTTTTTATGGTTTAATTTGTTTTACTGTACGTCATATTAATATTTATTCGCCGTGCCACATCGATCTCAAAATATCAATTATAATTTTGTTTATTTTTTCATTTACTTATTTTAATCATTTTTTATAAAAAAAAATTATTTAGATAGTTGAAAGTATTATTTGGTAACCTATATGAATCTGACACATTTCTCAATTCTCGTGCACGGACTTTATTGGCGTTTCTGTAAATGAAATATGATTGTTACAAAATGAAATATATAACGATGTTTGTTGTTATCTGATTAAAACAGATAACATAATTTTTATAAAGTAACCATGAAAATTAGTTACTTTACTTTTTATTTTGCCCAATTCATGCTGATGAAAATTTACTTGGGAACATGAATGAAAAATTTGCACTTTAAAAGATTGCAATTAATAGCTTGGAAGATTAATAGGTCAGCGCAGGGACAGATCTAAAAACATAATATCAAAGTTTACCTCTGATTAAAGTAAAAGTGTAAAATAATTATAAATTGCACAAGTTTTGTAATTGGTGATATTCTTTTCCAAATGACTTATTTTCTTTAATTCCTTTTAAATTTCTAAGACACCAGTTGTTTTTGTTTTGATGTAATGTTTAATAAATAAATTGGAAAGATCATCTCTATAACATACCTGATAACTGGCAGTAACTCGTTTTAAATATACTCTCTTTTAAATTATCAACAAATAGTATTTCGTTAAAAATTAACTGCCCATGATTTTACAATACAAAATGTGCGATCTTTAACAAAAATTAAACCTTGTTCATCAGATAAGTTGTCATACATTTTAAAAGATGTAAATAATTTATAATCGGTACATCGAATTCTGGATTGATTAATAATCGAATTCTTTCAGCTACCGCAACTGTGTATTCTATTGAAGAAAATCATCGTGATGTAACCTGCAATATAATAAGTGCATTATCTTCTAAACAGTCCGTTCGATAAAATGTTCCCAATTAAAATCAATATGGATATGTCTATACATTGGCTGTACTTCATGATTTATTACAGACTGCAGAAATGAAAAAAGTAATTATTGTCATCTTCACAGTTACTATTTTTACATAGTTTTTAAATATTACTGATAAGTGTTTGTCGGAGAGAATATTGAAATTGTGTGACTGTTGGATTTTGGCACCAACTATTTTGTCGCTGGACTACTGAAAAAACATAGTTTTGTATAGAATCCTGATTTAATCTACGAGTTGATAATTTCGGTGATACTGAGTTGAAAGGTCATTCAACAAACCAATCAAATATTTTATAGATATAATTCAGCCGTTGACTCATGCAGGTCTCTTTGGATTAAGAAATCTACATTTGTTAAAAGGTTTAATCATATCTTCTAAAAGACGTAAACGGGAACTATTTACAGACAGGGCATATCGTAAATTGTAATCATCCTTACTTAACTTACTGCTGTTAAAATACCAAACAATTTATTAACATCTGAAATAAAATTGGCTGTGTGTACCGCTTCTGCCCCATTTTTCTGAAGAGCAATAAAACACTCATTGCTGTAGACACAGAATCACTGAAAATTTGTGCTGCTTACTTCACCTTCATAAACTTGAAATAAATATGATTATGGCTAATTTTTGGCAATAATTTTAACTTTAGGCGATCAACAATATTTAATGTTACCCCTATAAAACAGGACCATTTTATAAGATTATCTTTATGCATTAAATTATTTTTAATTAAATTATTTCTAAGATATTTTATTAAATGTGGCGGATAATAAAAAAAATTACCTTAATATTATCACATAAAAAATATAACCTATTTAAATCAATGTTTAACTTTTTTTGCCAAACACTGATTTTTTTGGTCCCTGATCACAAATTATTGCTTTAACTATTAATATTGCGTCTAAAATTTTACAGATACTTTCTGTAATTACCTTATAAATAACTAAGTTATTATCTGCCCCGGCCGTTAACCAATAACCCACAACCTGTTTAAATTTAATATTTAACTCTGTTGATGCATAGCCGCATTAACCCAATATGCATGACGTATACAAATTTTGAAGTTGAAGCTACATTTGTTCTTATACGACTATTATCTACATATTCTAATATCTTGTCATCTTTTAATTCATATTGATTATATGAAACTTTCTTAAACGCTAAGTTCATCAAATAGCAAACTAATCAACTTATTATCATCTGATTTATTACAAAATTCTTTGCTTAAAGCGTCCAAGATAAAATCGGAAAATTATAACTCCAACGACGTATATTTCTAACTGACAGTAATTCTAAAATGGTAACCATATTTCTATTACTTTTGAGGAATTATAATATAAGTTCATACAAATCTCTTTCATTTTTGAATCATGTTACCTTTTTATTCGAAAATAATCCCTTAATTAATGGTCAAATAAAGTGTAAGAGTCTTTTGGTAAAATAAGTTTCAATATTTGTTTTATTTGAGAAACTTTTGTCCTTTCCAATTTACCATACTGCTTAAGTTTCCTTAATCTTCTTAATTTGTGCCTCAGTAATTCGATGGTCTTCTTCAATACACGTATCTTTTTAACAAGTTTAGAACTCCTCAGTTTTTGTTAGCTGCCTCTCTTTGAAACGCTGGCTCTGGTAGAACCTGCTTCCGGAAGTATGTCCTCCTACAATTATAAACAATTCACAAATATATGTAATATTTGGATATAAATTGGTAAGTGATTATTATATCTGATATGCAGTAAAAACCCACGTTCCTCTTTTCACATAATCTGATAACAACAGAATTTATTATATGATTAACAGAATTTATCTCATATTAGTCACATCAGTTGTCGTTGCAATTAAAAATGGATACTGCAAGATACACTATAATTAGTGAAGTAGTTAGCGTTTACCTGTATCTCAGCGTTGAGAACTTGCATCAAAATGAGTTAAATAAAGTGAAAATATTTTTCTATAAGCCTGATATTAATTATTAAATCAAATTTCAATTAGTTGTGTCACTAGTTTATATATACTTAATATTATAGATGCTGCCTGGTTAATAAAATTCCTTGGGCATAAATTCAAATCTCATCTAGGCTATGAATAATTTTGCAGATTTTATTAGACATTAAAATAATATAAATTACCTTACATATTCCTTTATAGGAATAACCTACTTCTGCCGCCGCTGCCTCTGAACTTGGTTGGTCTCTCAGTCGTTCCAACATGTCTGGAGCCAACACTATCATTGTAACATCTTTGGTCGGCTTTGGCAAATTTAGACCTGGCTTTGCATTCAACCGTAACAATTTTCTAGATGAAATAATTTTAAAATCATGAATTATAAAATAATTCTGACAAACTCTGTAACAGTGGTTTTTAAATTTGACTGCCACCTCTGATTGAAAACGAAACAAAAATTTCGTGGTTATAAACATAGTTATACAGGTGTACGAGTAAATGTCCACGTTGACGGAATTTAAAAATACTTTCTTATCATATTTGGTAATAAAAAATTACACTTCAAATGATACTTCCAGAGTTTCACATTTTGGAAGCTTGCAAAATGAGAGCTCATTGGTAGTTTTTTGGAATGTTTTGACATCCGTTTACAATACACGCCATTACTAGAAACTATAATACAATCAAAATAACATAGTGGTATGTAAATGAATAGGAAAATATTTATAAAACGCAAAAAAAAGTATTGAAAATAAAAGTTCTCCGTAGAAAATATATATGAAAGGCCACACAAGAATATTCAATATTATACCGTATCTGCAGGAAGTAATAATATGCGTGTGTATACTAGACAGCGAGAAAAAGGATGGCTCCCGGCCAGAAATCTGCCGTTGCTGCGTTTACACGCCCTCTACTGAGTAATCCGACATTAGAGTTACAAATTGTCGACTTACGGTTTCATATCTCTCCCTTTAATCTATGCAATAGACATCGCCAAAACGCGTCTTTGTATTCGATAGAAATAATGTGTTTTATTTTTTTTTATTGGAATTCTATTTACTTTATTGAAAATAAAAATCAACCTAGATTTCAAATAAGATATGAACAGTTGGTTTTTTTCTTTATATTCATAAAGTGTTATAAATAACGGAGTTAATTTGGTTTCAAATTCATGTTACGATATGTTTTCGGATTTTTTTTCAGATATTAAAGATATTTCAGTAGTGTTTTTGAAACAACCAGAACTGTAGAAATATTTTTAGGAATAACATATTTTTTCATGGCAATAAATTTAGTATTTGACGCGTATTCATTTTGATGTGTGGTAATTAGCCTAACAAATACATTTTATTGTAAGATACATTAGTACTCCCACACAGACGTTCGATTTAATATAATATACGATATAATTTAGTTATGTCAATTCGGGCGAGTTACCAAACGGCATTGTCAACACTCATTATTTTCGTCTTATTACTATTAGTTTTCTAGAATATAATAAGATTCATTAATACGTAAAAAGGCAAACTGCAGTATTGTACAACAGTTATGTACGGCATTACACTACAATAAATATTAGCAGTAGTTACTTGCTACCACGCATTTGTACTCTCAATAATATAATTGCATGTTCAGAATAACAAGACAACTTATTTCAACAGATTTTGTTGTGGATCTTTTTATTGCCTACAATTCTTTCATTTCATAAATTGCAAATACCTATTTTAAAGTTTGATCTTATCAAAGTTTAAGAATAATTGCTCGATTAGAATATTAGAGAGTTGCATTTGTCCATTACTATTATCGTATGGTAGTATAGGGCGCCGTTTCTCAACGTAGTAGCCCCCAAAATTTATGGCGTAATGATCATCTAAGTCGTAAGAGTAACAAAAATCTTTCCACTTCAGCCGCAAGAGTTACTTTTGCCTTCCACCTTGCCTAGCATATTAGTAGTGAAATTTATCCGTCAAGTTGGTTCAGCATATTTACATACCCGTGCACGTTTCTTCCCGTATCGCCCAACTTTGTTTTGTCTCTGTTTGAGTTGCTCTCTAACATATAAATACAGTGTGTTTTCGAGGGGATACTGCAGCAGGAAGAGTTAAAATGAAATACATTTTTTCAGTAAAATTTTTGTTTCTGATCACCAAAGCTGAAAGGTTTACGTGCAATTTTAGTACCCCTTGAGTTATCTTTACGACTGGAATGAGATCACTGTATCTGCCAACTAATAATTGCACACTAACCATCCCTCGATTTTATCTAAATACATTTAACTACGTCTTATTTACAGTGCTTCATTCGAAATTCCTTCCGAATATTTATAATCCCACTATTTTATCTTATGTTTACGTTTTTGAGGCTACCAAATATCAACATATAACAACAATGATAGCAAAAGCCCTTTGTAAACGACCGACATCAAAGTTCCTTTCACGGGCTTTTATTTTTTTGTTTACTCTATAGTTCCATTATTTTCCTTCTCCTATTTCTAATAATTCATATCTGTGTTGGAGATTAAATATTTAGTTTACTATAATAACAAGAAAATTTAATAATTATTATTTACTCTAACTAAATACTGTAATAACAATTTAAACTGATGTAAATAGTATTAATGATTGTTAGTTTTCTTGTAGGCGGTGCCCAGATCTAACTAAAATCACCATGACAAAAAAAACAAATCAAACTAATCTTACGTTTAATTTTCTTTACTATACCTATTAATTTTTAGAAATAATTTATATCATACGCATAAATATATTAAATACTATAATATGTAATTCTGAAAAAGTAAATTTACACGATATCGATGTAAATTTTTATTATAAAACTTAGTGCAAATAATTATTCGTTTTTAAATTTTCATTTATGAACAGTTTTTGAAATCGTTTTTTTCCTTTTTAAAGTTTGTTTGTTTTATCATTTTATTTATTTATTTATCTACTTCCACGCATTTAATTGATACATATAACGGACTTATAGCTAAAAGATCAACCTCGCATTACGCCGTACCCTCAAAGACTGTATGCCTTGTTATCAACCAAACGTACTACGCGATGACATTTTAGTAGTTTTTTTTTAATATGTTCATACGTATTAAATATTTGTACATACTTAACGGAAAGGAGATAAATTCAAAGCATATTTCCAAAGAGAATATTGAGCAGCGTGAATATCGATTTTCAGAAATTAGTGAAAACTTATTTTCACGCTGCTCAAATTTCTCCTAATACTTTCTTATATTTATAATAAGACGGCCGCGTATAATATGCATAAAATTAAAACTTACGTGAATACGATCTCGTGTAATGAAAGTATAGAACGTCGTATCCAATTTGATCCATGATTATTTGTCTAATTTTAAAAATAAATGCTTTAATTACGGATGACATGCAACGTTAAGAGTTTAATTGGTACAAATCCATACACTATCTAAGACCATGGTTCTATGACTACTCTGCCTGTGATTGCAAATCTTGTGATTGTGATTGCAACTCTTCAAATGATAAGAATCTTTCATACTTCTCATGTACCTTTTCATATTTATATATAATATTCGGCAAATTAATCAGACAGCATAATTTATATATATCAAATATATTTCTTACCCTCTTATTCCGTAAGAAAATAGAGCTGTCTTATCTGTTAAGAATTCCAGTACTTTAAAGGCTATTTGAATTTCAGTGCAACACCAAGAATTCTCAACTTGCATAAATTTGCTCTCGGTAGCAGCCAGACGACAGTATTAGACGGTGGCTAGACGGCTAGACTACTAGACAGCTGTCTAGTACTGATATATTTACAGTCTTTTACTGTTTTCTGTTTGTGGTCCACTTTGACAGTGGAGTAAATGTGAACACAAAAAGTAGTCATTAAGGTTAATGGTTGACGGAGTAGCATTTTGATGTTGTGAACTCATTACATAACCTTTTATTTTCGAGTAATTGATGAAGCAGGATTTGGTAGGACATTTATTGGTGCAGCCGTTTTGTATACGTTTATCACACAGTGTGCACATTAGGTACTTTGGTAGGCTTTGACAAAATCTGCACGAGGCTATTCTGGTCATCTCTGACACGTTTAAGATGTCCACGAAAATTGTTACCTGAGGAATGTTACCGGATCTCAGCCATATAATTTTGAATATTCAAGTGATCAATTAAGAGGTACATTAGCTCTACAGGAGTTCGGTCCTAGGTCCCATTTTGTGGAATGTAACATTTGATGATACATTTATTAATCGTTAGAAATTACCCTCGCTGTACAGGGACAAAGTTATGTCCCTCAAAAGTTTGTAACTATCTCTTGAAGAGGGTTGATTAGCACCGGAGCCCATAGTTGTAACGGCTAAAAATTGGTTCAAAGATTGGCATATCGTTACCATATGGTTACTTGTAACAAAAAGTGAATTATACGATGTAAAACTTCAAGTTAGCGTTATTATTCAAACATTCAAGCAAATTAATTTGAAGACCTTCTGGTCGTGTAACTGCATGTCAACTGCTGTTTTCTGCGACCTGGTACGACCGTTATGATGGATATATATTTATTCAGATTATATGATTATCGAGAAGTTTCCAATCAGAGGACCGTACCTAATCAATTACTTTTTATACATATCTTCAGCAAGGCAATACGGTCGCGTTCTCCACTATCTTCGTCACTCACCATACTCGTTAGGCCTAGAGCTGATTTACATTTTTGTCCAGAATTTGAACACGTTTTTGAATTTGAAATAAAACAATTTGCAAAGTGCGTTGAAGATTAATCCCAAGGAATTTATTTATTCCATTCTAACATATTTATACAGTAGCAATCTAGGTAAACTGCTAACGAATTCATTTCATCGAAATCAAATTTTCGACAAAAACTTGATGAAGAAAAACTGATTAATGATAAGATCGATTAAAAGAATTAAGACTGATTTATTATAAGTACAATTAAATATTTCGAAAATTGCTGGTACAAAAAAGAAACAAATTTTAAATAAGTAGAAATTCTTTTATTAATTAGCGGAATTTCTACTCATATTAAATTCAAAACTGGTATCGCGAAATTTGCGAAACAAATTATAATCATCATATTATTTTCATATTTAATCACATACCATGACGTGGTTTAAAACACTTCAGTTGCAATATTAACGTTATGTAATCTAGTAGATGAAAATGTCAAAATGCGACCCAATGTGTGAATGGGAGATACCTTACATGAAAGACCTATTACCAAGAAAAAGATTAAGCTTTTTGCCAGATCTGAAATAGATAAATATCAACATAATTATAAGCTACCTTTAATGCACATGGTCAAAAAATCAAATGCTCTAAGTTTTCCTTTACCGTTTCATATCAGTATTAACTAAATATATATGACTAAACACAAAAGAGACTGACAACCACTAACCGCATAAAGAGGTTCTTTCGCTGTTCTCACGTTAATTTTTAGTGATCTACATTAAAGTGCAGATAATCTTGATGGCGTTTTGAGCGTCGCGTTATCGGGCGATTTTAAACTATAATAAATAGTCGCAATTCAATTTATCGAATCGATTGTATTTTCTACCATATATGATGCCATAGAAATGAGGTAAGAAAACATTTGTCCTAGTTGAATATGAAAGATTTTTCAGATGCCAAGGAAACTAAATATTTTCCTAGTTCTGGGTCGATGAATTAATGTTAGTTTATACGAGGCTGCTCATGTTATCGAAACTTGAAACGCTGGTCGTATTGCATCGATGCCACGATTTCGCGCTAATAAACAAAAGCTATCTTCAATGCGTAGAACTAGTTTGCTTAACAATATTTTAGGGACGATTTTTTTATGAAAATATGAATAATTAATTCATTGTTCATTTGATATATTAGACCCCAATTAATGATTTTTTTTTGTTTGCAAATCACAGGCAGAGTAGTCATAGAACCATGGTCTTAGAGTGTGTGAGCACAATTTTTTAAAATACTGATTAAATTATTTAGAAGTTAATGTTTTTTTATAAATGCTAGATGTAAAATGACATGCATAAAATTGTTTTCTAAAAATAATGTATTCACTACAAAAATGATAAAAAATGAGAAGGTATGTCAATGACAAAATAGAATCGAAGAATCGTAAATAAAGGAAGAAAAAACGATTACCTAATTCTCAATATTAAATTATTAATAATAATATTTAAAAATTAATTAATTAATATTACCAACGCGTTCAGGAATATGGACCAATTTCAGCTTTTAATTTGTGTTTTAACAGCCACAGGCTAATGAAAAATATGTTATCGTATCCGTTTCAAGAAACTGTTTTGTTAATAGTTTTTCACATGCCTATATAATTTTAATTAGATCCAATAAGAATGACTTTTATTATAAACGAATTTGTTAGATTTTGACACATATCTATGAAAAAACGTGTTTATTTTATTAAAATCCATTCTGGCTTTCACCAATTTGATTACCGTGAATCAAAGGTGTTTTTTTCTATGTCTTATATTATAAAATACACAGCTACATATTATTCAATTGGTTTTGGTTACAACTTTTTATACAAAGGTAAGATAGGAATAATATTATAATTGTATTTTTGCACAGGTAAATAAATTATATTGAAATTCTAATTGCCAAGTAACATGATACATAGTTTATTTTAATTATATTAGTTGAGAAAGAGAGTCACCCTTTTTATCTAACACCTGGTTTTTAAGATCTGAATGTAACTAATCATTCCTACCCGTCAAATGACAACGACGATGTCTCTGAACTCATTTCGTCTCGGTGTGATCCTCACATTTAATCTCACCGATAAGACTAATGTTGTTTAGTCGTTTAATTCATTAATCATGTTTACATACGCGGAAATTGTGCCAGCTTGCGCCGCTCAACCTCGTTTCGTGCGGAGTGCGACGGACAAACACAATATTAGAACGGCAGCCAATTCTGCTTCGATGGAGGACTATTTGAATATTCTGATTGGATTTATCTCGAGTATTGGCTCCTCCTTCGATATTACTTTGCTTATTTCCAGCAGATACTACGCCAGTGAGGATAATGGAAATCAAATGGCCGGGGTTTTTGTTACTATATTGTCCAGAAATTTTAAACATAAAATATGACAAATTAGTTTTAAGTATTTCTTTTTGTCTACATATAAAAGTAAATTTGTCTAAATAGCGTAATGCAGAGCAAGGATTGTGTTAGCTAGCTCATTTAGGCTATTTGATCGCTCAATCCTTCTCTTAAAAAATATTTATCATAATCTTCGTGTTAATAATTTCTATATGATATTAATAATTTCTATATGGCAGAATTTCCCACTAACTATTATTTTCATTTATAAATGAAGACATATTTCATCTTTGCACGTTTTGTCTTAATTAGCATTAATTATCACCCAAACTTTAGATATTTTGAATATATTATTGTCACATAGCTTCATATATATGATTTTGTACCCTGAAAGGAAAACGGAATTGTTTGGTATCATTCACATTTTTGTCTGTTTCTTTTTTTATCTGACAGTCAGCTTTCAAACCGTTCAGTACATGTTTATGAAAGATTATATTTAGGCTTTTAGGTATAAGCAGCGTGTGTGTAAGAGTATAGTAGTTAATAGAAAGATACGTTATGCAACAAGAACATCAAATTTAAGATACCATGAATCCTGTGACATTCACTCTGCCAGTTACACTTGTATAAAAATGTTAAATACTAGCAGGTAATAATTAGTATATTTTTTAGTGTTCGGCCATATAATTTTAATCATGAAAAAAAAAACAAGTAGAAAGATTTTCAATAATATTTTGAAACTTAGTAGCTAAAGCCTTGTAGACAAATTTATTTTTCAGGGTTCCATAGCCAAGTGCGTATATCATAGCTATTTTACTCGGAGACTATTAGCATTATATGCATGAAATTTGGACGGTAGGTGTCTTCTGTGAACCCCTATACAATGAAATAGAATTATGAAAAAAATAATATTAGGGATGGCATTCCTTACACGTAACAGAGGTAGGAAATAAAGTAGTGCTTATTGGCGCGTGTGGTATATTAGGTGGGTATTAAAAATGCTATAGAGTTTGTGAGTTATGCACTTCTAAAATCTTAAAAAATCTGATATCCCCTCTAACTTTTTAACTAAGATATGTAGAATTCTGAAAAAAATAAGGTAGTAGAAATTAAAATATACTTTTAACGAAAATTGGTTTGAATAAAATACGTTTGGTAGTTTGAGATATGGTATTTTTTGATACCTCCCGCAGCAATATCTTTGCTTTCTACAGTTTATTTATAAAGAAATACAAAATTATAAGTTTAATATTATTTCGTGCTACGAAACCTGCTACGATTGTTTTTTGCTTAAGCTATCAGAGAAATTAATATATGTAAGATATTATTTACATTAGTAACTATCACTAAGTCAGTTGTTGCATTTTTTTCTTATATTCATTAATTTTTTATCACTTTTTCGAAGATGTTTATAACTATTCAATTTAGGTCGAAAAACGAGTCGCAATTTTTGTCGTTTCTTTACATAAAAAAAGATTATGTGTAAATAGAGGGCTTCGTGTTAAGAGCAGATTATATATATTTATCCGACTGTGATAACTCATAATTATTCGGTTACGATTACCTATATTTATCCGATTATGCTACGCCGTAGATTACCCATGATTATCTTAAAAATATAATTTTTTAGAATTGGTAATAGAAAAAAGGAGTGGAAAAAATAGAAAAAATATTTTTGTACGTTTACGTGAAAAGAGCACCAAATAAGCGTGGTCAACATTAGGTTGTATACGTATAACAAAATTGTTCATTTCTGTCTTCTTGTCAGTCCTCAACTCCAGAATTTTAATTTATTTGTATAATATTAAGTGTTCATTAGTTTCCCCTATGATGTAGACGAAAGTAATTGAAGAATAGTAAATTTTTATGTCAGATCTAAAACTGAGAGATATCGACCGATAAAATTTAATAGATGTATTATTTTAATATCATAAATAAAACGCATAGTTTGCACTGAGTCTCAGAGCGTTGGTTTACCTATTTTTAACCTTGTTTAAACGATATTAGCAGAAATAGTTATGATAAGTAGTGTAAGGATATACCTATTTCCAGTTAAAAATAATTCTTAATAGGAAGAATTCATTGGACACAAACTGGTAAGATACAAAATATTATATTGAAGTATGGTAATATCCCTGACAAGTCGAGCAAACTCTATTATAAAACTCGTAACCAGCTATAAGTGTATGTTCTTTTTAGCCTCTTTCCGAAAAATATTCTTACTGATTTTATTCTCCTTTAGACATTGATAATTTAACGATCCAATTGATTATCTGATTAATTATCATTATAGCGTGTATTTTAATGTAAAACTCACTTTATAACAATTTTAAAAATCGATCAACACAATGTCACTTGAGTAGATATTCTTTAAATTTTTTAATGAAGATAGACTTTTATTGAATATTTTGAAATTGTAATTATGAATATATGTTTGTTTTAAGATATGCTTCCTTCAAAATAATTTATAGTTATTTATTGAAATTAAGAACAAAAAATAATGCTAATGAAAAGGTTAGGCATCACAAATATAGAACAATATTACAAAAGAATCAACCGTAATTATAGGATAAAAATGAAGATATTGCCACATAACACAAACCACTCGAAGTCACAAAATAATATTATTAAGGATTTAAATTTAGTGATAAAAAATAATAAAATCCAGGACGACCAGATAGAGAGCGGCTTTGGAGTGTACGGAAGGAAAAAGTAGAATATTAACACGTAAGTGAAAGGTAAGTAACAATAGCCCTCTGTTCGTGCATAAGATCCAGCAGAGTATTACTTTTTTTTTCAAACTTAATAAATAGTAGATATTTAAATAAATATTACATTTTAGAAAATGTATATACACTTGTAAATTTAATTTTGTAGCGTTAAAGGACGCTTAACAGTCTGAACAACAGTCGGGATAAAATTATTCACACAGGCGATGACGCGCAAATGAAATTTTGTTCGCTGTTTCAAATGTGGATGCATCCATTTAACAAACTTGTAAAATACAAAATAAGCATTTGCATTTTAATAATAGACACTAGATTTATTAACTGTTAATAAAAAATTTTATATTAAATACCAATTACCAAATGTTTACATCTTCGTCCCTGTAATCTTTAGCTCACTTCAGGTACTGTTTTCATTGCAGCCTTTAACTTAGGCTGACTAGTAGGTCAATAAAGAATGAAATCTAAATATATTGTTAATTTCTGCATACAGTGCACGCAGCCATGTTAAAACTGTCTATTTCCAATTAAGATTTTATCACTTTCATAGTGGTAAATCTATTTGTGCTGATCAAATAATGGTCTTCAGATTCCACGTTTTTTTAATATTTAATAAAGTTAAATACAAAATATTATTATTTTAAAATTAACCAATTCAACGATCATCAAAATTCTCGCAGTCTTATAAATTTCTGTTACAATATAACGAGTGATAAAAGTTAGTAGTAATCTCATACTCTAGTACTGTGTAACTGCTATTTCACATAATATATTTTAATAAAGGTATGAAGATTTGCAAAGACATTTGTGACTTGGTTCCAAAAGAGATTTCATTGTTCTTTATAGACAAAGAGTAATAATACTTAACTCTGGTTTTTACATGTGTTTAATGGTATTGTCTTTTTGCCTTAATATTTTATCGAGCAGTATTAGTTTTTGTGTTAATATCAACACAGCACCGTGGTCCGTAATTACCAAGTAGCGCAATATCAAGATCGCGAAGCAATACGACCAGCATACCACTTTTTTTATGAAAGCAGTTAGATATTCTGCCATCGACCCGCAGCCAGACGGTGTTTATTTTTATTTCTATCGAAAAGGGGTCTCGAATTCATAAATGATAAATATTTCTTTATTATTCTACATATAATATTGTGGGTTGTAAAAACAATTTTCGATTTTATAAAACGTATTGTACCTGTCATTTTCGGGCGAATACCATTACATATCGTGCTGAAAATATATACGAAATTATTTGGTCGTTAATGTGGAATAGCAAAATCGCGGGCAAAGTGGCAGCCAATCAGACAAATATTGGCCATTAATATTATTTGTTAATTTATGTATTCTTAATGTATAAATACATAAAGTGAACTTATTGCTACATCAGAAATCTCTTAGAGTCAATTAATACATTAAAAATATAATATTTTGTAAAAAACTGCTACAGTTTGTGTGGGCAGTTACGAAAAAGACAGTTCAAACTAAACATATAAAATGATAAGCTAAGAAAAAAACAATACATAGTAAGTAATGAACAGCATATAATAGCAATAACAAATAAAAGAGACAAGGACAGAGAAAACCGGGAATGGAAGGTTGAGGTGTTAAGAATGGGAATTACTTATTGGACTTAGGGAAGGAACTTCCTTTTTAAGTAACCTCTGAATTTGTAAGTTGGTAGAATATTCTGGATATCGGGATCTAGCTTATTTCATATTGTGACATCATAAACAGTGAAGAAGTATTCGTAGAAGGAGTTATCATGTGATTAGTAAAGTCAGGAGATTTCAGTGTGAAATTCAAAACCATGCTCATCTAAGACCAAGAATCTAGATTTGAGATAAGTTACGAGATCAATCTAAGTTACGAGAACAGTTCATTACATTTAATAGAAGGCAGAAAATGTGCAGACTACGCTGGCAGCAAATTCCTAACCAATTATGCTTAGCTCTATAGTCAGAAACATGGTAAAAATTTGCGCGTAGCGAAAATGTAACGAATGCCGTAATGTTTTGAGGCCATTCTAACTTATTTAAGTGACCACCGTTAAGATCCAAATAGATCTCTATAATCAAGTAAAGACAGTAAGAATGTATGATACAGTTGACTATAAGTTTTTATAATGACACGGATAAAATATAGATTGAACTATCTTTAAAATAAACAGATTATCGATCACTAAAGATCTGACTGGATAATCAATCATTTGCTTTCAATCATTTAAAGCTTGATAGGTTGCAATCAGTTTGTTATTATCGATAAGCTGAAATATTATGTTTACGCTCTCCACTTTGACAGGGTAATTTAAAAAGAAACTTAGAAAAGTATAAAGAAAATTTTATTCAGTACATCTGTGGGTCATTAGCCACTGAATAACAGCTTTATGGAAAATAAAATATTCAGTAAAATAAAAATCCCTATTATAAATTTTATAGAAAATAACAAATATAGAACTCATAGTCGATTGGTAACGAATCGGCATTTCTTTTCTTTCTCACATACATGCACGTTTATACGTACAGATTAATACTATATCTCTTTTGGAATCGACTCCAAAAATCTTTGAACCTAGCAGTATTTTGCAAACTTATTTATGTCCAGAAACGATATAATACTGCAAAACTTTCCAACTAAATACTCGAATTTTCCTTTTCAGTGCCATTTTTGTTTGATATTTATTTAAAGTTATTTCTTTTGTAAAAATCTATTATTTTTCTATTTTTAGTTTCTATGATATCCTATGTTACCCAGAATATTGTAAACTTACAATTAATCCAATATCAGTAATATCTCATTTATTGAAATCGGAGCAGAATTTTGCGATATTTAATGAATCCAAATATACGCATATATATCTACATATGTATGTAGACATATTTACATACATACATGGATAACTACGGATATATAAATCACATTCCCTCTTTTGGCTTTACCGTCAGTGGTTCAAGCCTGTATATACCTATACATAACCTACGTATCTGCCTACTAATATTCTAGTTACTTAATACTTTTGTATGTAACTGTACACAAGTACATAAATATCTACTAATGTTCATGCATGTGTTTACACCTGCACTTATTTATCTGTACTACTAATATCTTAGCTGCGTCATGGCTTTGTATGTACTTGTATATACTTACTTCGTTACTTTCTTACTTACGACAAATGAAACCAAATTCAATAAATTTACTTCTCATCGCTCAAAAGTTCTTGTCATTAATTACCGGTTCCTCACTGTAACCTCATTTTGTCAAAGGGTATATTTATATTATACTTATTCAAGTCTTATTAGATTATTATTAAACTTATGTCATTTTAATGCTATAACGGCATCTCTGCTCTTCAGCTTCAGATTTTATCCAAAAGAGGCTTTATGAAACCATACGGAGAATGTATATGCTGTTATAAATGAAAAAAAAAACATCTAAATTGATGGATTCATGGCAGAGATATGCCGTAACACACATATATAAAAGAATACATTCGAATTAAGAACCCCCACCTCTTTAAAATCGAATAAATAAGCCGTTGAGTAGAAAGAGAGGCTAGAAAATGCGCCGATTATTTAACAAATTTAAAACGACTTTACAAAATATAAACTTATATATTGTGTAAGCAAACTAATCTACTCAAAATAATATAATTTTTGCAGAAAAAAAACTTGAGTAACTTAGGAAATTATTAGTGAATATTTTGAATGTAGTTTTGATATCAACGTATTAATCAGTTTAACCGAGAAACATACATATATGGTACAATATGGATTTACCCGTTCGACATTAAATGAATCTTCATATACCGAATGGTGTTCCTCTACCATACACCACAAATCAAAACAAAAAAATTCAGTAGTTTAGTCGCAGGAATAGTTTTAAGTAGTTTGTACTTTCAAACACGATGTATGTAATTTCAAACACGCCGCGCTGCTTACGCTGTTACCGGTACCGACAAAAACAATAACCGCGCGCCGTCACCGTTGTCGCAAATAGTGTGAACGTTTTGTTTATATTAAAATGCTCTTTAATTTGTTTTAAAACAATTTTATTTTATTATTGATATAATTGTGTATTTCACCATTTTAAAGTATTTATGAAAACAGTACTAATTGGATTTTCATTTAATGTCGAACGGTCGAATCCATATGTTATATAACGAAATGATGGCATCTTTCATCAGTTCTTTGTACATGCGTATGTTCATTCGTTACTGAAAATTAATAAAGATGTTGATGAAAAAAAACCTTATAATATCACTTACCCACTGACCGTCTTTTCATTCGTCATAGAAGTTTTTTTCAGAAATCGATTGATATAGAAACTTGAAATATGGCTTAGTGATAAAACATATTGACCAGCATATATTTCAATAGTTGATAATCAAACATATTTTAGACAGATTTTAGGTGACATAGATGAAAAAATCGTTTTATTTCATTTCTTTTACTGTTTGAGATATCAACTGAAAGGGCAAGTTATCAAGTGTTGGAAAATATTTTTTTCAGGGCTTTATTCTAAGATTTTTGAAAAGATAGTGCGAAAATAATTACGATAAGAATAATGAAATCTTTTTCAGGTGAAGCTATGATGAATCAGTTTTTCATAACAATTAGCTAGTTTTATTTACTCGTAAACAAGAGATAAAAGGAATTACCATTCCTTCCTCTAAGAAAAAAAAACGTTTTTCAGCTCTGGCATACTCTTGCAGCACATGCATTATTGAAAGGCGTTTTTCAAAAATTCCAACAGCCAAACGTATTTAAAAAATTATGATTGAAAATAGATTGGATGACCTACGTTCAATTAGCTAAGTAGAAAATATGTCCTTCAAAATAAAGGCAAAAATTTATTTTTTAATAGATTATTTTATGAAAATAATACCTGTATGTTAAATATATATGAATACATTGAAACATGCAGGTAATCAAAACAGACAAACTTTCATTGCAACTAAAGTTATACGAAGCGCAATATTTTAATATTTAACGTTTTATGAGCCGTGAAAAATTCCATGCACAAAATTTTAACTGCAACCAAACTTGTACGAAACATAAAATTTATTTATTTAACTATATATGAGCTGAGCTATCTATCTTATGAGTAAGGTTTTGTATCAAGCGAGTGAACAATTGTTAATCCAATTCGTGGTTATTTTTTTACTGACGTTGTAAGACACTAATAAGTAACAAAAACTTCGACGTTAATAGCTGTTGTAGCCTACCAGTGGATTTATTATTTAATGATATAATTTTCTTACTTTTAAACAAGATTGAAATTTGCTTGCTAAATAATTCAGTATTAATATATAGGGGAAGTGGAATGTTTGTTTGTGTAGTTGTTTGTGCCAATTTCTAGTTCTGTTTCGAATTTTTTTTTAGTTTAGAAATCTCATATTTCGAGACCGATTATATTGTTACGTTATGATTCAAAATTGTACAGTAGTAATAAAAAATGTTACAGTAGTTGGGGAACACTGTTTAAATGACGCAAGATAGGGAAAAATGTTTTTATTAACTTATCATCCCGAGTTTTTCCGCCAATATGCTCCTGATGTCAATGGCTGATTTTGTTCAGCGAACGGAGTGAATGCTTTTAATGAATGTGGGGAGAGAGCAAATAAATAATAATTATATTTAGGTACTAAATAATTAAGATAATTCAAAGCGTACAAAACTGCGAAGCACGGTTAGTATTTTATGGAGCAATTGTATATCGAATGAATTCTATATCTGTTCCTTTTCTTGAAAAATGCAATTTATTTGGAGAAAATAAAAAAATATATTTCTTAATTAAGGTTTTATACTTTAGAACTAAATAATATTTATGTATCTTTACGTAAATTATAAAAGAAATTAAGCATAGTATTTGCACTATATAGGGTATTTTTTAACTAGGATAGTATGGAGAAATCCTGAACCATAGAAAATATGGGAAAACTATTTTAAGTACCATTAGGTCTTTTTTTACGGAAACATTTTTTGCATATTTTGGGTCAAATGTGAGTTTCCCGTTAAAATATAATAAAATTAATAATTTGTTTTAATGTGAATCGACTCAGTTTTATGAAGTATTGTTTCATTGTATGGGAGGGAAAAATCTGGACAGCAGAAGTTGGTGAAACTTTATAAAAAATTATATATAAATTGCTATTAATTTTTATATTGTAATATAAATTTAGATACATAACACATCAATATTTTATTGTGTAGAGGGTTAGTTTTTTATTTGAATTTTAAGTCAAATTTCAAGTATAAAGTATCCACATAAAATAATATTACATATCGATACTATACAAAATTCAAATAGCGGATACTTTTTTGTAATGACAGAAATATGTTTGTAGACATATTTATGGTCTTGGTGCTATTCATGAACTCTTGAACAAAATAGGTGGATGTTATATGAGGTCACCTTAAGGGTCACGTTTATAAGTGCCGATATAACACCGTACAGGAATTAAACTATGCCGTTTATTATTATATATACAACAGTCACCCCATGTCTGCCACAATATAAAATAAATATGAAAGTCATATTGAGCATTTAATGAAGCAATAATTTTATTTTGGTACTAACTTTACACAAATTGTATGAAAACATTTTCATAAAATCTAACCAACTTCTGCTGTCCAGGTTTTTTTCTCTCACATAATGTAATGATACTATCATAAAAATGAGTCAATTCACATGAAAGAATTTTTTTTAATTATATTAATTTTATGGGAAAAAAGGCCTAACGATACCTAAGAGAGTTTCACTATATATGCTATGGTTTTGGATTTCCTTGTACAGTCCCGGTTAAAAAAAACAACTGTATAATCTCTTCATTTCGATAAGAGCCACCTCAAATCATTAAAGCTATTAAAATTATAATTAACGACGTATTTTTCCATAAATAATATTTTTAATACAATTAGGATATTAATATAAAAAAAATTAACTGCAAATTTTTTTTTTTTCAATAAATGTGTCCCAAATTCTGAAACAGATTATTAACCACTTACTTAGGTTATAAATATATATAATGTTTTTCAATAATATCAAGTGCTTATTATAAAGGTTGAATTAAATTGGCCGTGATTTCCCCATTGGGCCTTTCTCCCCTTGCATGACGACGATTCAAGGGGAAGTTTAAATTACGTACTCAACGTAAATGCAGTCCTAAAAGGTAGTCTTAGCGGTATTAGATCGGAAGATTAAGATTAGATTCTAAGTTTCATCGTGTACTAAGTTTCAGGTAATTAGGACCTGAACGTTTGGCCGCGAACTAACGATTTCACAACGCCAGTAATCGCCAATTGTTGTTGACTCATTATCCCTTAAGTATTTAAGTTCTTATTTAAAGGTTAAAGCTGCTCGAGGGATTACCGGGTCGTCGTTATAGCAATTTCGGTAATGACCTGTGTATAATTTATTAAGTTGATATATATGAACTTGAAAACTCTGGTTTGAGTGATTTTTTGAAAATGATTTTAAAATTAAAAGAAGTTTATAAACTTAACGTATTATTTGATCACAGAAGCAGAAATTAATTTTGTCCGTAGGTAGAAATGTTTTGTGTTTAATTCTGAGCTGTCGACTTGCATGAATTCTTCTTTCTCGAAAAGGAAAATATTTTTCTTTACTAAATGGAAATTTTAAGAATTATAAGATATTTACTGTCTTATTTCTATTTATGAGGTAGATATTGATAATTCACCGTATTCAATTTAAGTTGCCAGATAATAATAGTCACTTAAGTGGCCCCTTTCTAGAGTTTCCTGCCTGAAAGGGGAAAAATGAAACCCTTTTTAAATCACTCATACGATGATTAACTCATCCATTTGTCATTATAATTTTTGTCATAAACCATTTGACGCAGTCAATCTAAATTTAATACGGTAATGGAGCTTACTAACTAATATATTTTAAGATAGTACTGACTGAAAAATATTTTTCTGAAAATTTTGGGTTGTTTTTTGGGAATTTATTTAAAAAAGTTTTTGTTTTCGGAGTAAAAAAAGACTCAGAAACTATTTTTTTGTTAGAATTTTATATTGTATATCTCTATTGATAAAAATGTTCCCAAAAAATATATCTCTGCCACATTAACTTTTATGGCAATAACGATTTTTAATGGTATATAAAACAATCTTTATACCATAGATGCAATATATTCAATAAAATATATAGAATATATGGGAATAGAAGAAAGATAAAAATATTCAAGAATCTGGCATAATCTTTGTGTTTCAATATTGAAAGAAGTATTTACAGCAAATTACTGTTTAAAAAAGATCTAAAAAGGTATTTTGTAGATTTGATTAAAGACTGGAAACAAGAAAATACCAGATTTAAATATAAAACGATTTCAAACAAAATATTTTCACAGACAACACCAAGAAATATATAATAATAGTTGCCCGTGCAAATAATTCGCAAGTCACCGAATGGTAATATAGTGTGAAAATAAGTAAATGAAATGTAATTTATATGCAAAACTTATAGCATATAGGGAAATAAAAAATTAATTGCGAAATGTTTTTTTCGTCATTTGCGGTGAAGGTAATCTTCAAAATGATAGCTCAATCATTTGTTTTGGTCAAGTATTAAAGGAAATATGGCGTACTGACCAAAACACACGCAATCACGGAATTGATAAATTAAAAAATTTAATTGAAAAATTAATTTTGAATTGTTTGTTTATTTTTCGTCATTAGCGCTGAAGGTAATCTTGAAAATAATTGCTAAATCATTAGTTTGATGAATATTAAAAGAGATATAGCATACTGACAAAAAACACCTACATAAACCAAATTAAAAAATTTAATTAAAAATTAATTTTGAATTGTTTGTTTATTCCTCATTAGCGATGAAGTTAATCTTCAAATGATAGCTCAAACATTGGTTTTATTGAAATATTAAAGGAGATATGGCGTTCCGACAAAAAATACCCTGGAGAAATAATATATAGAGATTTTAGTATTAAGCAGTATTAAGATTTTAGTATTAAGCTTCTTTGGATCACTTGAACGTCAACTTTATAGAGCGCCTCAAAAGCTCGTGTAAGATTACAGCACTCTTTAATATTGTCTACTAGTATTTTAACATATATGAAGGGAAAATTTCCCCCATTTAAAATTATAGAAAATACAAAAACTGATTTTAATTTTTAATTATCGCATCCTTTTTTTCAAAAAGGCGCCACAATTCATCATGCTCTAAATTGTTACTTTTTGTTTTCTCAGCACTATTGCACGAGGTATGACTGGCTTATAATACTAATTGAAGCTAACTTCAATTCCATAGTACAGTTAACTGAACAATTCATTACCTTTTTTTGTTTGTTTATCTTTGTACAGTACTACAATAAACCTACTTAGACTAATATCATTTTTTGCTTTTGTAGAAAACATGTTTGAAATAAAAAGGGCACCAAATAATAATCGTACCAAGAATTTGCAATCCAATTCACTTACTTTTATCCGTAGTTTTTATAAGCGGTGATAAGAAAATATCTTGAACGATGTCTGAAATTAAGGACTCGTTGCTTATCGGCACTTGTTACTTATAAGACTTGTTGCTTATAGGACATTTAATTGAATTTCTTCTTTTTTCCATAAAAGTGAACAAATTATTGTCCCATTACTTGAAAGAATATAATGGAGTAACTTGTCTTCCATATTTTTTTATTTAACCTTATAACGCTTATTTTGAGTCAATCACGTACTCGATGTGTGATGTGTGCTGTGTGTGTGTGTGTGTGTGTGTGAAAAGTGATTCAAAGAGTTTCCGAGTAAGTTTTTGCCAAATAGAAGTTAGCTATGCAAAATTCATGAGTCGATTCTAACATGAGCGTTGGCTGTTGTAATAAAATATTCGTAACATTTCAGTACTTTAGTCTGTGGTGGACAAAACTGTCAATAAATTGTATTTGCCTAGTGAAATAATAAAATCATCGTGATCAGAAGCCACCAATTTTCTGCTTAAAATCAAAATAAATATTTTTATATCACGATACTTTATAATGTCAACATATTTTGCAATTAAATATATAATTACGTCCAGTACGGAATTCAAATATGACGCCATTCTAACATTTTCTATAGAATTTTTATTCAATAAAGAAATGTAGATCTCACAAATTCGTATTTTTTATTACTTAAAAACAACTAAAATTATTTAAATTATGTTTTCATGTTTGATTAACCATTAATTGAGATAAATTAATATTACTTTGTCACTAATTAATTGTCACTTATAATTACGTTATATATTTAAATGGAAAACGTACACAAACACATATACACGCACGCACGCACGCACACACACACATACAAACACACACACACACACACACACACACACACAAATACTCAACTTTAACAAATAAACTTGCCTTTACACTAGCGCTGACAGACGACCCGTTTTTACCGGGATGCTTCGTATTTTTAGTCGTATTTTTATCTTTTCACAGAATGGTTTGAACATTTTCTGGAAAAGACAAACCCTAGAGAAGAATTTTCTATTCTACTCATTCTTGATGTGAATTTTACTCACACTCTCAATCTTCAGGTGTTAAGGCTTGCTCGTGAAAAACACGTGACTATTTTAAAATTGCCTCCTCACGCAAACACACAAACTGCAGCCACTCGGCCGCGCATTTATGGGAGCACTTCAATGTCATTATATCGAAGAAACTCAAAAGCTTATGCTTTCCGCCACTGGTAGCATAAGCTCATTGTAAAATCTTATCATATAGCTGAGTTGTTTGAAAAAGCTAACTTAAAGCGTACAATGGAGGAGCTAGCAGTAAATGGATCCAAATTCGCCTCATTTTCACCGGGGCTGATATTTTTACAAAAAAAAATATTGACTTGATCAGCTAGGGCTATAATCGACCATTAATCATGTATAGATGGATCCAGACATATCCACTGACCGGTGATCAGCCTGTGCCACTAATTGCTATCGATCATCCGGGTGCTATCACCGATCATTGATAAAGTGAAATCACATTTAAACATACCAAAGTCCAGTGATTAGCCTGCACCAAGATTTATTTTACCAGAAGATAATTCGGCTCTGCCTAATCCTAAAATAAAGGTATCTTATCAAGAAAAAAAGGCCGCAAGTGCAAATATTATGACATCTTCACCTTATAAACAGCGGTTGGAGGAGTAGGTTCCAAGGTCTGAAGATGCAAAACGTAGGGGATAGGGGACGTGCGAACGTGGTAGAGTAGGGGACGTACGAACGTAATCACCAACATGTGAAGGACGTAGCGGAGCACGTGGTAGAGACATGTGAGGCCAGACAGAAAATTTGCAGCCAATGCAATGATCATGATACAAGTACTTCAATAGACAGAGATGAGAAGAGTTGCTAGCTAATAATTTGGACTCTGGAGAGAGTTTTTCTAATGCTAATGTTTCAATTCTAAATAATAATGAGGGCACTTGCATTTTTTGCAACTACCGTTTCTTTGATAATATAAGAGGGGAAATTTGGGTGAAATGTCAAAGTTATGAGTTGTCGGTGCATGATGAATGTGCTAGAGCAGAAATAGGGTACTACGTTTGCGAATTTTGCTGCTAATTATTTAATAATCGTTTGTTCGTATATTATTATTGCCACCGAGATGCCATATTACCCACATACAAGAGTTACTGATATTTTATGACTTTTTGTGGAAATATAAAAGAATAAAAGCATAAAATAAAAGCATAAAATATATAAAATATGAAATCGTTAGCTTACAAGTCTGCTACTTTAATTTTTGTAAAAATAAAATCGTGAGTTATTTATTTAGGAAAGTCTATAAACATATTCCGCTAACAAGTTAATTACATCCCTAAAAAATGTGAAACTTGTAACATGTTTTTGACAGAACAAAATAAAATAATTGATGAAAAATCTTGGTAATAATAGCAAAGCACACACACACTTCTAAAGTATCTCCTACGTAACCTTTACGAGTTTGGGAAAGTACGACCTCTTTTTTTTCATCAGATTCAATAAATAAAAAATGTTTAAGGAAGAATTGATTTTTACGATTTGCTGTGACACGTTAAAAAAACATGAAATTATGACAAAAAACAGACGATAGTGCAAGTAAGACAAATGATTTCATTATGATACCTTTTAATCAACTGGATAGGATATTTTTTTAATGCTGATATTATGAATTTTTACACGGTTTTTAATTTTTTCCCTCTTCTTCATACGACAAGAAAAACACTCACCGAGTTTATACCATAAATGTTTCATTTTCCAATTTTAGTAAGGAACTGTAAAATACTTATAGGGGATTACCATCCGTATTCGAATTGATGCTTTCCACTTTTCGTGTTTCAAATTCAATAAAAATTTAATGAAAAAAAAACAAAAATAACAAATGAAAATTTACCTAACACTTTTCATTTCTTAATCTTATTTTTTTGCATAAATTGGTAATTTGAGTCGAATTTGTGATTAAATTCAAACCACCCGTTTAATCGTTCAATCTCCCACTTTATTTATCTGCATTAAAAAAAATGGAAAAAGTGTCGGAAGTCTGCAACGGACGGTTGTGCGATTCAATTTACCGTATCGATCGTTTCATTCTTCTCGCCCCGAGCGCTGTATGCAAAACGATAAGAAAGCATTTGTTCGACATGAATACGAGACGCCTCTCGATGCCACGGTTAAGTAAACATTACCCGAGATCGGGTCGGTGGAACAATGACTCTTACTTTATCTGACTTTGCTTTGGTAAACGAAACTTGGGATGCTGGTCGCATTGCATCGCACCCGCGATATCAAGCTGCTACTTGTATTGATAAATAGATCCTTGCCGCTTAATAAAATGAGGCGATCCCTTGATATAGAAGCGAAATAGGATAATATGAAGACCCCTCCGTTTATCGAGTTGCATTCTCGTACTGTGTAGGGAAAGCCGAAAACTCGCGGGTTATGATATATCAAACTATTTTCCATGTCTAACCGGAATATATTAGAAAATAATTTTGGAGTATCGCGTTGAAGATAAAGATGTTTGTTTATTTATCTGAACAAACCTGGCTATCGTCTTAATACCCGATTAGAAAAATCATAAAACATCTATTTACATATTAAAATTAAACTTGAACATTCACAAAGGTAATGACTGGTAAAACAAAACGAGCGAGAAGTTTCAAACAATGAAAGGAGTAAGGTGATTTAGACGATTTTTTTTTATAACAGGTAAAAAATCTTCAAAATACCTAAGTTGGATGAATGGGTAGTGTGAAATTTTTACACACTAAAAACCCCATCATAAATATGACCCGCCTGAACTAGGCTGACCAGCGACTTTTATTTCATTTCTTTACAATTACATGGGTGGAGCATTTATAATAAGATAGGCCTCCTGTCGCATTCTAGACCTTCAATTCACGAGTTTAGTTGCATTGAGATTTCGGCAGATATCTGCCACATCGAGGACCACTTCCATCGCAAGGTCTTCGTGATTCTTCAACCAAATTATGAGTTTGGTTGCATAATTGTTTATTACTTCTGGAACTAATTCGGTGTCTCGGGTGCAGTTTAGAAGAATAACATTAATCATAAAACATATATATTAATGAAAATATTACCACATTTCTTCAATATTTTAATTTTGTTAAATGTTATGAAAAATTGATATTAAAAATTTTTAAAAAAATCGAACTGGTGTTTCCATAAAAAACTCGAACTCGTGTTTAAAAATGTCTCGATAAAGATAGACGACGAGAAAAGCGACCTTGAAATAATATTTGCCTCTTCGTCTGCCCCCGGAAATTAACCCCATGATAACAAATTAATTTTTTGCACTTCACTTCTCTAATTAAGCCATCACTCCTCGATGTTTATGTGAAACTGTCTCGTAAAAAAGGCCTGGGACACACGGACGGACGAACGGATACCGAGGTGACACATAAGTGTTATGTTTTTAAAACCAATCTTCCAACGATGACCAATCTTCTCTGAGAAAAATACCTTTAACGCTGTGACATATATACCGATTTCGAGGTGAACGCATAAGAGTCAAAATATATATTATACATTAATTTAATTTTATTCCATCTAACACACCCGAAAAATCTTTCCGGGAATGCTGTGATATTTCATTATGGGAAATTCAAGTGAACAATAAACATGTAACAATCGATTGAATTGGAGTAACTTTATTTTAAACACTACGTGGATCTAGTTTTATTTAAGAATTCTTATATTATTTGCAACGTATTGAAAAAAAAATATATTTCTATTCAACTTATCACGCAAAAAAGCTGATGGACATAGAGTAAGAAAAGATATGGTTAAAGCATATTAAAGTATAAAGAGAAGAAAAAAACACGCAAATAACACGATTGCAGTACAGGTTGGACAGATTAAGAAAGAGATTAGTGTATCAAATCTTCATAAATAATCTGTATTGATATAACGTCAAACACTGAAGTAAATGAGTTAATAAAAAACTGTGGGAGTATATCGTAGAGTATAGTTTGTCTTAACGGTGAAAAATTCACTTTACAGTTAAGTAATTTGAACATAATTAGAGTAAACTGCCCAAAAATTTACTCAAAAACTGAACAGAATGAAAAAATTTTCAGAAGTGTGTGAGTGTATGATATTCTTAAAAAGTTTAGTTTGTAACATTAGGCATAAAATTTAATACAACTATATCCTATTCTGAAGCCAGGGCAAGATGCTACCAATTGCAAAAGTTGTAGGCCTATTTCGCTCACTTTCATTCAGTGTAAAATCATGGAACGAATCTTTCACACCAGACTGATGAACTGGATTACCGAAAACAACGTCCAACATTATTATCAGACGGCCTACAGTCCCAAACACAACACCGTGAACCAACTCTTTTATGTCAGTCAGTTATTGATGATCTTCAAGAAACGTCTCATAGGAAAACCACAATGGTACTCCTGGATTTATCTACTGCCTTCGATGGAGTATGGAGACAGAAACTTATAAACATTATCCACACAGCAAGTATTATACCAAACTTTCTCATGTAGATAAATAACTTCCTCAGAGAAAGAGTCTTTAAAGTCAAAATGAAAGGCACTTTCTCAGATCCATGTCTTAAGCCCCTCCTTTTTCTTCTCTATCTGAATACAATTGATCCTTACATCACGCAAGTAAGTGGAAGGGATAGGTTTGCCAAATATGAGGCAAATGATTGGCAGGGACAGCGATCCTTATAACAGGCAAGTGATTGGTGAGGACAGGGATGCCAAAATAGCATGTTATGCGGATGACATTGCAATCTGGCACATACACTCTGATCTTCAAAATTCACTAGTAGTTCTCAACAGTAGTTTGAAAGGTATTGAAGCTTGGTCTAAAGAGCTTAAATTTACTATAAATCCCGAGAAAACAAAACGGTATATCATTTCTACAGATCGAAAACACAGAAATTCTTTCAACCTGAACTTAAATCTTTGTGGATCCAGAATCAATCGAGTGTTTCATGCTAAGTATCTCCAAATTGAGATTCTCCAACCACCTAGAACAAACTTCGAACCAAGTCTTAAAAAGATTTAACATTTTAAATAGTATTTTCGGTACATCCTGGGGATCAAAATCCAAAACTCTCCTGAATAAATATACCTCGACTGTAAGGTCCATTATTGAATATGCCGCACCTGTATGGGCACCATTCGCCCCTTCTGTAAAAGAAAATATCGACACTATCCAATACAGGGCCTTAAAAATTATCAGAGGGGCTATTTCTTCAGCCAACAACATTAAAGCACAATATGAGTGTGGTTTTTCCTCTTTAAAAATCGTGGGAAATTAGCCTCACTCAAATTCACAAGCAAGATTCGAAACTTACCTAATCGTCACATCTCAAATAAGATACTTAACACATGAAATGACAAAATCAAACTTAAAAGATACAATGCAATTTTATACCAAAGTTCGCAAAGAAATAAGCTTAAAACATGGGTCCATTGATAGTCTGACAATCAATTTATGTAATTACCCCCTTTTTTATGTAAAAGCCCCTTCTTAGTATAAGTCCTCCTTCACAGGCAAACATCAACTCAAACCTCATGCAACGATGTACGAAGAAAGAACCCGCCTTGCTCATTAAGGGATTCACACCATCGTGAAGCAGAAAAGCTCAACTTTAGACCTGGTAATTGCTTATACAGATGAGTCATCCGACTGTCAGTTTGATAGGGGAGGTGCTAGTATCTTATTTGAATGGAAGAGAGAATAAAAAGAGTCTCACAAGATTCCTGTTGGGATCTCCTGCGTTTATGGGATATCCTGCCTCCAACTTCACGTATGAGCTAATTGCAATAAAAGGAGCTCTGGATATTTTCCACGCTAAACAGCTCAACATTATAGCAGCGTTATTGTATTCTCCAACTCAAGATCTGCTCTGTAGGCAATCCAGAAAAGTGCACAGGACATTATTACACTTATGAAGAAAATAATAACCACTGGAAAAACATTTCCATACAGTAGATTCCGGCACATGTTGACATTTTCAGCAAAGAACAAGCAGATAACCTTGCTATAGAGGCCCGCAATCAGCCTCAAACATCCAAATTCTCAACACGCACAGATGCTGACGTAGTTACCAGCTGCAGGCGTACTCATTCACAAACCAAGAAACACTCAATGTTCTTATGATAGATCTGTTAGAAATGAAATTTTATGCAGTTTCACTATTTTTTTCAATGATTTATATACAGAATGTAGACTATTTTCAATTTATATTAACGTTGCCAAAATATTTTTTCCTTAATTTTATCGTAACTCTTTGTTCTTCAAAATTACACCTTAATATAATATTAAGGTAAAAAATAAATATGATAGCGTATTTAAACTTTATATATTACATAAAGTGATTGTTATATAAAATAATACCGTATTAGAAAATTTCAAATATTCTTAGTGAGTGTTTTGAACTTGCAATATATTCATCCAAAAATAAAAAGAACAAAAATGTAATTAATCCTTCAACGATTCAGTTTCTAAATAATGGGTCTCACGGAAGTTTTATTGGGCGGCTTTAACATCATTATTTTAAGTGTAGTAGATTTTAACCGAACGATGAAAGTTAACAAAACAACAGCATTTGACACCCCATATATTTTAGTATAGCGAATATAAAACCACATTTAAAGTATACATATTATATAAACTGACTGTTATATAAAATATATCTCATTAGTAAATTTTATGTACTTTTTGTGAACATTTTGAAGCTTGCGATATATTAACCCAAAAATTAATGAAGAGAAATATAAATAGTCCTTAACGATTCTGTTTCTTCTTTTGTGGCACGGAGTTCTAAAAATATTGATATAAGAATACACACTCAAAAAAAGATTCATCCAGTTATCAAATATTTAGGCTAAAGATATTTCTAGAAAATAATCTGAGTGTAATCTATATTTATAACAAAGATTCTAAACACTACATCATATTGAGATTTTATTAAGAGACTGTAACTTCAACTTTTTGAACTGAAAGATAGGGACAAAGCAAACAATAGATTTACTTCATGCCTTACTGTAGTGATTAACATAAAAAAGTTATAAAAGGTCTTTAACAAAATTGTACTCGAAACCTTGACATTTTACTAACACTATTTCCACGCGCGTCCTCTATCCTCCGGTAAAGAAAACAAACTAATTTCGGGAGGTACGAGTAGTTCAAACACTTTGGAGAAATCCAATCAGGATATTCAAATACAAATCTATCGAAACAGGGCTCATGTTCAATTGAACACTGCTCCTCTTCAATCAAGTTCCAGCATAGCTTAGTCAGCACGATCGAAGACAAGCCCACGTCTATATCAATATTCTGCTTCGACTACATCAATATTGATGGATAAACATGAGACGAGCTTCCTTGGTGAATTAAATAATGAGGATCAGTTATAAATTGAAAGAATTTTAGGCACGTTTTTGGCATACGCTGCGGTCGACTTTTGGCGTACGACACTTTGAATGGCACTATTTGGTTAAACAAGTCTATTCATTATAGGCAATATGTTTATAACTTAAATAAACTGTATGTAATCACGCCGAACTGTTATACTTTGGTCAAAGTTCATTTGTTATTTAACACACCTAAATTTACTAAATATAATTAACGTGATCCCAATACAAATGATAAATATTAAATATCATTGGACCCGTATTTCAGACAAAAATTTGTACAGTATTTTGTTTTAAACAAATGTGCTTTTTATTTTATAAGCCCAATAAAGTGCATTATATTGATGAATTTTTTATATTCATTTATTTACTTATATCATTTTCAGCAATTATCCGAAGTTAGTCGCATTTTTTAGAGAAATGTAACACTTAAAAAATAAATCGGTTATAGTTTCTGCATGTAAATAATACAAATACAGTTAATTAAAAGACTATAAAAGAAAAAAAATTAGACCATATGACTTATGTCATTAATATATCTTCTATCTTCAATACTTTATTTGTTGTGTGTACTTTTCTAGCCCAAAAGTTCATTTATACTTTTTTTACTTCAAAAAGTGAAGTCACTATTTACGGCCAATTTACGATTTTATTGAAAAAAAATAATTCACATGATGTCCAAAGGGACAATTAATTTATACGTAAATCGTATCTTCATAACTACCAACGGACTAAAACGGTATTTCATAAGGCCACTAAATATCCCATAAAATTTGGCTGATGAAATTTTGCAGTTTGTGAGCCAAATTTGCGACAATACACATAAACACGACTATTACGAAACATTTATTCACGTGCTTTTTTCCCCATAGGTGTGACTTTTTATTTTTTTTCTGTTTACCAGCAGACAATTTCCACAAACTTTGAGAACTGCGAATATATCGTTCTTTTTTGTACATCGCTGTAGGTATAAACAATTATTAGGAAATATTTGCCCGACATGAATACGAGACACCTTTTGACTCCACGGGTAAGTAAATATCGCCAGAGCACGAAGCGATGGAACAATGTCTCTTTATCTGACTTTGCTTTAGTAATAGGACTCGGTATGTTAGTCGTATGGCATCGGGGCCACGATATACAACTGCTAAGTAAATACGCAGCGTCGTACTTATATTAATAAATAGGTGAGTTCTGCTTAACAAAATGTTCGGATGAACTCTTGATGAAAAGCCAAGAACGATAATATGACGGCTTTTTCTTTCCTCGATGTGTATGAGCCGTCTGTATTGGAAAATGTGTCGAAAACACTTGGGCTATGAAGCGACTACCTATAGTTATAATGTTATACCAAAATATATTAGAAAATAAATAAAGAGTTATCTTTTCACAAATTGTGGGCTATAATTTGTACCATTACGACTCTCGCCATAGATTTTGTATATAATTTAAAAAATCATTAAACTTCCGTTCTATGCGTTTAAAATAAACTTAAACATTCATAAAGGTTATAACTGTTAAAATAAAGCCAATTGTTATTTTAGCAACCTGTTACAAATGTAAAAGGTGTAAGGTGGTTTAGAGGAATAGCTTTCATAAATAAAATATATTAAAAACAGGTATATTAAATGCATTTCTTGTGTGTTTTACTGTCATTAAAGCTACGGTTTTAATATAGATTTAAATGACTTAATACAGACCAAGCACCGTGCCCGTAATAATATATGAGTATGATCCGCTTAATAAAGATTTTGGCACAGTTACTTGATGAAAAGGCGAGTAGGAAAATATGAAGGCCTTTACGTATAGTAGACCATGCGTGTAAATTTTTGTGTGATAGCTTTTAAATAGGATAATTATTGTAACTGGAAATGTACTTTAAACTATTTGGTAAATGATATTTTTATCTTTAAAATTAAAACGTAATCCTTTCTCACATCAAGATAAGTTAGACAACGATGTGGGAATGACAAAAATATTATTACGGCTCTTGAAATTGTAGTCCACATCAGTCTTGGGTTTTTTAGTGCACTTAAGATCGCTCAATTTCATTCGTTACTTCTGATGAAATGGGCAGCTCTAGTTCATCTGAGGATAGGGTTTGCCAGATCCAAAATCAGAAAAAATCGAATGTAAACTGTTTCACTGGATATTTTATCTTAATAACTAAACAAGACTTTTCTATATGAATAACTGAAAATTAATATTTGGCTATTGACAAAATGTATAATTTTAAAAGAAAGATTATTTAAATATTCAATGAAAAGAAATAAATTTACGTATATTTTTTTTCATAATCTATATTTTGTTAAACAAAACATAAAACAAACTCCATCAGCTTTATATACAATAAGTGATTTAACTTTTCAATATATTGCCATATTTTTTTCGCGACGCACGTTCTTTTCCGTAACAGTACATAATAAGCAATTGTTGTGGCCTACGCAAATGTTATGAGAAAGAAACTATAAAGACGATTCTAGGTATCACAGTTTTTGAGATATTCACAATAATACAAGTGTACCTCCTATTTGATTAGCTCGTTGTATTAGAAAGTCAATGTAAGTGTTGAGTTATGATTAATAAATTAATTTCACTTCTGACAAAGTGCGAAACCCCAGATGCGCCAGTAGAATTTTTATTTGACTTCTTTTCTGTAGAATTCCTGTTGGTTTATTTATCTGTGTGCCTATTTACCTTTTCATTTTTAAGTAAACTACCTTACCGATTTGAATAGGATCTTTTTCGGGATAGTTTTTGCAGTTTATATTAAAATGTAGTCAACATTTTGCCACTATCGAATATATTCTAAATGACTTGAAAGTAAATTATTGAAACCAAAATAAAAAGAAATAAAATATAAATTACATTCACTTAAATAATAGATAGAACTTTTTCCCTTCATTAATCATTGTTTAGAGAATCTCCGCGCCATAAATTAAGGCTGTTAAGGACGAGCAGCTTGTATAATTAGGACAACGCACCTCAGTAAGAGTTGAGAATTGATATGTAATTCCGCAAAATACAGCAAAACTGGTAGGAAACGTTAACAAGCGTATTAGTTGCTTACAAATTCATAAATTTTCTAAGTCTTTTTTATTAACGTTTTTGAAGTTAGTACTTAGGGGAACTTCTTAGGGACTTTGGTTTCTATATTTTATAAATTTCAACTACCGACACATAGCAGATTTATTGAGTAATCGTATAACATCATTTCATAACTTTACAACCTCCACGATAGTCATCAAAACTTGATCTCATATAGCTGAATTATATACAACAAATGAGAGACCAAAAGGTAAGAAGGCGCTCAAACATAAATACCAAGGCAACCGCCAAATAAGATGGCCAAGATTGCATTGGCTAGATGACATTGTGACCAACCTACATGAGCTGGGATTCAAAATTGGAAAGATTGGCAGCATCGAGGGCCATCTGAAGACGAGAAGGCGCAGATACATCATGAGGTATATCGCTGGATAAATAGGGAAATAAGCAAGTAATAGTAAATCGTAAATACCAATTGAACGAGATTTTTTACGTTTTCCTGTTAAAACTGTTCAATAAATGGCTTAATTTAACTCTTTCGCGGCCAGGGTTCCTACCCTTATTTTGGAATTAAGTACTGCATATTATTATGAATTAAAATCATAAATTAAATCTAAATTATATTTTGTAACTGTAAAAAGGAGTAATTTATTTCAATATTTGGTAACCATTTTTAGAGAAATAGAGTACATAAAAAATAAATGAGATATGCGGCTTTGGATATACGGCTTGGCAACCGCAATGCCTGGCTTTTTATGCCATTGGCGCTTACCTGTGACATTAAGCTACATAATTTTAAAAAAAATACTCCTACCTAGCCAATATACGACTAGGAATCGAAGCCGGGACCGCACTGTGTACAAATCCATAAAAGACCGTAAGCTTGTGATCAACCCAACACACCATTAACATAAAATCAACTGACTACAAAAAAATGTTATTAGACTGTATGAATTATATTCTCTTTTAGTATGAATACATATCGTTAATTGTAAGTAATGTTATTTTTTTAAATTCTTTATTTACGGTGCGTTATTTTTTTACCCAAAAATTTATATGTGCACTTTCTTGCATTAAGGTGATAACTCTATTCATGGCTTATTTACAATTTTATGGACAAACAGGAATCTTTCACGTGATGTCTAAAGCGACAATTAAGTTGTACATAATTGGTATCTACGCAACTATCAACGGATAAAATGACATTACATAAGGTCATTTAATATCACATTTCGATAGTAACTTTTTGGATCAGCTAAGTTTGCGACAAAAAAGTCATCTTGAACCATTTAATCAGGTGCTCTATGCCCATGTGCGCCAAGTTTTATTTTTTCAATTAACGAAAAGAAAGTTCCTGATGGTTCAAAAACGGCGACGATGCTCCTCAGTAACTAACGATTTAGCAAAACAGTGGTGCGATAGAATTTATCAACTCTGTCGCTTCTTGAATATTACTTTTATACACAGAGTTGCTATGTAAAGAATGATATGAAAATGTTTGGCCGATATGAATATGAAACGCCTCTTCGATGCCGATAAAATTAAATATCACCCGGCTCGATGGAACAATGTCGCTTTATCTGATTTTGTATTATAACGCACACTTAAGATGCGGATTCGGATCGCGTCACAGTTGTAATAACGCGATATTAACTAAAGACGAAACGCCGCGCTTATATTAATATACGTATGGGTAGGTACGTTCTGCTAACCGAGATATTAAAACAGTTACATGATGAAAAGTCAAGTAGGAAAATATGAAGGTCTTTTCGCCTGCGGGCCAAACTTTTGCGTAATTTCTCTTAAATGACATAAATATGACAACTGGTAATGTGCCATAAACCATTAAGGAAATGACACTTTTTTGTCCATGTACACCGCTAATAATATTCAATATCATTCGCTACTTCTTAACGTAATAGGTTGCTCTAGTTCACTAGCAGTTAAGGTCGACTTTTTTACATATAAAATTCAAATTTAGCATTTGACTAATTAACAATACATATTAATTTCTAAGAAAGACTTTATAACCATGCGCTTTTAAGAAATAAGTTTACCTCTGCTTTTTATAAATTAAATTAAATTTTTTTTATTTAAATGATTACTGAAATATCAAAACTAAAACAAAACAATAATATTACGTCTATCACACATAAAAAATGAAAAAGAAATTCTTTCGTTTTTACGTAATAATAATCAATGTATATATTACTATACTACAATACACTTCTATATATTATTTTATTTTATTTAATCGCCAAAAAAATTCAGACAGATTGTACATGACCTTATCAGCCGAACTAAAATGAAGAAAGCCAAACATGTATAGCTAAATCCGAATATAGGATAGCCCTACCTGTTGTGATTGGTATTCATTGATTAAAGTAATTAAAGCATATTTTCTTTTCATATGTCTTTCGAAGTTTCCATTTGAGCTGTATTAATTAGCATTATGTCTATCTAACGGCGTATCTTTAGTAAGATGGTTCCATAGGTGTTGAATCGATGGTTCCATAGGTCGCATGGCGTGTCGAAGGACTATCATTCTGATTGACATACAACTTTTACAGTGTAATAATTTATAGTTTCCAGATTGACGTAGGCTATATAATATCAATATAGGTTTTATTGTCTTTAATATATACTAAATAATGACAACATAGTCAGAGAAAAAGTCGCTGGTGTTTGTGATTTCGTGACGAACACTGGCAGAATTATTAAATATACACTGATAATAAATGTGGGTGAACGTGGGTAAATCTTCAAAAGCATAAAGAAAAGCCTCTGAGAGTGTTTACCTATCGTTTATGGATAAGCTAATTAATAGTTTTTAAGTTAAAAAACTGCGTGAAACAAAATGAAGAAGTTTAGGCCAATTTTTTATTCTTCATTTAAATTAATATCACAAAACGTTTCAAGTGTTTTCTTGAGATTAAAAATTGTCATTTCACATTTTTAATTTGGGTTAGCAGTATAAGAAAAATTTAAAGGTTTTCGAAAGTAAACAAAAGTATAAATATGATTTTGATGACGTTCAGTACGATGTATTCGTGCGTATAAATGGTAAACAGAGAAGGGAGAAAAAACGGGTACCTTTAGCGAGGGAATATCACAAGCGCATAATCTCGCATTTTATTATATTTTTTATTAATTTATATAAAACGCAGAAAATAAATACGTCTCGGAATGATCTATTTAAATCATTCAATTGTACCTATACGGGCGAGCAATTTTATATTTAAAAATTGTCCTGGTACTTTATAATTTGAATGAACAGTGTAAATGAAATTAAAAGGCATTTGAAATTGAAATAATTTTCGAATGCTTTTTAGAAAAGAAAATAAAACCTAGTATTTCCATTATAATACCGCTTCACTTCCATAAGTGCCGTTGATTAAGAAGTAATCGTTTAAAATGCTATGCGATTTAGGTCTTCGGCATACTATTATTTTTTTCAATCAAATTATGTTGTTAACATAAAATAAACTAAAACGTAATTTAAAAAAGTAGATTATTAACATGGATTATCAATCTCTAATAATAAATATTTCGAATGTTACCAAGTACTTATTATAAATAAAGTAATGAATTAATTGATTTTTCTTCACTTTTTTGACCACAACTTAAAGAGAAGTTTAAATAGCGTCGATGTAAAACATAGTTTTCGATTAACGTAAATGTAAAACGTAGTTTTATAGGTGTTAGATCGGAAGGTCAAGATTAGATTACAACTTTCGTCTTGCACTCAGCTTCAGGTAATTAGGACTCGAACATTTGACCGCAAACTAACGATTACCCAACGCAAGCAACCGCCAATTGTTGTGTAGGCGCGGGAAGCTCTATACCCCATACTTCTATTAGAGTGTTGTTGACTCATTATCCTTAACTATCGAAATTTGCACTTAAAGGTTAATGCCGCTCCAGAGCGTTACGATAAAGTTACGTAATTCCGTGAGTAGATAACTGGGTCATCGTTATAGCAACTTGTATAATGTCGTCATGTATGCAAGTTGTTTATATTTATTATATTGTTTGAAAAGGATACAGAGTGTTAGAAAATGAAAATTCTTGCTTTGGTGATTTTTACATTATATTTTTGGGATTTTTTAGAAAATTTAAAATTAAATATTAATAATTATTAATTTTAATTATTTATTACTTTGAGGTAGTAATAAGCCCAGCGCGCCGCACTGCAATACAACAAATGTCAAAAGTCAAGTCTGGCAAATTATGATCAAAATATTCCTTTCTTACATATATTTCCCTAGTTATAAAATACAAAAATCGTGACCAAAATTCTTATACTTAAATCCTGCTCAAAGCAGAACGAAATATTTTCTATATCTTCCTCAGATACCTATATCACCAAACTTGGCAAATAACTGAGCCGAAGGCAGCCATCGCCACCAGCAGTAGTTTAGATCAAGAAATTTTGTGTTCTCTTATATTTTGTCACTTTTCATTACTTTGCGAGTGTTTTTATTTTACGTTTTCATTCCAAATTAAGCACTGATATTATTAAATATGTCGCCTGATGATTCATGTTTTGTAGAGTGCTTTACTAATTCTTAGTACTTTTCAGCAATATCTGGACTCTTGTTAATTAAAAAAAAACAAAGGCGTATTATCAACAAATTTTGTAATTAAATATTTAAATATATACAATGCTGCCTTTTAAAGCCTATGCAATTCCTATATTTTTCACCGACGTTCTGGCTCGATAAACAAAATATCGTACAAATCTGTATTAGCAAAGCATTGAATGTCCTGAAAGAATTGAAGTTCAATTTTCCACCAGAACCAACAAAGAATAGCAGGGAAAATTAAATTTCTAAATAATTCTAATTTTCCAGTTAACACATTCCTCATTAACTCTTTTTAAGATATTAGTATCTGCGGTATCATTATGTCAACAGAATAATATGCGTCCACTACATACATCTCATAAAACAGTAGAGCCAAAAAACATAGCTGAATGAAAGAATTTTTCAAATTAACGAAAATTACAAATGAATAGAATAGCAGTTTCCATTTTTTATTCTCACCTCTTTACCCAAATTAATTACTTACAACCAAGCTTGCGTTCAAATTGTTAGGAGTTCCAATCAATTGCTCTGTGCCCGCTATTTCATTGTCCCATATTTACGAACAGACAATCTCGTTGAGACGCTGGAGCTCCGCGAGACGGTTCTTGACGCGATTCAATTTATTGAATCAATTTTTTTTGTACACCGCCCGCCCGCGACGCTGTATACAAAATGATAAGAAAACATTTGCTCGACATAAATACGAGACGCCTTTCGATGCCACGGATAAGTAAACATCTCCCGAGCGAGGGTCGATGGAACACTCACTTTATCTGACTTTGCTTTGGTAATGGAAACCTGGGATGCTGGTTGCATCGCGAACGCTATATTGAGCTACTAAGTAAAGAGGCAGCGTCGTCCTGGTATTGATAAATAGATATGTGTGGTTTAATAAAAATATTAGGGCGCTCACTTGATGAAAAGCGGAAAAGGACAGTACAAAGGCTCTTTCGTTCCTCCATTTGTACGTGCTGACTGTGTAGGAAAATGTACCGAAAACTTTTGTGTCGCGGAACAGCAACTTGTCGATATACCATTATGTCCAAAATATGTTAGTCAATCATTACGGAGTTCCACATCGACAACCGACTCGTACCATCGCCTTTATTTATATTAAATGTTGGATATAAATAATTTATAAAATTGTAGTATATTTATTCTATCTATTCAAATTACAACTGAACAGTCACAAAGATAATAATCTTTATAATAGAATCAAAGTAGGAAGTAAGAATTATAAAAATGGTAAAAGAATTTAGACTAATAAATTTAATAAATAAAATTTATTGGTGGGGTGGGAAATTTACTTTAAATCGTTATTTTTTCACTACCATTAGTACTTCCATTGTAGAATAAATTTAAATAACTAATTTTTTATAATAAATGCCGTCTTAGGTAATGTGAAAATTTTCATCAATACAGACCACGATTTTTTGCCAGATTTTCCTAAAATATAATATTTCTGATAGAATGGGGGTATGAGGGAAGGGAGCGGAGGACCATTTTTGGATTTTTAGTTTTTTTGATAAATTTTATGGAAAGATGACATTAAAAAATATACTGAAATTTTTGAGGCCACGTTTTAATAAGCTTTACTTAGAAAATGTATCAAAATATATTGTATATACAATGTTCATGAAAGAATTTTGTTTACCTCTTCGTTCACACCCTAAAACTGAATCCTACGATAAAAATTCGACCTGTTGCATTTAAAATTTGTAACTCGATAACACATAAGCTACAAAAGGTCTCTGAGAAAAATACCCGTGACCCAAATAGTGACATATGGACGCCTAAGTGAGTCCTTAATAATTTTCTTCGGAACATTCTTGTATGAAACCCCAAAAATAGTTAATATAATTTTACTCTAACCATTCTGGTACGATAACCTATAATATTATTAAACAAAAGTGGTTATTTTAGTTAAACACTAATTAAAACGCATATATAAGCCATCACTACTCAACGTTCAGTGTCAAACAGTCTGAGAAAAAAGCCTGTAAGCTATAGTTTTGCTTTTACAGGTGTGTTATAGAATAATAAAAATAGTTTTATTAAGTAAGAAATGGTTATTTTAATTAAATACCTATTCGATAGAGTTAAGTTGTTTTGTTAATTTAAATTCCTTTAGTTCGATAATTTTAAAATAATGGTACTAATATAGTTAACATTTCATTTAGTTACATTGTATTCGGAATATGAGATAAACGTTTTTCATCTGACTTATATACATTGAAAAACATTAATTATTGGAAACTCTTCGGATCAGTAATTTTGATACAATGGAAGGTGAAAACATAAATTTTAAACGGCATTTGACGTTTTTTTTTAAATAAGGTTTATATTCAGCGAGATAGTTTTCACTTTATACTCACGTTACATACAAAAATTAAAATTATTTTCACCCTTATGTTTTTTTGTTAAACTTTTTTTCCTTATAACTACATATTAATATTGTATAAAGGTCAAGGAGGAATATTGTAGTGCACTTAAATCTATACAGTTGACATAAACTGACGTCCCCGTGGTGTGTTGGGTTGATCGCAAGGCGTAAGGCTTTTGACGGCTCGGCGCATTGCGAGAACCCAGGTTCGACTTGTGTTTTGGTTAACGGTAATAGATTACTTTCGTGACAATAAATCTACCACATGTATTAAATGTATACATTAAAGTACGTAAACAAGTAAACAACCTCATTGTTACAGAAAATAATGCTATATCAGTAGACTTTATAAACTTTTATTGAGTGTTTTGAATTATGTCACATAATGATTTTAAAACGAACAAACAGAAATGTAAAGAGTTCTTTAAGGATCCTCATTCTTTATCTGTGCATGGGACATAGAAACATTGACGTAATAATATAGCATGAAAGAAAGATTGATTCGATAACTAAACGTTATACAGAGTATAGAGAGCGAAAAGTATATACAGAAAACAATCTTGATAAGCCAATACTCGGGACAACGATTATATTTAAATACTTTATCAGAGATGTTTTAAAGAAGCTGTAACTTTAATATTTTCAAATGGAATCGATTTTACTTGAAAGATATATATATTAATAAAAATACTTCCTTTCTTAAACGCCTGACTGTTATGGTTAGTAAAAATAAAGGAAAGTTTTAGTAGACTTTAACCCACTCGACACCTTTTAAATTTTATTCACACTATTTCCATGGACTTCTACACCATCCTATAACGATATTAAACTAATATTGGTGAATAATTAAACGCTATGAGGAAATCGATTAGAATATTCAAGATTCTTCAACAATATTAACAATATATAACAATATATTTCAACAATATTCCTTTTCATTCAAGTTCTAGCACTGCCAAGTCGGCAAAAGCGAAGACACGCAAAAATCTCCAACGATATTCGGAATCGATTACATCAACATTGATGGATAAATATGAAGACGAGCTTCCTTGACAAGAAATGAGGAACAGTTACAGATCGATGAAAATTTGTAAACGTCTTTACTACACGTTGTGGTTACCGTTTGGCACACGACACTTTAGAATGACACTTTTGGATGATAGTTGTCTTATTCACTACCGCTGGTACTTCTATAATTTAAATAAACTGTATGTACCCACGCCTAAGATAAATACTAGTTAGTTGTTACCTAATACGTCAAAATTTGCTCAATATACTTAACGAAATTTCAACCCATTTTTTAAATACTACAAATCGTCGGCCTCATAATTTATATTAAAGTGCTATATGTTATTTTGAACAAACATAATTTGTATTCACAATTAAATGAAACTACGTGATGTATTATTATTTCTACTTCCTTTAATTTCTTTACCACGACCTAGGTTTCGTTATATTACAACATCTTCAGGTGGTATATTAGCAAAGATAGAAACATTAGCAAAGATATAAATATCTTTGCTAATATCCCACCTGAAGATGTTGTAATACACTGAAACCTAGGTCGTGGTAAAGAAATTAAAGAAAGTAGAAATAATACTACATCACGTAGTTTCATTTAATTGTGAATAATGCATTTGTACAAAATTAACGCCAAATATATTCAATATAATTTGTATTTTAAAAGTGCAGTAAAATGCGCTTAAATTATTTCGTTTTATGTAATAATTAATTTACTTATATAATTTTCAACAATTACCCAAAGTTAGTCGCAATTTTTAGAGAAAAGCAATACATAAATAATAATTAATTTTAATTTCTGCACGCAAATTAATGCGAATACATTTCATCGACAGAATATAAAAGACAGAATTTAGACTATATGAGTTCTATTTTTAAAATATGCCGTCTTTTTTAATACTTTATTTATCCTTGTATATGAACGGACAAATATGGAATTTCATAAGGTCTTAAAATATTATACGATATTTTGGTAGTAGCTTTGCATCAACCAAGTTTAGTATAAGATACATAAAAACTATCACGAAATGTTCAATCAAGTGATTCTCCACTCATACGGGAGTGTTAATATTTTGCCTGGTAACAAATAGAATATTTCCACAAAATACCACAAATTCTATCACATCACCGTCACGCTTTATTGTTAGATAATAGGGTGCATCACCGTACTCTCTAACGATACAGCTATACAGTGGCGTGATGGAATTTTCTGAATCGGTCGCTTTTTTTAATACCGTTTTTGCACACAGTCTCATCTGCTACATAAAGAATGGTAAGAAAATGTTTGTCCAACATGAATACAGAAGGATTTTTGATTGCAAAGATATAAATAATACTCGGATCAATGAAAAAATGTCGCTTTATCTGACTTTGTATTATAACGAATACTTAACATGCCGTTCGTATCTCGTCACAGTTGTAATTACGCGATATTAAATACAGACCAAGCACCGTGCCCGTAATAATATATGAGTATGATCCGCTTAATAAAGATTTTGGCACAGTTACTTGATGAAAAAGCGAGTAGGAAAATATGAAGATCTTTACGCATAGCAGATCATGCGTGTCAATTTTTGTGTGATAGCTTCTAAATGGGATAATTATTGTAACTGGAAATGTGCCATAAACTATTTTCGTAAATGATATCTTTTATCTTCAAAACTATAACATAATATTTTCTTACATCAATATGAGTTAGGCAACTATGTTGGAGTAACAAATATATCATTACAGCTCTTGAAATTGTCCATTTGAATAGTCCATAACAGTCTTGGGCTTTTTAGTTTACTGAAGATCGCTCAATTTCATTGTTGCTTCTAATGAAGTGGGCAGCTCTAGTCCATCTAAGGTTAGGATTTTCCAGATTCAACATCGGAAAAAACCGAATGTAAACTATTTCGCTGGATATTTTACCTTAATAACTATACAATACTCTTTAATATGAATAGCTGAAAATTAACATTTGGCTAATTGACAAAATGTATGTTTTAAAAGAAAGATTATTTAAATACTCAATGAAGAAAAATAAATTATTTATTTTTTTAATAGTTTATTTTTTTTCATAAACTACATTATTTTTTAAACTAAACATAAAACAAACTCCGTCATCTTTATATACAATAAGTGAAGTAACTCTTCAATATATTGTCATATTTTTTTCGCGACGTATGTTCTTTTCCATAACAGTATATAATATACAATTGTTGTGGCCTACGCAAAAGTTTTGAAAAAAAACTATAAAGACGATTCCAGGTGTCATTGTTTTTGAGATATTCACAATAATACAAGTGTACCTCCTATTTAATTAGCTCGTTGTATTAGAAAGTCAATGTAAGTGTTGAATTATGATTAATAAATTAATTTCACTTCTGACAAAGTGGAAAACACAAATGCGTCAGCATAATTTTTATTTGACTTGTTTTCTGTAGAATTCCTGTGAGTTTATTTATCTGTGTGCCTATTCACCTTTTCATTTTTAAGTAAACTACCTTACCGATTTGAATGGGTCTTTTTCATATTAAAATATAGTCTACATTTTTGCCCCTGTCGAATATACTCTAAATGATTTGAAAGTAAATTATTTAAACTAACACAAAAAGAAACAAAATATAAATTACTTTTCTTCATTAATCATTGCTTTAGACTATCTCCGGGCCATAAGTTAAGGCTATTAATGAGGAATAGCTTGCATTATTTGAACAACTCACCCCAATAACAGTTGAGAATTTTGTATTTAATTCCGCAAAATACAGCACAAATAATAGAAAACGTTAACAAGCATATTCGTTACTTATAAATTCATAAAGATCCTAAGTCTTTTTATTACCATTTTTGAGGTTAGTAGTCATTGGTAATTCTTACGGAATTTGGTTGCTATGTTTATAAATTTCAACTGCCGATACATAGCAAATTTTTCGAACGATTTTATACCATCATTTTATAAATTTACAACCTCCACGATAGTCATCAAAACTCGGATGCTCATGTAACTGAATTATGTACAATGAATGAGAGACCAAAACGCACCTAAGAAGGTGCTCAAACATAAACCCGAAGGTAACCGCCAAGTGAAATGGCCAAGATTGCATCGGCTAGGTGATATTGGGACCAACATGCAGAAGCGGGGATTAAAAATTTAAAAGATTGGCAGCATCCAGGGACGTCTGGAGACAAATAGGTCCGGATACATTATGATGCACATCGCTGGATATGTAAGGAAATAAGCCAATAATAATATATCGTAAATACCGATCGAACGAGATTTTTTACCTTTCCTGTTAAAATTTTACAATTAATGGCTAAAACTCGGTTTAATCAATGCCATTCTTCGAATCAAAAATTTAACTGCAGCAAATCAATATAGTTTTTCATGAAAACTTACAAGTATGGACCACTTGATACCTTCGTAAAACAAGCAAAGGAGGCAATAAAGTAGAAGTCATTAGTCACATGAAAAATACCAAGAATGTACGAAGTGTATTCATGTGAGGTCAGCTGAATTGCATTTGATATTGTTTAACCATTAGAAATAATATAAATAGGAATTGTTTTACTTATTTCTCCTATATTCTACTTTATATTCATCCCACTACGATATTATAGTCTGTATTCATCCTACTACGGTGTTATAGTCCACATTCCTCCTACGGTAATCACCTCAACTATAGGTTGAGGGATTTATTTCCAATCTACAATCATCCTAAATAAGAGCTTTGAACAAAAATATTTTTTGAAGGAGGACGTGTGGTTGCCAAGATTAGGAAGAAAAATTAAACAAATAAGCAACTTCATATGTTAATAAAGCGTATTGAGATAAAGCATGTCAGTTTTTCGTTTTACTTACGTATATTTCAGGTACACATTTCTGCTATAAATTAATAACAATTAAATGCACAAATTCCCCATTATATCGCTCAAGTGGTGACCTAAATTGTTTATACACATATTTTGTTTTTCTCAGTTGTTTTTCATGATGTTGCAGGTAGGGTAGAAATTTCCTGGGTTATCCCCTCCTTAAGAGCTTTCAAATATCTGGAACGATGTTGGTATTATTCGAAAAAAAAGTCACGCAGGGTGATACCTAACGAAAAACGTGCTTCGGCAAAAACATTACTCCCAATTTAGGCCATTGCACAATACAAATCAGAGGACGCAATGGCAGTCAGAGCTTTATGTATGGATTAATATTTTATGAGGAACTCCACAAGCCTAAAACACTTTCTTGGGCACGGAGAAAGCCCGCAGTAAGAGCAAAAAAAGAGGTATTTTCCAAACTTCTTATTAACTAACTAATGCAGGAAATACGTCATTTTCAGCGACTATGTCTCTCCTGTCTACATTTTGATATATCAGTAAATAGCATTACGAAAGATATAGAAGTGTCACATAAAGATTGTCACAACTAAGATTATATTTCATACGTACATATAGTGCTGTAGTTATGACATATAATGGGAAGTATCTCCAAAACCTGTCAATATTAATGGTTAATCTATATTATTATTCAACAGCAATTACGCAAAGTCCTCGACTTCGGGAATTATGAGAAATATGGATATCAAAGTAATCAATATAACTAAAAGGATGATGAGTGCAAGTTTATTTTAACATGCTTTGTATTCTTTTAAACTGACTACTTCTGGAATAGGACAGGAACTGGGGAAACTACTTATCATGGGTTTTAACCCACCGAGAAAGGAAGTCTCAAAGAGGTCAAATAGTATGTTAACTCTTCCGGCAACTATATTATTCTCCTTAAAACTGACGAAAACAATGTAAATTGTGCAAATTTCTGGAAACAAAATTAAACAAAAACGTGATAAATTAATGAAATACTCATAATGAAAAAGTAAAAAGTAACAAAATTATATTTTGATATAAAGAAGGAATATGGTAATGAATTATTGTAGTGTATAAGAAGGATGACAGATAAATAAAGTCAGAGCAAAGGATATAACCAAAAATATTCAATGCTGAATGAGTTAATAGAAAATAAAAAATGTGTCAAATCCTTGTGCAGCCCATATTTTCAGTTATTAGTTTGTAGTATGATTATGTAGTGCTTTTAATTCTAACGTTTCTATATTCGACTGATACATCCGTCAAAGTTATTTTATTGCAAGGTCTTATCTGTCGGCTACTCACCAGAATTAAAGAACGATTGATTTGACGTTGATTGCTGGGCCTAAAATTTACTCAGCAATACATATTTTGTATATAACATGTTATTAATATACAGTATGTTTCAGGGAAATGTTATTTCAAAAGTGTTGTGTAAAAACAACACAATACAAGAATCACTCTTTGTGGAAATGTACAAAATATTTTTTTTAAGTATTAAATTATGAAGATAAACTATTTCTAAAATAAATTAAATACCATACATGCATACCATTGCTTGCTAATATTTGAAATATTTGCGATTTGAAACTTTTCAGACCACTGTTCGCAAATAATCAACTTCAGCGGTATTCGATTATGCCGTTAGATTTGAGAGTTGCTCTAAGTATTAAATATGATATAATGCCTCACTAATTACTTTCAAATATAACAAGGAGTCGTAAATGCACTGGTAGCAATTTAAATGTTAATTTTTTTAACTATTTGACTAAGATGATAGATACAAATGCTATTGTAAAAGGTCAGAAAGAAAGGCTGCGCTTTCGTGTATAAATAGATTTAATTAGTATATCCGGCTGACTTCTATGGATTGCTAAGTACGAAATAAAACAAGTATAATTAATATTTTTTTTTCGTATGTCATCCCGTTTTTTAAATATACTATTTCAACATAACGCAAGGGTTAGTTTTCCTGCAGTGCACGCATCGAGTGCACTACGATATTACCAAAGCTACGCGATGAACACCTTACTCAGCTACGAGTATCGAGTGCTACGAGTATATTATTTCGCAGGAAAAAAAAATTATTATACTGGTAATTCTGCGTTTTTCCTAAGATTTTCTTCATGGAGGTTCAATTTATGACAATGGAACATTTCAATTGAACCATGATTTAGGAATGAAAATATGTTGTTTTTGAAAATTAAATTATTTCTCTGGCGTAAAAGCCCAAGTGAAGAAAATGTTATATCTAATTTTCATTTTTGTTTGTAGGGGGGAATCGGAAAAAATTATGGTTCTTGTGCTTAATCAACATCTTGCATTTGGGTATATGTTTGTAATGTCTCTATTCGTAATTATATATATATATATATATATATATATATATATATATATATATATATATATGTATATACATATACATATATATATATATATATATATATATATATATATATATACTAATAATCACTTATAAGTAAAATAGAGTTATTGATTTTTTTTATTTTACTTAATGAAATTCCATTATTAATAAGTTTTTTTCAGTTTTGCTTTACATTTTCCCAATGACAAATATTTGGCACACCTTTCTCTCGCCTTTCCAGAATTACAGATGTTGTTATGAATATCCCAGTTTTTCAAGGTGTAAGTAAAAATTTCGTGATAGGATTTGCTTTAAACAAGATAAAAAAATATAACTCTTGAATGTTTCAAAAATAAACCGTATGTTACCTCCTCCCAAAATATTAATTTAACAAAGTAAATTGTTATTAGTAACCTAATAACAATTAGAGCAATAAAAAACTAAACCAAGAAAAACAATATTGTAATTGTGAAATTGACTTAGAACGAAAAGCTCTAATTTCCATAAACTTAGCGAACGAATACATCGACTGCGATCGCAATTCGTGTAATATTCTTTTCAAATCTGATCTAAGATTGATGTGGACAATTTTCTCGCCACTTTTGTACTTTTCGCTTTTCCCTCGCGATCGAACTTCCGTGACAAATATCACATCCGGCGCCCGTCCGGTCGTTCCTTATCCGCATATAAATTAGGTACTGACAAGTCATATATTACCTTTTCATTTTCAATGTATGTATATATTAGTAATAAATAACTATAGTACGCACTAGTGGGTTATATGAGGTATGTAGATTGCACGACTTGTTGAATACGGAGGAAGAAAGAATTTTGGCGTATTTCTTACTGCTGTTAGCCTTTGACGCAGGTGCAGGTTTGGCTTACAAATCGAGGGTTCCACATCTTCTTTAAAATGTAATTACTTTATTTTTTATAAGTCCTTACTCGTGTAGATATCTTAGGGTAATAACTTAATAATACATAAAATACTTAAGTATGTACGTATGTAACGTACATACTTAAGTACATACTTAATCTTCGTGAAAATCTCATGAGGTATGAAATCTAGAATATCGTTATAGTTTTTCCAAAACTTTTCCGTAGTCTTCTAAAATCCATGTTTTTCATAATTTTAGATCCGACATTCTAGAATATCAATAAAGAGAGGTGAGGCATATTCTTTTTTCATGTCTCTAAAGATAAGGCTATCGAAAATTATGAAAAAGAAGAATATTTTTGAACTTCTTTTAAACAGCTCTTCTAAACGATACCCATTAGTTTCAGAATTTAAATTGTTTATTTTATTTGCAGACTTTTTCCTTTTGAAACAAGAAACCCGAAACCTTTTAATTACGAGCAAAACTCGCACTACGAAGGAACACATCGATACCCATATGGATCATATACACATTAGGTAATTAACGGTTACACATTATTTCCATTAACCTATTTACAAATAATATTATTATTTTTCTTAACGTAAATATATTACCTAGTACATCTTTCGGAGACGTGACAACATCGTGAATTTCTCAAAAATTGTGAAATTAAGAAATATAACTTAAGTTTTACGGTGAACTTTAGATAAACTTCTGAGAAGGTTGTTCTTTTTGTATATTTTACTTCAGAAATTTCAGATTATTGTGGAGCGCAGTGGGGTCATTTTATTTTTGCGGACATGCTCAGTTATATTTTTAGAATTAAACATAAAATTCTGTAAACAGATTCATAGTATTGAAATCTGGCCTTTCAACTGATGTATTTTAGAATATTTATATCTGGCTATTTGTATACTACCCACCTCTAAAATTCCCATCTAAATATTTTGTTTTCAATTTTGAACTTATTGAGAAATTTACAGATTAATGTGCTTTATCGTTGGCCTGAATTTCAAGTTTTTACGTCTAACGCTTTTAAAAAAAATGGCTGTAACTTGGCAACGGGCTGACAGAAGACACTAAAAGTATTGTGTTTTATAAGGGCACTAAAAGTACTGTGGCTTTTACACGTTTTTAAACTATTAGTTTTCGACTTCATGGGGTCGTAACACGATTATTTATGTTTCGTTTTTTTTCTTCTGTTTTAAATAGTCAACATAAATGACCCCGAAAAATAATCTCATTTTAACAAGTGGAAAACTCAAAATAATTTTCAAAACTACTATTTCGTAACTCCCAAAAATGGTGGCGTTCAATGTTATTATTATACATTATTATTATATATGGAACAGACAACGCATTTATTATTTATATGAGGGATTGTGCTCATGAAACTGGGAGTATTTAAAGGGGTTCTGTAAAAGAATGTAAATTGTTTTTCGTTGAAATCTCAATTCCGAGAGCGATTTAATCAGAAACGGTTGAGAATTTTCATATAGTACCTTAACATTTTCTACTCAGTTTGATGCATAGAATCACATGTGAACACAATAAATAGTCACGCATTTTTACAACCGCAACTCTCTATTTCGGAAGGCCGGGAAATATTGCTCACTTAGCTCGCATATCTCCAGCTAAGAATTTTCCCTTAAAAACATGTAAACTTCAGGTCCTTTTTAGCCTATAAAAAGGGACCTTTCCAATGTCATCTTTGTTATTCTAGTTTTGTTTTCTTATAGAATAAATTTAAAATATTCCAGACAGCTAATTAGGATAGAAGTTTTATGATGTTTTGGTCAGCCACTCAGTGAATCATCTACTGGCAAAATTACGTCCGACGATATGTATTTTGATTTTGATTTTCCGAAAAGATAGACCTACAACAGTGGAAACTGTATCACAATTCATACATTTTAGAGGTCGTTTTTGCAAAACGGTTATCAACTCTAAAATGGTTTCCTCGTTTATCTTCCTTTCAATGAATGGACTCCTCCAGTTTTAAATGAGTTTTTTAGTAAAATTTAAAGGAGGAAATAGATTTTTCCACTTATATTAAATATGCAGATTTAACCGCAATAATTCAGAAGTCATTTGTCTAAGTTAAATCAATATTTTCGTGTTTTGTAAAAAAAATTACATGGAGGTATTTATTTAGAAAATATGGAAAGATCACCATTTAAAGACAGAATCACCATTTAAATCGTAGTAATATTAAGATATATTTAAAGAAAAAATACATTATGACGATATTAAAACTGTTGTTTAGATTTACGTAGGGTTGTCACATTTTTTAATTGAGTAAAACGATAATGAATTTTTGGACAATGAAAAAGGACGCAAGATAAAAAAAATACTCACGAAAAAACACTACTTATTCCGCAATTATTTACTAATGAAAAGATATGATAATTGACGTAACCCAGTTTCATCTTTGACAGTCGATCAATTAAGAATGTCTAGAATCAGTTAACAATGTTTGATTATGTAAGAAAATTTCGGCTAATTCATTGTTGATGTATTTCGTTTCTTTAATTAGCACGACCAGATTAGGATGACCGTTTAAATATAAGATTAGTTAATAATCGTTTAAATATGAGATTAGTAAATAAAGTATTTTAGCGTACTATATTATGTTCATGAATTATAAATTACGTTTTTTTTAAATAAGGTAAAATATTTAATTTTAAATTGCGGGCGACAACCCAAGATACGACAATTAATTACAAGGAAATAACTTATCCTTTGTTGACGTATTTTTTTTTCTTTGTTTATAATTCTATAATTAATGATGAGTAAAGTTTGAGATAAATTTTCTTCTCTGAGATCTTTTTGAGATTAATTAAATACTTAATGAATATCGTGCCAAACTAATTTTATTAGACAAAAAATTTACATTCACAAAAATGTTCTCGTTAAATCATTGTGTGATAAACACTTTTAATTATCAAATATTGTATTTTCTATGGTATATTCTCACAGTTTAATTAAGCCCCATAGAAGAATGAAAAAAATTTTAAAATTTCATTTCTACGGAATGTATCATCGGAAATTATTCCATATTTTCTAAATAAATACCTTGACTTTCCTGATTTGTGTTACTTTTAAATATTCATTTTATAAAATACATGTATATATATATATATATATATATATATACATATATATATATATTTATTTTTTTTTTATAAATCCCCAAACAAAATAGTGATTTAGGAGCAATTAAGGAAAAACAACTTGAAAGTTCAATTATCATTATGTCGGTACCAGTGATCATCGAACATTCATCCTCACTAATCTAAATAAATAATGAATCAGACTCACAATAAACATTGGAATAAGCAGGCGTTATGACCTTTCACTCGTCGCTGTCCTCGTTACCTGCCGCGTGATTGATTAACCTGCAGCGGCCCTATTGTTAGTTAGGGCTAGATGTATTATTATCGAGCTGAATAAAATTGCAAAATTAAATATTTCAACGGTTTTCTTTGATTAGATTCCTTGAAGATCAATATTTTGTTGAATAGCACAGGCCTACCTATAGAGTGCACCTGATAGTTACGTAATGAAAATTTGGACAATGCACTTTAGAATACTAAACACGATTTGTAGATAAATTTTAAATTTGTGAAGCCAGAACGTATTTCACAATGAGAAATAACCGACGCATTTACTGTTTTCATCATAATGAATTTCTGACAACTGTAATCAAAGTTAAATTGATTCTATTAAAATCTAGGTCAATACAGCCGTAACAATAACCACATCATCTCTCAATAATAATCTTCTTCCAAGGTGTCTTTAAATGTATTTACAATCAACGAATAAACCTTTTGCGAGTTTTAACGTACCTATTGCTGACAGTGAAACTAAACTAATTAAGTAATAAGGAAGTCGTCAACAAACTAACTACACGTTTGAAATACACAAGGTTGCGAAAACTCATGATTGGATAAACAGTGATCAGACGTTTCTTCGAATTAGGGTTGGGCACTGTTAGAAAATGTGTAACTCCTATATCGAATTGCGGTTTTCACATTCACATGTGGTCCGGAAAGCCTTTACTAATTAATGTCACTCAACGAAGACAGGGATATTTTGGTATCGGAATTCGTAGGATTATGACATTTTAACCGCTTATTCTTCATGACATTTTTTGTATATACCTCGGATTGGTACATTTATATTTATTTTGATACAAAATCGATAACGTAAATTTAGGATAACTCAATTTACTTAAGTATCATTAATATGAATTGTGGCTCATAGGGAATTCAAAATTTAAATGTTTTTAGGAATCAAAATTTAATTTAATTTTAATTAGGAATCAAAATTTATTCAAAATTTAAATGATTGTGCAAAATTTTCTTGAATTTGTATATGCATTAGCAAAAACCATATTTGTCTTTCGTTTTATAAGCTGTGGTGTTGTTGGTAGGAATAAATAAATACGTTTACGTAAACATTCTTATTTCTTACTTTGTAAATAATCCGGTTAAAAATTAAAATAATTATAATAAGCGATTTTTCACCTTTATTGTAAAAAGGTTTGATGTCTATATCAAATTAAATACCAATTTTTATGCAGTTTTCTCTAATCCCCTTTCACTAAGCGATAGATTTAGTAATAAATTTAATTATTAATATACACCATTCATTTAATATGAACGAAAAGAAGTATTTCTATACATAATCATTTTTATGTGTATGTTATGTTTTCCTTTTATAAAATGTAATGTGGTATTTTTTTAACTTTGTAATCCAAAATTCACGGAATAAAAAATAATTGAATTCTTCTAGTCTTGGTAGTAATTTTTCTCTCTAAAACGTAAGTTATAAATTTGTTTTTCTCCCTAAATAATGTTAGTAAAATGAAAAAAAACCCATTTATATCCACAGATATAAAAAACAGAAACTTTTGGGTATGAATAAAATGAATAGAAGTAGTGCTACAAAAGTTCCATACACATTTAGCCGTATATAAGCATTTAAGGATATAAAGTGTTTTTATTAAACTGTTTAGAAATATTAATATTATTTTTTACCATGTAAGTGTATTGCCTTTTTGAAATCGCAAAAGCTACAAAATTTAGAATCACCGCCATAGTTTCCAAATAAATTTAATATAATTTTTCCGTAATGCTATGTTCTTGTCATATTGATTCTATTAGTTTCAAAAATGGAGGGGGACAAACTTTCGCAGACATTTTCTATAATAACCCTAGAATTATCTAACGTAAAGTTAAAAATCGACTAATCGACTTAAGTAAAAAATCGACTTTATTTGCCTTTTTTAAATCTCTGCGTAGATCGGTTTTAACGTTAGCTATTGAGATATATGTGGGGGTAATATTCTTTATCAGTACGTCAAATTTTAAGTTTTCAAAAAGAAAACAAGTTTCTATGTCAAACGATAGAAAAATAATTTTGACAAACAAATGCAAATATGCAAGTGATCTTATGTAAATTCTGTTTTTTTTTCTATCTTTTGTACGGAACCTTAAACTTTTGTTAGCAGGTTTTTCATCCCTTATATTGCTAAATGTATTTCATTAATATGTAAATTAATATTTTTAACATTTCTATATTTCTAGCATTAAAATTCAAACAGTAAAAGAAACTGTAAAATTAATCAAAGAAAAAATTATATTTGCCGAAATTTTCGGTTGAGGTATATAAATCTGAATCACAAAAATATATTTTGTGTACATTTCATCCGAATGAGATAAGGACGAAAGAAAATGTCATGAGTTTGCACTCGCTTATTTCCCACCAATATCGAATATTAAGGTATACAGCAGCCTTTCCATATCCATACCTAACCAAGTGATAATCACATCGATGTTATATGATGGATATTACTTCGGTGAATCAGGGACAATGCGAGACTATTATTTTAAAATGCAACAACCTGTGTTTATTATATTAAAGTACTCACCAAAAAAATTAAACACTAACGGTATACATTTAAATTATTACACTGATTGCTTATAATAACATTCACGTGTTATATTAAATCATACTTAAAAAATTAAAATCAATAAAAAAATGCGCATGGTATGCCTATGAATGTAGATCGCCTGATATTTGCAAATATTGCGCTTCGTACGCTTAAAACAATAGTTCACTTAGTCGATGCAGAAGGGAGCCGAGTTTACCCGATTAGAGTCACTAACCCGAACCTGATGACTCAGCTTCATTATTTGCTCGGAAATTTATGGCAGGTACGTTTAAAAAAATTTTCACTACAAAAATAGTAACCTTTAAAAGATTTTTTATTAAGTTTTAAAAATATACATTATAATTTATAACGATTGTCATAAAATATAATTAATGTACACGTTTACAAGAAATTATTCCCTATGTAATTCCTAAATGAATCGTAATTTCCTCTGTTCTCCTTGTTCCTGCTGAAGAATTAATTACACGAAAACGAGCATTCCATAGCTACGTTACAGGCAAATTGAGTAGATTATAAAACACGTATTACATAGCTAATATTCGTGTTTATACTGTGTTTAACTGGCTCGCTCTTAATTTTAAAACGAATTCGTCAAATTTCAAGTAGGTTCCACCATAATTTCAGGGCAATTCCTTAGATTCCCATAATTACATTGAAACACCAAAGACAATAGTAAACAATGCATTTATTTTAGTGTACAGATATATTTAAATTAGGCAATGCGACGATATTTCACTACGAGCTCCCATTTTATTAATATTTTTTACTTCGTGATTTTTTCTATTTTGCGTCCCAGTTTGCTGAAGTTTAAAGTCCATGTACTTAATGAGAATATTTCACATCTCATCCCTTTTTCCATCCATTTAACTCGTTCAAAAATATGATTTACATTTAATTAACGCTCTTGTTATAATGAAAACTAAAAGTCTCATTATTCGATAACGTTTTGAATGATAACGGTCTGCCAGTGAAATTATAGCAAAAAATGTTTTTCCAGAAATGATTTACCTTTAAGCGACGTAGGGAGAGCACTTTCCCAGTTTTACCGTGAGAATTCTAGCAGCCGTCAGCGCATTTACGATGCGACAGTGGAACAAAGAAAAGTTAGAGGAAAGCGAAATAAGAATCGGTAAGTTAAAGAAGAGAGCAGGGTTACCGCAAATCGTTTCGGGCACGTCGATTCCGTCAGCTCCGTTTTGTTTTGTTATCTACTGCGGAATGAGTGTACTTGGACTTGCCAAAAATGTATGAGATACTGTTCGAGTATTATGTTTACGAGCCTGCTCTTAAGAGGAATTACCCTAGGTTAATTCTCCGGAAAAGGACATTATGCGATATTTAGGATTCCATCTATACGAAGGAAAAAAACGAAACCGTCATGACATTACTCACGTATTGGCCTATCTTTTCGATTGTTAGAACCGTTTTTTGCCGAAACTATTTGATGTATAAATTTAAAATTGATAGGATAATGATAAAGCATACTAAACGGGATATATCTTAATAGTTAACCATATATCAAAATATTAATATGAAAATTTTAGTTGGGGCAAATAGATCGAATTTTTTCAAATTCCTAGCGGCATTTGATATATCATTTGAAAGTTAGACTCTATGTTCCAAAACATTTTATTTTATAATTATGTGTAAAATAGTTTTGGAGATATTGTCAAAAAAGATCAAAAAATTTTTCGCAAAAACTGAATCGCATAGAAATTTGAAATCTGACAAAATTATTAAACATATGACCAAGTAGTAACAAAAAAATTTCGATTTTTTTCATCTCATTTTTCGTATAGGATATGAATTGAAGAGCTTTTTCTAAAAATATTGTTGAAAAGGTTTCTATAAAATATGTACCCAACTACCTTCACTCCTATATTTTTTTTAAAATAAAATCTAATCGATTGTGTTAATTACGTAGATAAAAAATTTTGTTACAGTATGAATAGTATTTGTCATGTTATATGTATATATATATATATATATATATATATATATGTACATATATATCAAAAAATTTTAATATAATACTAAAGGGGCATAATTGAATCTTAGTTCTCATTTCACTCTTAGTAGCGGACACCTTGGTCGATTTGGCTGAAAAAAAAAATGTCATAAAACGATCTGCCGTTTTATAAAATAATCACGATCTTTCGATGTAAGAAAACGTCTACGTTACCTGAATTTTGGATTGGTTAATTAGACTATTGGTTAAGACTATTGGTTAATAATTAAAAAAAAATTTATCCGACAAATTAAAAAAGTTACTTTGAAAAAAAGGCAGGTAGAAAAGTATGTTAAATTAAAACACATCCACATACCATATATATAAAAAACACCTTATAAATTAAAAAAACACATTTTAAATATCTCATTGTTCAAAGGTTTGTTGCACTTCCACATAAGTAGGACCAATTTTATAGAATAGTAGACCTCGGAATACCCCGATAATGCAATACGCACGCAGCTGATGAGGCCCATCAAGGGTATGTTTTTGTAACCAATGCTGTGTTATTATAATTTTTTAACAATTATGATCGAATTACTTAAGGACATGTTTTCAAAATATATAAAGCCAAATAATTTCATATGTATCCATCATAAGGATGATCATCGTTAAGAATATTATCATATTATATTAGTCACAAGGTTAAGGTAAAAATTGGTTAAACGTATCGCAAATATCAAATTGGTTTACTATCAGTGTTATAATTGTAGACTAATTTTATAAACCGAGCATTGAAGATTCAAAGAGCAAAGAAACTGCAGATTCCAGCTGACAGGAAAATAATATTACTTTATTCTGTAAATTAAAATTTTGATGTCGCCCATCGTTGAATTATACTTCCAGACCTCAATTAAAGTCGATGTGAAACAAAATGTGTGTATATATATATATATATATATTGAAACTGATATAGATGATGTCATAAAGTAAAATATGTAAAAATACAACGACAAGGAACGAAAAAGACAGTACTTAGTGAATGCATAAAAAATAAGGAGTGTATCGAATGACGTGCGGTGTTTTTAATTAATTTCTTACATTTGTAGCTTTACTATAATTTTCATTTCATTCGGGTGATTCATTGTGTGAAGTGAACAAATAAACTTGTTGGAACGAACAAGACTTTAAGTGGATGTTGTACTCTTATTAAACCATTCACAAATATTAATATTATTTTCCACCATCATACTGGCTTAAAAATATTCTGACCATTTCAAAATGCACGAAATTTAAAAATATCGTGATAGTTTCCTGGAAATCTTTAGGTGAACTTCTAATGACAATGTTTTTTATTTCAAAATTATTACTTTAGCTGTTTTGGAGACAGGTAGGGGAAGAGGAGGATTATTTTTATAGTTGTTTTGGTGAATATGTTTAGAACTATTTTACAAAAAACTCTCAAAGAAATAGTTTTATAATCCTTATAACTAGCTCATTCAATTGATATATACGGATACTTTTATTTACGTCCTCAAACATTTTCATTTTATTAGTTTTGATGTTTATTTATTGAGATATGTACGGGTTAATAATTGTAATATATTTTAAAGTTCTTCGTGAAAACGTTTCTGAGAAAAAAGTTGTGAACATTTTGCTTATATAAAGATATAATCCTTTTAGTCCTGTTATTATTTTATTTTCATTAATTATTTGCGTGCCAAATAAATTTATTTTTGTATTATGTCAAAAAAGTATAATGTTTAACATGGATACGCAAGTTAATATGATTTATAACTATGTTAAATTTCCAGTTTCTTTATCATACGGTTTCTGAGTAAAACGGCTTTGGGTGATCTTATAATGTTTCCATTCTTTTCTTTTGAGGTAAATAAACCTAAAACCGAAAGCTACGTTTTTCCTTTCACTTCTTTCCCATAGGTGCTTTGTAGAGAAGAAGACTTGAACGGTTCCCATTCAAAAGTATGTAATACCAAATAATGCTTTCGATCCTATCCAGCTCATACGAATTACAATTTAATATTCCTTCGCCACCACCTGTCGACCGAAAAAAAGGAATGGATATTATTTATGCTCCATGTAGATGTACGTGTGACACTACTGTATTATTAAAATATTACAAGTGGTCTATATATTCTCAGTAGTGATATTTATGAATGAATAGTTTAAATTTTTTTCCGTTTGCTATCGTGACTATCATGTTTTTACATCATTATTTTTTAAGTTAAATATTAATTGAAATGAACTTTAGGTGAACTTTTAATATTAATTTTACACCATTATCCGAAACCTTGGATAAACTGCAGTTAGCAAAGGGAGGTAATATTGTCAAACAAAAGATAAGAATGTAAACACAATAACTACATTTGATAGAATTACGAAATTGAAATAAATTTGAAATTTCAGAAAATGTCAATAAAATAAACAAGGCATTAAAATTTTGTCGTGTATCGAAAAAAAAGCATAGTATACTAAAACTAGATCCTGTCAAGTTGTAATTTATAATATGCAGGAGCTCGGTAACAAGAAAGCTGCATTCTCAATACACGTTCAAATAAATAGGTTACTATTAACTGTAAGACTGCTTGTAATTTCTAGTATATAAGAACTTGGTGACAAGAAAATCTGTGTTCTCACTATACATCCAAATAGCTGTTATTAACTATAAGACTACTTGTTATTTCCAATGCACAGGAGCTCGGTAAAAAGAAAACTGCGTCGTCACCATACATCCAAGTAAGTGTTATAGACTATAAGGCTTTTATAATTTCTATATAGTATATAGAAGCCAGATAACAAGAAAAAACCGCATTCTCACTACACGTCCAAATAAATGTTAATAACTTTAAGACTACTTGTAATTTCCAGTTTATATGAGCTCGGTAACAAGAAAAGCTGCATTCTCAGCACGCGTCCAAATAGCTGTTATTAAGTGCAAGACTACTTGTAATTTCTAGTATACAGGAGCTCGGTGACAAGAAAAATTGTGTTCTCAATACACACCCAAATAACTGTTATTAACTGTAAGACTTCACAAGGAATACTCAAATTTGTCTTGCTGCACTCAATAGAAATTCAAAATAAAAAATGTATGATAGCTCTATTTAAGGATCTTCTTCGCAGTAAAATAGAAAAAACTTTTACACATTTTTCTATTTAAAAAAATATGGTAAATTTTTTATTCAATTTCTCAATACTAAAATTCTATTATCTGCATATATTTATATCATCTTTAATTGTAGATATGATAGAACATGTCGCTCGAAACACGGGGGAATATTTACCCCCGCTTCCGCATTAATTTATGATGTCACTTCTTTGCACTGACCACTTACTAGTGGTAATATTGGTATTTACTAATTCAAAACTATCCTATATGAATAAGAGGATATCTACGAATTCATTTCATATCACGTATTTTTATTTATCCCTAATTATTAATCTTAGATTTAGCGCCAATGAACCCGTAATATGGATAAATTAATTGATCGAATTACCTTATTGGCCATTATTAGTGGTAACGACACAATATAAGGCATCTGGGTAATAAACATTTACCACGTACTTAAGCATTTATACACCATCCATCATGCACACAACCAGCAGAGTTGTGTTGGTTTCGTGCATGCGAAGCAAGGGCAGGTAGCTATTCTACTTTAAAAAGCAAACCGTACTTACTAATATTACCCGATTACAACCATCTATACCACGTTATCAAGATGTTGCTATAAAAAAACGGTCAAGTAAAGTCTAACTTGTATGATATATTTCTGTACTATTGTTAACGACACAGAGGCATCTAAAAAAGTAAGTACCAATCGCGCATTAAGTGTACCAGTTGCTTTTATTCGCATACAACCTTTATAGAACCACAATCTTTAAATACAGGCATTGAAAGATGGTCTCAAAAATTAACCAATTTATATTCTTATTGTTTACAACACCTTCCTTGTCTTTTCTTCTCATCTTGTCTTTTCTCATCATGTCCTTAATAATATTGTTCACCGCAACATTAAATATTATTTAAATCTAATCTTTAATATACTCATCTGGATTCTCGTTCTAACGTTCTTTTACATCAAAAAAACTTGCCTCAATATAGATGGTTAGCTAAACAAGCTTTAATAACTAGTACAATGAGTTCTCAAACATTTTTCTTATTTCCACGCCGCGCACCGATGAGCCTGCTGGCAAATAAAATAGCGTGCCGGCGGGCATCCACAGCGGGAACAGGAAATGTCGAATTGCACAATTCCGCTAGGGAATCAAAAACTGTTGCTAAATGCCGGTTCAAAGGAAAAACCGTGGGTGAATACGACCGAATTTACCTGTTGACCCTAGAACCTTTATGGAAGCGTTACAGCATTGTATATTATAAATGTATACCGTGGTCTTAGAGAAATAACTTATCAACAAGTTATTGGAATATAATTGAATAATAAATTACTGTTAGGAAGTTTATAATTGAATGCGAGTGAATTCGGTTATTAAACATGAAATTATTTTAATTCATATTATTGCGGAATATAATGGTTGAAAATTAATTAAAATATATTCTTTTCTTAAACTAACATGTATCTGGAATGATCCACGTATCATATACTATTCTCTGTGCGATGACGTATGTTTTAGTGGCAAATCGAAAGCGATAAGTGGTAGAGCTAGGATCATTCATTGTTCTCTAAAAGGTAATTTTGTGCGAGAATGCCTTGCAAAATAAAAGTCGGTAAAAGAAAGTAATTGGGAAATTCCCTATAATCGATAATTTAATTCAAATATGTTTTGTTGGATTTTAAGTACAAATGTTGAAAATATCAGTAAACCTATATCGGTAAGTCGCTTTATTGTGATATCGTAGTGAACAGTCGATAAATTTGTAAACATCACTAAAATACGAGTAGTAAAACATTTGTTGCAAGCGGAATAAGCGTGTGGGAACGAGAAGGAATTTAATACCTCCATGATAATTTCGCACGAAATGATCAGACGGGGGGGGGGGCATTTCACGATTACGATGAAGCGAAGCAATTAGGCGGGTTCGAGACTAAAATATAGTAAACGATTAGACAGGCGTCGATTCGAGACTATGATGAAACGAAATGATTGAACGAAGTTCACTTCAATACTATTATGCAACGAAACGATTAGACGGTGTCTACTTGAGATTACGATCCAACGAAATCATCGGATGGAGGTCATTTCTTGATTAAAATGCAACGAAGGGAGTCATTTCGAGACTGTAATGTACGAAAATATTAGACAGTGAACACTTTAAGATTATCGTATGAAAGAATGATTAGACAGGACTCAATTTGAGAATACAATGCAACGAAACTATTGGACGGGGGTCAGTTTGAAACTACAATGCTGTGAAATTGTTTGCCATATTCTGAGCGCTTATACCTTCGAAACAAATAACAGCAGGACAGTAACAAAATAAGTTATTACAGAGATTTGTTGCCCAATTTACAATAACTTTCGACTTTTTAGTTTTTAGTGTAAGTTAAGTGAATTATTTTTTGCATAGTGTTTTACAATGTAAATGAAATATTCATAGTCATTTAGCATCGTCCTTTCCTGATTTGCCTGAATTTTCTATATTCATTTTCAATTTTAATAAAATATGTATGTGATAAAAGCTGCGTATTTGGAAGCTTAAGTACTGTTGCCACTCTTTGGGGTAGTTGCGTAATTTCGGTACGGAAGTTATTATCTGGCGTGGTTGAATGTTAGGATATTGTTGTTACTGTGTCTCTTTCGACCTTTTTATGTGAGTTTCAAATAAAACATGCGACAAAGTGAAAATCAAATTAAAACAATTTTTATGTATACGTGTACGGAGTTAAAACTGAATTTCAGTTTACAAAGAACCCTTACATTCGCTTCATGCATTAAAACATTAAAGACTTTAAAATTTATTGTTTTATTAAATAAAATATGTATTCATGAGATAGCTCAGCTGAGTCCGAGGCACGGTCATATACAACTTTCACTCAAAATCAAGACATAAATAAAGGAAGAAAACTCGTATTTAGAATATTGACGAAAAATAAGTCATTGCACGGGGATTAACAGTACTTACTTAAAAACATTTATTTTTATTTTATAATAAAAAACAAATTCATCTTCTTTCATGGCTTCTGCGCAGTGATAAAAGACGAGCGTTGCCTCCGTCAGCTGATCTCGGTACCGGCTCGACGCTATGCGGGATTAAGTGGAGAGCGACTTTTAATTAGGAAGATTAAAGTCGAGGTAAAATTATGGAAATGCAATGAAAAAAAAAATTTCGCTGCTGCTCGAATTTATCTATTTTATTTTTACTTCTATTTTCGGGCGCAAAACAGAGTCAGTCGCGATGCGACTCGTGAGCTAAGGTCTGTATCAAAAGTATAGCGAAACTAAAAAAACTTTTATAGATATGGAGTAGCTTAAGATTCTAACTATTTCTGGCTTTACTGAATTATGTTGAAATGTGTTTGCCGAGTTATGTTCATTATGGATTTAATTAATTATTCCGAAATTAAATGCAAAAGCCAGTTCCTTACGTGCTTCGAAAAATCCTGCGTTCTTTGCTTTATTTTCTTTCGTTACAAGTATTAATTGTTATCCAATACTGCTTGACCTAGACCAAGGAACATTTACCTAGCCACGAAAGTACCATTTAAAACTACAAACAAATACCTACGCCTGCAAGTTACAAATCCTTTCGCGTCCAAAATCCTTTACTAAAATATATCTGTTTTACAGGAAGCCGACCGCATGAGTGAGCCCTTTTTTTAAGTTTTGGATTAGGGAACTGGCAAAGATAGAATTAAATTTAGAAAATTTCCGAAACCAGATCGGCCACAATAGAATAATTTCTTTAGAATATTCACTAAAAATGATGCGGTTGCTTCGCGTATGCGTATGCAAATGTGGACATCTGCAACATAACTCGTTTATATTCTGAGTAAACAATTTGTTTTTATATAACGTATTTGACAACAGTCCTTGAAGAAAGTACAATTACCGTATTCTTACATATAAACTCCATTTTTAATATAAATTTTCCCCAGAAAATATATAGATGTATGCGAGCACTCGCTTTTATCGGGCGAGAAAAATGAGGAACCGGAAAAAAATTTCAAATAAATACGAGACTTTCTATGTTTATTTCTTTACCTGATTCCACTTCGACTTCAGTAGAGCGCTTACTTTTAATCTCACACAGCATCGTATCGACATAGGGACCACCACGTGTTTTCGATTTTATCATTTCACGAAAGTCCCGATAGAAAACGAACTTTTAGAATTAAAAAATATATATACAAGTAGACAAACACATTTTTGAAAGTGGTTTAACCATATTCAATCTTTGATGCTGCTTCTTGTATCTTTCGTTCTTGATCTAAATTAATTCCATATTGAATTTCCAGTCTTGTTAAATGAAAGTCGCTCGCGGCAAATAAACGCGATGGCGCTATTTGACCCATTCCATTTTTTTCACGACTGTGTCCATGTCTTCTTATAATCTTCAAGTATAATTGTTGTTCAATCATTTTTAATAATATAACCAAAGTAAAATTTGTCCTTACTAAATATTTAGTTAAAAATATAAGACATATTTCACTCATAGATTCTAAAAATCAGAGCGCCTGTAGATATCTCTTGCCGATTCGAATGTTATACCAAAGAAAAAAGGATAAAACATAAACCTAAACATGCTCTAATGGAGATAGTTGATATTTCGTCAACAACTCCCGCATATATCGGCATAAGATCGGTCATTAGGCTCTTAATCGGCGAAAGTCGACTAATGATCGCAATAGTCGGCAGTTGTCGGCCGCCTGCTTACTACTTTAAGTCCTTCTTCTATGTTGCGCGTTGTCCAGATTTATACTGCTTCCGTATTTCCCTTGCTGTCCGCTGTTAACTCATAGTATATCAATACTTAATTAGCATCAATTAGTATGAGTACCAACACATAACACATTAAGCTTGCGGATCAACAGAATCAACTAAATACGGTAAAAGATGATGATAAAGGTATATTTTAAATATGACGTGGTGTAAGAAAATTTCATAATAGTTTGAAATTATTTCAAATATATTTTGGAAAAAATGAGGATATTGTGTCAATTAGTCAGTATTTTGTATTATTTTAAGACTTCTGTTACTTCGTCTGATCACAAAGTGTTAATAGAGTGTATAATAAGAATAGTGGGTATGTTAGACACAATAGATGTAGTGAAGTTAGCAGACTTAGTCGTTTTGATGTTTTGAAATTTAGGTCGTTCTGTCGTGGATTTATTTTCGAATGGCCGTGAGTTTGGAGCCAGTTAACCTGTCCATTAGCCTTACTTGTCACTTGCTTGGGGCTGGTTAAACGTAGGCTTTGTGTTTTATGTTAGACTGGCCACGAGTTGGAGATTGGTTACCCTTCCGTTGGCCCTATTTAAATTGTTACTTATTTGGCACTGGTTATCCCTATATACTTTGAATTTTATATTAGATTGACCGTAAATTTGAGGCTGGTTAACTTTTTCGTTGGTCCTATTTAAATTATTACGAATGATTTCAGATTAGAACCAAAATAGACTCGCACTGCATTTGGGCTAGATATTTATAGGTTTAAACTCTCAACAATGACAAAACCTTTCAGGATAAACGGATGAGTTTCAAGAGGAGCATTAGGAGAGTTAGGGCTGGGTGAGTTATTTTTAAAGTTGAAATTAATTGGCCTCAAAATTTCTTCAATTTGTGTAGTTTTGGAAATGTTGATCTTGGGGTATAGAGGAACTTTTTAATTTTCTCCTTTGAAACAGCTAGGTTGATGGTATTATTTAAGGTTTTTGGATCCCGGCATCGACAATATTTGAAGTTTAAGGGTGAATACACATGTTTAAAGTATTTTGGGCAAAGTCTTCCATCGTCGCTATGTAACCTTTAAACTTCTGTATTACCTTATTGGTTATATCTCGGTTAGAAATTTGAAAAGGCTTGTCTCAACACGCAAAGAAAATTGGTTTATTGTTTCATTAACGCCCTCTCTACAATAGTGAATTTTGATCAGTAAGTGAGTGTAATGTTTACGCTCATCCAAACTGATTTTGATTAATTCTTTGTGTCAGGGGCAGCAGTAAGCTCTATGGGACATACAATTGCCGCTTGGCCTTGTAATTGACTAAGTATGAATTTAAATACTATGTCAACTTGGGGCTTGAGTTGTTAAATTTGTCGCATTTATGCAGGTTGTTAAAAGTGGATTAAATTTTTTTCGGGACCTATCGTAAAGTTTCATAAATTGTATTATTATTTAAGTGGAATTGATTCTGGGTTTGTTTTTGCGTCTGTGGTGCTCTTAATATTTCTATTCTCTCTGGACATATTTATAATGTTTTGAATTTAATTTTCGGAACATTTGTAACTGGAGTGTATCAACCGTGGGATGGGATAAATACTTATAAAACGATATTATTGGAAAATAATCATTACCAAATTACTTACAGTTACAATTTACGATTTCGATTTGCACAGAGAGTACTCTTACATGTGGAATAAAATGTGTAAATTAAAATTTAATCAATTAAATTAGAATAATTTTAAATAGTAATTTTAAAAAGCTTACAGTGTTAAATATTTATTTTCTATATTCTTGAAGTCGTGTAGCATCACTGTGATCCGCCCGATTAACAATGATTGCTCGGTAACACTTACTGAATAGACGGATTGAAAATCGTTGTGATATTGGTCGAAAATGTGTTGATTGACTTATGTTGTGAAGGATGACAAAGAATAATTTGATTTTCGATGAGGATGATTTGAATTGATGTGTTTTTTACTTAGAGGCGTTTCTTATAGGCATATATGAGGTATGAGTACTTATAACTAATATTTTGAACATTTTTAAAGAAATCATAATATGAAACAAATCACTACATGAAACACTGAATTCGCTTAAATTTCCCAAAATATTTAAATGTATTTAAGAAAATCATGTAACGTCAAAATCCTAGTCTAAACTATAATTCCTAAATGAATATACTTGTTAAAATCAATTCAACTCATTGAAAAGTTCCAACCTATTTATCTCTATTTAGTCTCTACTTGTCGTGGGACAAGTGCACAAAATAATGACTCCCTTACGACATCGTTGTCAACATACCCGAAGAACGAATATACTTGAGAAATAATGAGACTCTTATCCATCCATACAAACTTCATACGTATGAAATATATAAATCTTCGGTGAATTTACTTGCTGTTCTAGACAAGATTTTAAATTTAAGTTGAATTTAAATTTACATCAAAAAATACATCGTCGGGATGTAAGCGAGTGAGTTGCTGACTGACTGCTTGCTTTCAAACTTTTACAAAACAACAGACTATGGTAGCTGTTTTTTTTTATTTTAATAAAAAACGGTAGAAAAACCTTTTTCACATTTTTTCAGTTATCGCTGTTGAAGCACGTCCCTCACGCCGATCATCATTGAGATTAGTACCACAAGTCTTGAACTTGTTAAACCAATCTTAAAATACAAAAAGTCAACAAATTACCTCAATGGATAACCAATGACTTCGATTTGAATTTATGTTTATTACCATTAGTAAATATCATTATTCTATTATTATAAATGGTCAGTTCTAAAAATTCAGAGCTGCCTTCGTTATACACACACACACACACACACATACACACACACACACACATACACACACACACACACATATATATATATATATATATATATATATATATATATATGTATTTTACATACATATATAGAAATTGTGAATAAAATGATAGTTTAATACCACGAACATTATAAAATATTTCCTATCTTTTAACAACTGCTTAAAGAACACTCAAATGTGACATTTCAATCGACTTTTATCTATATTACACTCGTAATATCTGTCGACGTTTGGAATCAGTATAAAATATTGAGAGCCATCAAATATGTCTTTACTAAGTGGCACGTGCTGATATCAAAAATTGCTTTTAAGACGGCTATCAAAACAAAACTTAACCCTGTACGTCTACTTAATTATTCGCATTTATTTTCTATTGCAACATCTATTCAAACTATAAAGATTTTTTAATTATTTTTTTTAATTTGTGAATTATTTTACTCCTGTTTCCCACCAAAAAATTATTTTGAGCCAGGTACTGCTCTCCAATGACTATAAATAAATCGCCAAGCTAAACTTTATCCAAAGCAGAAACCGGAAACTCGATGTTTTTCTCATGATCCATTTTATATAGCATAGCAATTTATTTATCTTGACCGAAACCAACAAAACTGTATTTCATAATACAGCACTTTTGTAACAATGTCTTATGGCACCTTGCAACGGGTTGATTAAAATAAGATTTGGGTTTGCTAGTCGTTTTCGATCTCATTTCAGGAGCTGATAGATTCGCCATCGACGAATTCACGAAGGACATTATTATTGTATATGCGTGTAATAAAAAGAACTAGAGGAGTCGTAGGATACCCAGTAGGAATGAAATTCCTTTCGCTATATATTATGTATTAAATAATAGGCACAATGAAATAAGTTAAAAACGTTTGACAGTAATTGAATAAAAAATGAAAGGAAATAAATGATGAAATCGCAATATTCTTTATATCTTTGGGCATTGGTTTTCTTTTTTGATCTTAAAAATTGTGTCTTAGTCGTCAATGCCTTAGTTAATTCTCTATTGAATTAAAATAGTTATATATATATATATATATATATACATATATATATATATATATATATACATATATATATATATATATATATATATGTATATATATATATATACATATATATATATATATATATATATATATGTATATGAAAAAATAATAATGGCAATGCAGCAATCCAAGCAACATCTTTTAACTAAAGAAAACTTGCGTAATACGTGAACAATATAGCATGATTTAATTTTGATATCAGTCAATATACATGTAAACTTTTGTGAACGCAGATAAAAGATGACTTACCAAACTTCACCATCACCATCCTTAACATCTTCTGAATCACTTCCACAATTCATTTTTATTGATAACAATAAAACGAGTTTGAAAACAGTGAAGATGTTATAAATATTATGCAGCGCATGCATTACCAAAACGCACACGCTTATACCCCACTTCTATACAATTGCAATATACCGATACACTGATGTAGCTTGTAAACACGCAAATGACTATATTGTAGCAAAGGCGTCGGTCGATACCTTACACTTTTATACTGTAGCAACAGTGGCGATTCAAATCTTACAGTTCTTTCGGGCTCTCGTGTAATAAGGGACTTCGTTCCAAAACTGTAGATTTGGTCTATTCGTATATTGAAGATATTTACCAAAAAAAGAAGAAATTATTTAGGGGACAACAGATATAATAAAGAACAAAAATATTGTTCTTGGAAATTTGTCTTTGAGTCTGTATAATTTGTTCGAGATAGTTTTACTGATGGATTTTGTTACCTTTGAGATAAAAGTAATGTTTCATTTCAATGGACCAACTGTGAAGAAGAAACGGCAATTTAACGTTTTAATAAAAAGCGCACGAACTAAAATAATTAAATTAGTTAATAGATATAAACATACCATAAATTTGTTATTTTTCATCTCACCATAAAAAAAATAATCCTGAGTAACATCAACTGCGAGATATCGAAATAATTTATTACATAGGTTTCTTATTGCAGATGTGTTTTTTTTCATAGGACATAATATTATAATTCCATTTATTGCTTTTTTACTACAGATGTAATAAATACCACCGGAAAGGAAGCCAGAAATCTCTAAGATGAAAATTAGACAGAAAATTATAGTTTAATTCAGCTCTTTGACTAATTAATCCATTGTGTTGTTGTCGAATGTAATATTTTAGCGATCTATGATAAAGTTAAAGTTAGACCTCTGAACCCTCATTAACACTATCTAAGAGGCCTTCAGTTTTCTAGTGAAATTTTAGAAATGATTTATCCGAAAACGATATATTGTCTATCTTCCCATACCCTTGTCATAGTCTGCCATCTCTCATTCTTAAATAATAAAAGCAGTCGGAACTAAACAAAATAAACTATCCTGATTTTTTACAATATACTAACTCTCCCAGAATAAAGAGGAGTATTATTTTATAAATAAGACAATTAACAACGCTAAACTACCACGAGAAAATGCATTAAAGAAATGCACTCGACGCGATGCTCTTTACGGGAAAGCAATATGTATAAATAAATTATGTGGTCTGCTAGCGAAGCAAGGTAACAACAAAACAACCGTCGCGTAGTCTAAGTTGTGTTATGATAGTTTACATATGACGTCACGACGCGTGCATTGTTTTGATACAAGAAAATATCATATAAATATTTGTTATACCAACACCAATATTCGCTTTTAAACATAAATAAAATCATGTTAATATAAGCAAATATTTATACGAATATCAAAATGCATAAATTTTTAAATTAGTCAACAAACATAAAAAAATTCACGTATTAATTTCCAGAAAACCTAACAACAGATCAAAAGGCGTAACATGTATATTGTATAAAATGGATCTAAGAAGCAGTTATTAGGAACACGTTTTTCAATAAGGTCAATACATTTGGTAGTTAAATATCAAAAAGCTCTTTATTGAGGAAAAGTGAAATTAATAGTCAGCTTTCAAAAGCTAGTGAAAAATTATTTGAATACCTTTCTATATTAAAGAATAATAAATCAAAGGAAATTAATGTTATTTAGAAGTATTACTTTTCAAAAAATTATTTTATGAATTGAACGGCTAAATAAATATTAGCAACTACTATATTTATTTATCTGGTGTTTAAATCGTCATTAAACAATACATATATAATAAAAGAGACGACAATTTGTTAGAATATCGTGCGATAAGAAATAATACCGCAAACAAGATATTGAATACTAATGTATCAATATGTAGTAGTGTGATCATTGAGTTCATTGTTTATTGACATTAGTTAAAGTCGGTGAAGTATTCTTATTAAGTTGTTTCATAATTATTAAATTCATTTTAGAACTTTTTCCGAAATAATAAACGCCTGCATACTTTTATTAAAGTGACCGTATATACGCACACATCAAAGCACACGTACGCAGGGAAAGAAATTTGATTTTTAATACTTAGCCACCATAGCCATTGCAATTGTTCAAGCAACTAATCGAAGGGCAATAACAGGGGCAAAAGAATACACCTTGACAGACACACGATCGACTGATGTGCATAGAAGAACGAGTTTATTTGGTTGTCTTGTCTATTTGTTAATAATATTGACTCGATAGGCTTATTTGCCTGTATTGTGTTACAATCACTCAGCAATCATGCTGTAAAACAAAACTACAATTGCGGTTGGATTTAAGGGTAACAGGTTAAAAGTATAAGGAATACTTTTTTCATATATACCGAATTAACAACATAACATCAATTTATGTAATACTGAGTACCTAGAACACATTCATTTCAATAATCTATTTAACCTTTGCTAGTTATAAATGTACCTTTACTGACCCGTTTTTGAGTCTGTATACTAAATATTTATTTATTACTCAGCATTAAAACAAAATCAGCATCACATATGGCTTCACGACTTCCAATCACAGGGTTTGCACAACTCAATGAAATCACGTACAATTGAAGGGCGGTTCAGATGCAAATATTTGGTCCGTAATTGCACCCGAAACAGTTAGAGACCTTCCTGCTTCACCACAATAAGTTCTTTGTTTATATATCGACGTAAAATTTGGTTTATAAATGGTTTTGTACATTCATTTATTGTGCAATGAAAGAATTTTAGGCCCGTGTAGCTAAATTATACTGAAATTTTATTTACATTAGAGATAATTCATAGTTTAGGAAAACGCCATAATAGTTTATGTGAATAAGTTTTCAGGCAACTTCTTCATACAGGTTTAGTGTTTAATATTGTACATCAACGTGTCTAAAATTCATACAAACTTCATGAAAGGATTTTAATTTACATTTTAATAATTATACTCGACTAACAACGGAAAAACAAATGAGTGTTTTAATAACATAGTATTCCAAATTGTTAATCAAGGCATATAAAATCCGAACTTAAAGCATTTCCCCTAGGTGATGTTCAAATTATAAGAAATTATGATGGCATTTCGTCTTAATTTTGAACCACTTGTCGGTTTTTTATGAAACTCAAAAGTTTGTAAGTACAATTTTGACTAATAAATAAAGTGAGAGAAGAGAAATTTTAAAGAAAAACGTAATATTTCATAAATAAAGTAATATGTAAAAAAGCATTGTGCTATTATATATGTGCTATTATATATATATGACTATAGGAAGTAGAGTTTCCATGGATTGACAATTACTTGGAAAATTTATATGAGTGGCCGTGAATTAAAAAGATAATTTTTTTCTTACGTTCATATGCGTATACATTTATACATTTATATACAATATGATCACAATATTTAACAAAATTAACAAAAGTTTGCGGTCTTGTAAAAGAATTAAATATTATTTACAATATTTATATATATATATATATATATATATATATATATATATATATATATATATATATATATATAATTACATGCAATATTTAACAAACGTTTGCAGTCTTGTAAAAGTATTGAAATTAATTCTATATGTGTGAAATGTTTAAATAACAAAACATCACCCAACCAAAGTAATGTCTGATTAATAAACTCAACTATCACATTATGTACAATATTTTGGACGCGAAATTATGTTCTATGGTATTGAGAGAACAGATTTTTTTCTTGTGTATTATTATATGTTTTATATTGATAAAATAAATAAATAACGATTTTTATTAAACTGCCAATTACGATTTTTATAAAACTACTAATTTAAGTTAGACTATTAAGGACACTTAGACGTAATAATGAAATGTTGCTAATTTCATAAAACTATTTTTTGAAAATGCTTATTTATAAATAATATTACTAAATGTTGATTGATTTCACTTTAATATAAAAAAGATTTCGAACGACTTTACACTAGCCTTAGAAAAATCTACATTCAATGTTCCTTTATTACATCTAAATATGAATAATCATTTTCTTTCCATAAAGGGCTTTTCGAGATTTGACTATCAAATGAATAACCTTATAGCTTATTCCGCGGAGTATTTGTGGAAATCACTGTTACTAGATTCGTTGCTTATAATTCCTATAATTACTGATTAGATATATGGTTATAGTATATAAATTAATATATGTTTGAAATTGGTGAATTTTGATATTTGAAAAATATTTGTTTATACTCATATTAATGTCGTTTAATTTATATTTAAAAGCAAATACTTAATACCATTATTTTATAAAAAAAACTGCCAACAGACATTGGCATAACAAATACGTATATGATAATTTCTCGTAGCAAAATATTACATGTGTCGATCCGTCATGGGTGAACCCGTCATACCATAGCTCAGACGTGCGGTGAGTTGACTCGCTTCGCTGGCAGACCACATGTGTAATTTATGTATATTGCTTTCCCGCAAACAGCGTCGCATCGAGTGCATCTCTTAAATGTATTTCCTTGGGATCGTTACGGATGTATTATAGCTTTGAAAATTATTTTATTTTTAAAATAACATTCGTCTCTATCATAAAGTGATGGTTATTACTTGTTGAAGATTTCCGAATTGTACATTTTATTCAATACCAAATACATTTTTTTTTACTTTCAAGCGAGACAGGATATAAGTGAATATAAGGATATACAACATATCGCTTTTTCGATCGTTAATTTCTAGAGTATCATTAAAGTTCTACTCGCCACTTGAAATCGAGGTAAACTTGTAGTTCTTTTACAGAGTATTAATGAAAGTCACGAAGCAGCTACAGTTTCATTTGGGTTTATCTTGGGTTCAGTTTGACTTAGGTTTATAATTTTAGGTGCATACAATAGAGTTAAATTATCAAAGAACTAACAGTCTAAGTAAGGGTTAAATGCCACATGCAAAGAAAATTTGAGTAGTCGAGATTTTAATTTGAATAGTAGAAAATTTCAGTAGTTGTTCTATTATTTCCTCCATCGCCCTGTAGATATTTTTATTTTGGAAAATTTTACCTTATTTTCAAGTAATTTTTATATTATACCTGTAGTATAAAGGCAATAAAAGAAATTGTAATATTTTGCCCTAGAAAAAACAGAGGTGCAATACATACCCTTATGTAATAAACTATTACGTTGTCTATTAGTTTGTGTTACTCACAATTATCTCTAATTTTTAAACTGAAAACATTTTTAAAAGTAAACCACTACATAGATGATGCCGTAAGGTATTCGGATTGAAATGTTTTTTTAACAAATATTTGGCTTGGCACACACAAAAACTTTTAAGAAAATAAAATACTAGGTTCCCACATTCTTGGCAAATTTCCATCAGTTAAAAATTGAGATTTCGTAAATAATTTTAAGTCTGGTCTGGTATTATTTAATATAGCATAAAAATTAAATTAGGTGAAATACATTAACTATTTCATTTTTACGTGTTTATACTGATATGTTACCTTAACCAAATATATTCGTACTTTAAAATATTTTAACAGCTATGAAAGACAATTCATTACACATATAATAGATATTCTGATAGACATAATTTATATACATCAATAACTAGACAAACACACATGTTAATTGTTAACTTTTAACCAAAAACACGTTAAAAAATTAAAAATTTAACTGATGAACTTTGTTTACTCTATTTGTCATTTTTTAAATATAGGTGTCATGCGAAAAAAATAAATAACCGGAAATAAAAATTCACGTCCGCATGCAAGGGAAGCGTCAATTCAGTAAACCGTCCGGCTACTGCAGATAGGAGCGCCGGCCAAATATTTGCATCCGAACGGCACTGTAATTGGATGAGATCAAATTTATTTCACGTGGTGTGGTGAGCTCTACGCTATTTAGAATGGCGTAGTGGTCCGTAGAGTAGGTTACTGGTTACGGGCGGGTTTTATTGGCATTTAATATTTAAATGCTGGTCCGTAGCATCTGTGAGTGAGTACTAAACCTGTTATAATAAATAAATAAACCTCATAAGTAGTGAAAGAACTTCCATGTGAAAGTTCAAACATAAAAACATTTTAAACATTTTTGTTTGCAAATGTTAATATTTTTTTTCAATACCTAGTATATTCCTAGTGAATTTTTCAAAAAACTATGACACCGAAAATCAGAAAAATACTTTTCCAATAAAGTTTACGTTATTTAGTAGCAACCCTATTTTATTTATAATTGTAAGTTTAGCAGTTTTGGAGATGCAATTGGGGAGGGATATGAATTTTTGTTGCACATTTTTTGAGAATTTTCCAAGATTTCTATAGTTTTCCAACAAATAATTTCACCACTTTGATTCCGAATTCCACCACTTTTGAAAAATATTGGTGGAATCCTCATAACTTGCCTTTTCAAAAGACGTGTTATAAAAATATTTTTTAAATTTTCTCTTTCTAGGCGAATTTTTTAGACTCTTTTTTCTTCTTCTTTTTCAAAGTGAATGTTTCTATATCGAAAGCTTTCTGAGAAAACGGCTATGATGAACAGACACGGAGACATACGTTGCTTTATAAGGATCTTGTCTTTTTTTTCTTTTGAGACACGATACCCTAATAACATGATAATGGCAGTAGTTTCTAGTATTAACTACAAAGAAATCCCATTACTCCGTTTATGGCTTTAGGTTTTTATTTTTTAATAACAATACTTTAATTTATCTCACTACACTCAATAAGACATTTATAATAGGCATTGAGTATGTCCGTATTACTTTTCTGTCTATAAGCAGGAACCTGCTTAAGTGTAAACGGTCAATTTAATTTCGAAGAAATTTGTATTGTACGATTAAAATTAAACTTACAACAGAATTAGAAAGGAAAACGTATTATAAAAAATGATGTGTGGTAATACTAGGTATTGGGATGTTGGAAGTGTAGTTACTTTAGGGTTCGGTCTTGTGTATGTGCGTGCAAATTTTATATGCGTATTATTTGACGTTATTAAGTAAATCCTGTATAACGTGTGAAACAATATGAGTTGTTAAAATTAAATTTAAAAGCTTAATATAAATATATGATACATTTTTTTCACTTGTTTTCACAGAATGTGTCCAATGGAGACTTTGAGTCCATAGCATAGAAGATGGACATTAAACCGTCTTTCTTTCAGGGTTAAACGTTTATTATATCATTAAATTAAGAATATGATAATATGTGTAGTATTTAATATTAGCACCACATCTTATCTGAACGTCATTTCTATATTTTCCAATGATTTTAGTTTCGGATCACATATTGTTGCTGCAGTATTTCTTCACTTTGACATTTTTACGGTACTCCTAAACTTTGTGATGTTTCGTTGACTTCAATTGTTCATGAAGAAATAAGAAATAATTGGAAATTACATCTGATCTAAGCTAAAATTTAAAATATGTATTCATATGTAAACAGATATTCAAAAGGAATAAAAAATCTAATCGATTAGGCACAAGTACTAAATAACTGAAGCGATTTAATTGGAGATCCCAAGAGACAGTAAATTTGTAATAATTTTGTGAATTTTTAATTTAATACATTTTTCTTACATCGTGATATAGACACATTTGTCACACTCAACACAACATATTACATAGCAATAACTTAAACTTAAAAAAAATTTGCTATAAAAATAAATATTTTGACCTAACTTTCGTTTTTATAACGAACTTCTTATTTTCACACTTTAAAACTATATAAAGAGCTTAAAAACTCAAGTTACAGTAGTATTGCCATTATAACAACCCTGTTATCAGCCTAAAAAGTAATTCGCTTTATTTTCTTGCTCACGAGTAGCATGAACCGGTGTGAAAAAGTTTAGTAGCTGAGAGTTATTAAATTGAGTGCACTTCAATAAAATATTTGGGTACATAGAGCCCTGTATCTACATTACGGTCTATAGTAGTATATCTTAAAGATACGTTATACACACTATTTGGATCTTATTTACTTGAAGCTAATTACTAAATTTAATTTTGAATAAATTTTCAATCTTCCTCATTAGAAACTTAACTGGTGATAAATTTTAAGTTTATTCGATATCAGATAAACTGGGAAATATATAGAGGAAAAGTGGCCAAAGGGTAAATTAGGTCTCCAGTTATATTTTATGTAAAAAGGGTAAATTAGGTCTGTAGCTAATTTAACGTTATGGAAGTCAGATAACTAAATAGTCGTAATTAATAGTTATTAATTATTTGTGTTGCGAAATTTTGAGGTCAATTTTATTGCAGTACAAAGAATACAAGTCTTAGTTATATTTAGTTATATATTCCAAAAAAATGTAAGAATTGTTAGTGGTAATAATTATTTTTTTTTTCAAATTTCTATTTTCTTAAATCGCAAAATATTCTTTGCGAGGTTTCAAATTAATTTTTTTCAGTCTTATAAAATTCTGTAGAAATTATTTGCATGCAATCATTCGTATTTGAACGTCATGTAACGCACACAAAACGTTCATGTATATATGCACAAGCAGGAGCACGTCCACCCATAATCGCATTCACATGCACACGCGCATATATCTTTGACCATTATTTTAGAGTATAAATATGTAATAAATTAACGTCACAATTTCATCTCGCGATTATCAAATTGAAAATTTTCATCTTCTATTTTCGCATTTTAAAAAAATAATGTAATTTTCGAGTTATTAATAAATAAAATAAGCGTAACTCAACACAGCTTCCTCTCGTTTAGAGTCAGTTCAATGGATAATGGATCTCGTATATCAATTTAGTTTTATATGGGTAGGAAAGATTAAGTTACAAATTGTATTTAGTATTTACCTTCAGATATTGTCATCAAAATTCAAATGCAACTTAACAAATGCGCAATTTATCTATACAGCTACTGCGGGTATAAGATTGGAGCCGAGTTTTGTACAGGTTATTTTTATATAGGAGTATTGTTAATTCATCGATCGTCCTTTATTAAATTTAATATTCACATTAATTACACTGCTACACGCTGTTCTGCTGTAAGTCAACAGAGGTAGTTAATTTCATGAATTGGTCATTTTATCGTCGTTAATATATTTCTATTACTATTTAAATCGTAGCATCTTCGCACAAATAATCAATTAATATTTCTCTATCAAACGACTACGAATAATCTTGTGTAGAGCGCTTCTACGCTCCACCAGCATGCTCTACGAAACTACACGTCAGTAGATTATTTTACTTGCCGTACTGTGAGAAACAATCCGATCTCATTACAGCACCGTGTGGATGCAAATATTTGATAGGCTTTTGCATTTGCAGTGGCCAGACATATGCAGTGAACTTGCCTTCCTTGCACGTGAGTGTGTATTTTAAGATATCTATTCAGTTTGTACAGTGGTCATGTTCTGAAAGTTAATTACATTAAGCTATGAATTCTAATGAAATCTATAAGATTTTACACAACTTGTTCTTGTCAATTTATTTTCTTCGGTTCTCGTTTTTTGGTGATAGTTAAGCGGAGTTTATAAATAGGTTCATTTTTGTAAACGATTTTATTCCGAAATTTTAAAAAAATCGACTGTTTTCTGTTTTATTTAATAAAGTTTGTATTAAGTTATAAAAAAATATTCGTTATCAATCCTGTATTACAAATTTGAAAGTAAGTTTCATTATTTATTGAAATTACGACTCTTTCATGCCACAACTATTAAACTAATCATGACGAAATTATCCATGTATAGGCATGCAGTGTTATGAGGGTTAACATAGGCTATAAACTCAGGTTTTTATACAGTTAACCTATCTTTTGAGCACTTTGACCGATGAAAACGAGATTCGAATTTAGAATTCTGTTACAATTTCTTTTTTTTATTGGTACTTTAAAGAGTTTATATTCACTCTTCAAGAGATACATGAGATCAAGCCAATAACTGGCACCAACTATTGGTTTACTAAAAAAATTAATTTACGCCTACCTAGACGTTAAATCTAATTTTTCTCTTATTAAATCAAATTAGTCTCTTTAAGTACCTAGATATGGCGATTACCAAAATATATAGGTATTAGCAAATTAAGTACTATACTATACATGTACAAAATAAATCAAAATGTTGATCATTTGTTTTAGATCCGATAATTATTTCACTTATTTATATTGACAAATAAAATACACTTTTAGTAAATGAGCGATCTTATTATTCACAACTAAATGACACTACGTGATGTAGTATTATTTCAATATTTTTATACAAATTTCTATAAAATTAAGGCCAATTATATTCAATATTCGATCTTATTAAATTATCGACAATAAACCCAAACCGATAAAGATATCACTTATGGATATATTGTAAGTTTTGGAGAACTGTTAAATTAATTATCTGTATTTACCTTTTTTATGTAATTTAGTAATTTATCTATAACGATATTGGGGCATTGGCTATTAAGGTACTAGTACCAATTTTATTCCCCAAAATAATATATTTCTAAAGAAAAAAATAAGGACACATTTTCTTACAAAAAATATGAAAATAATCAGTGAGTACAAATATTTCTCCAGTATATATATATAAATATATATATATATATATATATATATATGTATATATATATATATATATATATGCGCTAAGTAGTTTCCCAGTAGTTCGCTTCCGTTCTATATGGTTATAAAAAATCGAAAGAGTACTTATCAATTATTTTGTTAAGATATAAATATTTGATCCGCATTTGCCACTGCCAGATAGAATAAGAAAGTTAACTTTCAGGTTCTAGGTTAAATTTCGGAGGGTAATTTATATTCCATTAGCTTTTGTTTGTGGTTTTGTTGACATGTTTTATAATATGGTTTCTTGATACAGGTCTTATTATGCATATATCGGTAAAAAAATTGATTAAATTTTTCATCGCAGAATATTTAATTTGCTTCGTATAAAATTAATAACCATATAAATATTTTAAAATGTTAGCAATGGCAAAATATGCAGTTTAATATTATTTATAGGAATCCATTTCTTTTTTAAGGAATCCATTTTTTTTCGTTTTATACCCGAGTACGGAACCTTAAAAATGATGGAAATTGATTGGTTGGGATACAAATTTGTGGAATATTAACGTGAATCTCACAACCTTCCAAACACAAGATAACGCACACAAATATATGAGCTGTCACATATTATTTGAAATGATTGGAGGCCGAGAGAAGGGAATGAAGGAGTCGAGTTTGATTAGGGCCAGCGTCGGATTGATTCACGCTATTTAGCTAATGGCTATGTAATTATGGAGCGAGCCTGCTCGTTTCTCTGTAACCGTATCCTGCGTCTCGTCAGTTGTAACATTGTGTGGTTTGCTATTGATTTGTTTGTTTATTTATTCATTTTTTTAATTGACTTCGCAAGAGTAATGGCATAAGTTGTGTGGACCATTTCCAATGAAGCTATAACTTCAAAAAACGATTTTAATTCTTTGATCACGTTTGATGATTTTGGAACTGCCTTTTTATCAAGTATTTTTTTTAATTTATTGATAATCTCTGTCTGCCATTTTCGCAAGTTATAATTGAAAACCGGAAAGACCATTAAATATATATATTCCATCTTAGATCACAAGTATTTAGATTAAGAAACACACTTTCCTCCCTCTTAAGGGTTTACTGGATAATTTAGGTTTAAAAACCATAATATGACGTTTTTTAAATATTGCTATTTAAATATTTTTCAAAGACTCTCGTAATCAGGAACGTGACTACCTATTATATTTTTAAAACTGTCAATTATAAATTATGTACTTTACGTACGATACATTTATTGTCTAATTATATAATTTTTATTTATATCGACATTGCATAGCAATAAACGAACAAGTTATTTCGAGTAGGAATATTAACTCGTATATATATTTAGATGTTTTACATGTACACATGGAATATACTATTCATATTTTTTATATTCTTCGACCTTAAGTATTTTTTGAATGCTTATGATATTTGCAAAAAATCATTTCGATGTTTCTTATAAATATAATTTAAGAACTAATACTTTCAAGTATGGTATGTAATTGGTTTAATGGAAACCAATAATTATCGGTTATTGTAGAACGGTAAAGGCAGGCCGCCTTTTAATTTTCCCAAAGCATGTTAACGATTTCTGATGTTTGGGTGAATAGACGAATAGGAATTTAATTTTTAATTATTTTTTTGCTTAATTTATTAAATTTTTAAGTGAAAATAATATATTTCGATTTGAAATTCAAAACTGCATTATACAACCACTTTATCTAACTATTCACGTATTCCAAATTTGACGTATGACGTATGTGCACAAAAAAAAAAAAGAAAAAATATATATTTATATATATATATATATATATATATATATATATATATATATATATATATATATATATATATTACGTTTAATAAGTACAATATTTTCGTTTCATCATTTTTTCGCCCCCTACGTAATATTTTAGTTGGCTATAATATAGTTTTCTTGTGTTACCTAGAGTTCTTAAGGAAATAGAATACTTATACGAGTGACGATAGGGTTACTCAATATTGGTCTTTTTGAGTTACTCTTGGCGTAAGGCGGAATCTTTCTAATTTTTAAAAGGATACAACAATAATTTCAATATTAAAAATTCATTGTCGAATTCTATCATGTCATATAATTATTTTCACTGTAATATAAATTTCTAAATATTGTTTTCTGTTCTTTTTTTATATCTTTAAAATTTTGACTAGCGTTTTCCGTCGTTTTAAAACTTATCGAAGGGAAAAACTTTCATTAACTCGTTATAAACTAATATCCGCATGTCATTCTAAACATATCATACTACAAAATAACGTGTGAAAGAATTATAAAAATGCGTATTTGGTAGATGTTACTCAAAGAGCAATACCCGTTTTTAGTATTTATATTATCACTGCAAGTTTACACCTTTAGTATTATGAAACAAAACTTGTCACAGTCGTTGTATAGGTATTTGAATTCAATTATCAGTAACTGTCTATTAAATAAATAATATTAATATTTAAAAATAAATACAGTCATTTTCCAAGTAATGAGTATAATAAGGAACCAAGATATTTTTTAGCAATTACAAATCAATTAAGTATAAAAGTCATTTGTGGTATGGCAATCCTATGGTATAAAGGTAATATTTTCGAACCGTCTTATGTTGTTAACTTGTTACGTCTTGACAATTGTAGTTTGTATTTACGGGACGCTACTCGAGAATAGGGTGATAGGGTTATTAAATTCCTTGAGCATACAACCATTTTAACTTTGTCATAACGATTATGGTTACGACCTGTACATAAGATACATAAGCGGTTGTTAGAGTAACGTTATGAGGCAGAAAGCATATGTTGAATTCATATTCATATGTTGAATTTTTCGTTTACGTTAAAATTAGTTGCAATTTATATAGTAGCACGGTATACATTGATAAAATGTTAATAGTTAATTAATTGTAGGTACCTTGATGATTCATTTTCAACCTTCGATCTATTCCATTATTTCAATATCAATCATACTCGATATTACATGTGTTTATAGCTTAAAATTTTACGTACAAATTGTATTATTTATAATTGTAGTTTTTTATCATTAGCATCTTTTTTGCGAGTCTATATTATTAACGTGTAGTTAAAGAATTTAGGTTTCTTAAATCATCCAAAAAGGTTTAAACTGAAAAATGCAGCTAGTCATAAGCAAAAATTGACCCATAATTCAAAACAGAAGTGGCCAGATTACGTGCTAACCATTACACTTAAATTAATTAGTCATTTTATTTATTTCATCTTCAATGAAAACACTTGTACATGTGGCTAACTTATTGTAATATTAACAATATCTTTCAGTCAACCGCAACCTATAAATGCGAGCAATTAGCTTCGAGGTGTATCGAAAAAGATTATGATTATTGTAATTTGGACAATAGTTTTGTTAAATTAAATTTAACAAAAATATGAACACTAATGATTAATGAAAAAAGTCCAAAATGTACACTTGAAGAAAAAAACGATGAAGTATGAAACAACACGACTTAAATGGGTGGAAATAATTCAAATTGAGTCGGGAAAGTTAATTTTTTCAGACGAGTTTAAAAGCGTATATTGGCCACGAATTTCGGATCCTGGACTGTAATGAATTTCATAATTTGGCGATGAAACAGGAAATGAATATTCATACAAAGGTGAACAATTTTAAGAAAAGGAGATTGTTCTTCTTTGACACACATTTGATTTTTACCCACGTTTATTTCATGATTTGCCTTATCTGTGGAACTTTTTTTTATTTAGAACACAATTTTCATGACAAACGATTGTTAAATAGGCAAGGAGGCGATTATTAGCTTTGACGTTTGGTTGCAATTCTGGTTTAAGTATTCGATAATGGTTTAAAGAAAGTTTTATTTTTGATGATAATTTCATGACACAGTTTACTAAAAAAATTATTACTGAAAAAAATATGGACTATAAGATGCATCGTGCAAACAAAAATTGATAAACAACATTGATAAATAAAATGAAGAAAGACTTCAACATTGTTATGCTTTGAACTATTACGTGGTTAACAATGGTCTAGCATTCAACAATAAAGCATTAAGTACATTGCAATAGTTTTCACGCCCTAGCTAGAGTTTAGGGAAACAATCAAACTTCTTGCAATTGCATTGCAGTTTGGATGTGAATATTTATGACACTTCCAACTGCATTGCTGTTCCAAAATGTCCTTTCTGTCTGCCCTGTGCTCGCTACTCGTTTACATATGGATATGGGATCATAATTTCTGATTTGACTTTAGGTTTTATGATTGTGTATCCGAATATTAGTATATAAGAAAGTGTTGGAATGTTTAGTTTGGTTGTGGTGTAAATGGCTTCCATAACAAAAGATAACTAAATATTCCATTATTACTTTATACAATAGTCCGAATAACTGGATCACATTACTATATACTGTAAATACAAATAAAACCATTATGAATCGACAGAGCAATGCAAACAAAAAATGTTATTGTCACACAAAAGCATTCGTTTTTGCAAAACGATAAGGTTTAGAGCAAAGATAATATCATCTTAATCACATGCTCTTTACTTTAAATATATTGTGATGAATTTGGTTTATATCTTTTATTGTTCTATGATAGGATTTTCTAAATAAATACTACTGTAACAATAGTATAAATAACTAGCTGGTCCCGCGACTTCTTTTGCGTAGACTTTTGAATTTATTTAGAGATGTTGTTTAGAGAAAAACTGAAAATATGCACGTACATTAATAATTGAAATAATTTTGTATTAGTGTATTTACTAAATATTGTAACCTTGATTTCCTTTACAGTATTTTTAGGTAACGACATAATTGAAAGTAAGGGGTAAATTCCTGTTAGTAATCTTGCGATTTTGCAATATTGTGTCTGCAACATTTTTTTTTTCTTCTGTATCCCTTCTTCTATATCCATTCATGTCAATTTGCATTACATGATAATATGGCCAAAGATATAAGGATTGCCAGTGAATTTATAGAGTAAAGTATTTTACACGTCAATTTTACTAACATACATATTTAATAATACCACAAATATTGTAATTTCGCGAAAATCACGATATTGACTGATTTTCAAAGTGAAATTAATGTAAACATTTTATTATTTATGTTATCAATTTCAACTAATCAACAGAAGATGTCAAAATTCGTAGGTACTACCCAAGAAATCTACAGAATACTGGTTAGTGTATAGAAAACATGGAACGATAAGTAATTTCTAGTTTTTCTGGCCTTAAAAAAATTTATTTTCCTGTTCAGAAATTTAAGGGCGATAATTAGGTGCAATTTGGCGAAATGTATGGTTGAGAGTCACCCTACTCACATACATAATTATGAAAAATACATAATTGTGAAAGTAAATAAATATGGAAATATTTTCTACCTATATTAATGCAAATATACACACATTTTAATTTGAAGAACTTATTCTTTTGGTAGTCGATTTAAACTTTGATAGGTAGTTTTCGTAATGAAGATTTATAAGATGAATTATGCAAATATTTACATCAAACATAAATTTTATTATTGTTAGACTATGTATTTAAGAAACTAAAAAAAAAGATTTTAATTGCCAAGAGTTAACGAGTCTATTACAGTCGAACAAAAAACCGGTTGTAAAACACCTTTGAACTTTTTCAGCAGTCACTTTTGACGTAATATGTTTTTAATTCAAGTGTAATCGATTAGTTAACACAAGTTGTTAGCCCCAAACTTACATTTCCACATTGCGTCAAAAAATGACCGCTGAAAAATTAGAACACGTACACACATACAAATGAACAGCAAGAGACAAAAATTCGAAAAACAATATTTTTGTGTTCTATTACTTTTATAATGTGGCTACAAATTACTTTTCCGTAAATACTTTCAATACACGGACAGACCAATTCTATAGTTCCATTATATGTATTTTATTACATAAATGACAAAAGTTTGTAATTATGCTAGCTATAATCGTGAACATTCACGTCAGTATAAAATATAATTGTCGGCGGTTAATGAGTTAACAACATTGTAATATAAGAGCCCCAGTACTTATAAATCGGCAAGCGATATTTGGGAAAGTTTTTACTATTTAGTTTGCGGTTCATTATTTGTGCCACAATTACCTGAAGCCGAGCGAGCACTCGATGTAACTTGTAACCTACTTTTGTAATGCCGATCTAGTTTTCTTCAAACTTGGTTGTTCAGTGCGTGAGTTAAACTTTGCTTTTAATCACCGTCGAGCCCTTGGAAAGAGGTCGAGCGTTTTCTGTGTGCGGTATCCTTGATCAAGTATTGTATTATAATTGCGTTGTTGTGAAAGTTCCACTTTGTATGTTGATACGATTTATCAAGTGGTAATTGCAAAATAATTAAAATTTATTACGTGGAACCATGCATGTTTCTTTACTTACGTCGCTGTTATTTTACAACAGTTAATAAACAATTTGTCACTTCTTGTATACGTACAGCTACGAGAATAATATAGGAAATATACTTTATTGTAGAGAACAAAATCAGAATAAACTTAATGTCAGCTATAACTGAAGCAATAATTACAAAGAATTGTAAGTTTGCCGATTGCAATCCACACAGATATATAGTTGTGATAATTTATATATTTATTATGGTTTTCACAGCAATACTAGTTTATGGGCAATTTTTTTTGTTATTATCCTATTGATTAGATGGCTACTTTTATGATGAATTAAGGGGAAGTCCCATAACGTCGGACGGCACCTAGCGTCGAACACTGGTAATATCTCGACATGTCGCAAAACGTTCGATTAACAAATCGATGAAAGGGGCGCGGAGGAACGTAGCGATGCAGGGCAAACAGTAGTCGCTACTGTATAGGACGTGATTTACCAGTTACCCGAATGGCCACTGTAGAACGGTCAATTGCTGCGTCAGATAAATTCCAACTGAGTATTACTGCTATGATTTTGTGTTTAGGCGTTTTTATTAACTGTCAATAAAGACAGGTTTTCCTTATAATTCGTAGACTATGAAAGTTTTTATTAATTTCCTAAACAATATTAGTATAAAACACTTAATATTGGGGATTTGTTGTCCCTTAGTACCGCACACAAGAGTGTCTCTTAACACTGAAGAGTATTCAACTGGTTTTTTTTCTGGGGTGACTCAGCCAATAAGTGAACGGTTTTCTTTTTACTAATGTAAACATAATTTTACTGAATATTCATTTCCCACCTAGAATTTTACTTCGTTCATCTATTGACGAGAGGTTAGAAAAAACTGACAATAGAAAAAACAATCATTTACATAGTAATTACTTATTCTTTTCGTTATTTACCTGTGTTTCATCAAATGAAATGCCATTATATTAAAATAAATAGTATTAATCTTTTTAATTATAATCTTTTTAAAATATCAAATAAAGTTTTACACGTACAAACTATATCAGACCATGTATCTGCCGGCTTATTATCTATGACACTACTATTTTTTCTTAAATAACAGAGTAAACTTTTATTGTGAAAGCTTTGTATTTAATAGCTAATTAAATATTTAAATACTTTTCTATCATTTTATTTACTCTTTCATTGAAAATACTCTCTTGGCTGGATATAATAGGTATAAATGCTTAGTAGGGTAACACAAAGCATTTATACCTATTATAATAATTATTTCATGTTGTTTTAGAGGATAGAAGAACGAATATATATCGTAATGGAAAAGATGAAAAAGAAAAGAAAGTGGGACCAACAAATGTACAAATTGCGATAGATAAGGTTCTGTTCAAAGAAATGAGTTTGAGGGAAGCTCCGCATTGTACCGTGGAAAAGAAGTAACGTTGCAACCAAAGACCGGTAGCTTCACTAATACCTACTCACACCGATATGTCCAATAGATATTGAAGGAGTTTCTGAAGTTTGCTTTCGACTTTGCTAAATCTATGAAAATCCTCCATCGTTTTAATGAAGAGAAGCAAGCGGCTGAGAAGCATGTTTAATATGGTTTCTTGCAAAGATATACGGATTTTTCATTGAGAGCACCAGAGTCGGTAAGGATGATGCGAGCCGTGGAATTTAATAAACCGTAGGTTGATATATTTTATGATAATCTTGAAAGACTAATAACACATTACAGATCTTCACATTCCAATATTTATAACTATGATAAAACTGGAGTCAAGTCTACGTGCACAAACATCAAAAAATTCTTATTTCGAAGGCTGTCCGTCAATTAGGAAAGCACACTTCTGCTGAGAGGGGCAAAAATATTAGAGTTTTGTTTTGAATGACTGTCAACGGCCACTTAATACCGCCATTTGTTATATTTCCCAGAAAAATTATTAATTATCGGTTCATGATCAACGCTATATCTGAAAGCGTTGGCGTGGCTCAGCCGAAAGGCTGGATGAACATTGAGTTTTTCCTACAATGGTTGCAGCTATTCTTAAAACACTCACACTCAACAAAAGAGAGCCCTGTGCTGTTTTTACTGAGTGGCAATTGTAGCCACAAGACACTGGCTATTTTAATTTTTTGCAAAGAAAACAACATTTATTTGATAAGCTCAACACCACACGTAACCCACAACCTCCAACCGCTGGACAGACCACTCATTAAAGCGTTCAAAATTGCCTTTAACCAATGATGCGACATGTGGATAAGAACATACGCTGGATCTCAGATAACCGACTACGATTTGCCGTGTCTGGCCAATGAAGCATTCATAAAAGTAGCTCTGTTGAATATTGCGGTATCCAAGTTTAGAAGCACTGGAATTTACTTATTTAACTTTAGACATGACTAATATTTCATTACAAATGCCAGGAACTTCTTTAAATGCACCAAGTTTCAATGGCAAAGGTTCCGATTCCGTTTTGCTTGTTTTGTAGCTCATCTACGTCTTGCGATGCATAATTATCAAACAATTGTCTCAGGAGAATCAATGGATCTAAGAGGGTTCTTAGAGAATCTACCAATGAATCAACAATCAACAGTTCCAAGCCGTGGACGAGCTTTGATCCAAATTGTCCATAAATTGTAGCCATTTCCATACGCTGCCATAAAAATATCCGCGGCTCGTGAGAGAAAATGTGAAAGAAATGAAATTCTAACATAATTACCCTACAAAATTGTTGCAGAAGAAAAACGGAATGAAAGGAACTTTAAAGGAAAAAGAAAGAAATGAGACCTAAGTTCAAAACAGCGATAGAAGGGAAGGAGAAATAAACAAAAAGTGTGAAGACCGAAGAAAAAAGTAGAAATAAAGCTAAGAAAAAGAAACCATTAACTCAAATATCTAACAAAGAAAAAACTACTTGCGTAGTGTATTTAGAGGACCACAACGTAGACTAGATACAATGCTTCAGTTGCCGAGAGTGGCTTCATGAAGTATGTGCACACATTCCTGAACGTGAAGATGTCTGTACACGTGATCGATGCACGCTGTTATAATAATATTCGGTGCTTGGAGTTCGACGTTAAGTTCTTCCGGTACTAGGTGCCAATGCCAAATATTGCATTACAAAAACTTAATTAAGGTTCCTAAATATGTTTAAAAGAAGTTGTATTTTTGTTGATTGATTTTGATTTTGTGATTCTTAATCTTAAATAATTTATAAATAAAGTCACATTTATCGAGTAGTTTTTACTTTATTTTTTGAATCTATTTACATATATTTTAAGTGAATTTTATGTAAAACCACCTATTACGGAGATCTCGACTTTTGAATTTCGAGGTGTTGTTACTATATTTTTATCAATCACGGTTAAAAAAACCTAGAAAAAAGTACACAAATTAGGTACCGTACAAAAATATACAAATGATACTTAAAAATAACTTTTAAAGTACTACAACTTTCTTGTGACAATTTGTTTTCATCAATACGAAAAAAGCAAAAACGTCATAAGTTGTATTACAATCTATGCACCCATAACTCTCATGTCATCGCCATTATTACATTTTTATTAATATTTTGAGAAACTGTATATTTTACACTATATTTAATGCATTTTTAAATAAGTATCTTGCCTATTAAATAACTAAAATTTCTAGTATGACATATCGTATTTTGTTTATATGATAGTCTCACTCACTGCTCATATACCTATAGCCGGTTTCCGGGTGACCTTCAATCTCGAAAATGGACAGAATGGGAGGTCTTACACTACACGTAAAGAAATAAATCCAAAATCCAATTTTTGAAATATGCGCGTGCGGAAGATATAATAGGCAATTATTCGCGTTCTGAACAATTATTTTTTTAATAGTTCTATAAAACTAATTTGTACCATTAAATGTTTATAAATATCTATATATGCTAGTATTGTGAATTTTATTCCGGTTTTACTGGTTTATTTCCTTCTGAGAGACTAAAATTTACAAATTATAAAAAGTCTGATTTTAGAGCTTTAACAAGACTCCTCGTGATAGTAGTCATATCTTTTAAGCATCTCCTCGTAACACATAATACATTAATAGGATACCACGTACTTATACAACAGTGGATATAAAAACGAAACAAAAAATAGCTGAAGGTTGACAGACGATTTGTGGTGCTCCTTCTCTCATGCTTAACTTCTCGATTCTTATTTTGCACTCTCTCACTTTTTGCGGTTCCACTGTCGCACCTTAAATATGCTCTGAGAGTTCTCACGGTTAAAACTGAGAGAGGGCTCTTGCCACGTTAAAGGTATATAAGTAAATAATTTTGGCCAGATTATGATAAAAATAGCCAGATTATGATAAAATTTGCTATTTATACTAACAATGAATCATTGAACTCATTACGGCTCATTAATGACTTAATTACTAATTCTGTACCCTCACTAATGACTTAATTACTAATTCCCCGAACTTAAAAACGCACCCTCGTAATCCAGTAAATTTGTTAAGGAACCGTTTTGTGCATCTCATATCCGATAATAACTACATTTTTTATGACATCTATATATTAATACGCGCGTATGAAGGAATGTAAGATTTGGCATAGATAAAGTTTATATGGAGAAGGAGTACACAAAGATAAAATGTATATCTAATATGTGTTACAAATACATTAAATTAAGTATTACAGATACATTAAAAGATTCATTGTTTACGTTCATGCTGTCAATATAAAACATTTAATAGTCTAGAGGTATACTCTGACAAAAGAACCTCAATAACGTTCAAGCTTAAAAATTGTATTGAATTGGGGTCGAATTTCAACCACGATGCAACCTTTAGTTCGAAATAAATCTGTTTATAAAATTTGGAACAAGATAGAAATTAGCTTACTGTATGCAAATATATTTAAAGAAGCCATAAATGTATATAACGTAATAATGCTTAGCGTTACAAATCTGCATTGAAAACAACCAACGCGTCGAATTAAATGCAAAGCATGTTGGGAAAAAATCGTGCAAGCCTGTTTGAAACGAGTGAGTTTGACCGAAGACTGACTATGAGATATGGAATCTATCTCAATATCCTCAGTCGATATAAATCGAATGTTTAAACTAATGAATAAACTTAATATGAAATAATTTAAGTCATTAACATTTACAAAAAAGGGACTCTTCATTATTTATAAAATATAAGATGAAATCAAAGAATAAGGTAAATAATAATAATTATGTACGCATTCTACGTCACTGTATTGGTTCTTTAAAAGTGTTTCTAAAGTTTACAACTTTACTTTGCTGTTATTTTTAAAAATTACGACTCGTAAGTAGCTTGTGTATGTTTATGATTAATTTCTTGTTTTGTGGAAATATCTATCAAAATCGGGTCCTGTATTATGAAAAATTGTTTTAGTTACTCGGTTATTGCCATACAAATAATATTTCATATAGAGGATAAGAGTGAGATAACTATAGTGACATTGCAATATTTATTTGTCTCGTAACACACTCTGTCGACAAGTGACCAAACTAAATTCTGTCTTTTGATAATGTGTTAGGATGAATCCGCCATTCCGAGAACGGGTCAATCTGACTTCTCTTACTGCAATGCTATCCCTTTTGCACGTATGTCGTACTGGAACATTTAGAATTTTTTTTGTATCTGATTTTTTGATTCGACGTCTCATTCTCCTGTCAATGTAAGTTAATATTTTAAAATGTGTGTAAAATTTCATAGCGTTAGTGTACTTACTAGCATATTTTTTTTTTATTGATTATGAACGTTTTTGCAACTATGGCTTCTAATAAATATTTGTAACCTGTCTATTTAGTATAACATCATCTACAAACATTTTTGGACGTAAAGTTTCTGTTAAAAATCAATCTTAATATTTTGTATCAACCCCAACATCATTATTACATTTGAAATTATTTACTTATATACCTATAGCATAAATAAATTATAAAGATTTTCTTAGTCTTTGCACTATTGTTGCGCAAGCAACTCAATCGGGAGGAAAGTGATAAATATTGAGAAAATTGAGTACCGAGCTGTTATAAATTCCTTATCAAACAACAAAAGTTAGTTTAAACCATAATTGAAGAAATGGAATCCGTTTACGGGGGCTTTTTTCCGTTTAAAACCATGATTTATAAGTGACATAGTATTTTTAAACAACTCACTTGAAAATGACCCACGTCCCGGATGGTCGAGGTGATTATTCCGGAAATCATTCAGAAGTCTAAAAATTAATATTGGAAGATGCTAGACTAAAGAACACTCGCAAAAAAGGTTGAAGTGTCGAAACAACCACTTTTAAAATTCTTCACCATCATCTTGGGATGAATAAGAGAAGAAAAAGTAAAAAATGCAATTTTTCTGTATATTTTTTTTTCTTAAAATTCCTTGTGGTTATGCTAAACTAACAATGCATAATAATTTAGTACATATTGTTATTGCATTTATTTTCTCTAACATTTGGTAAGCATAAAGGCACAATTTTGCCGGTTATCGTATTTGGGTTGTGATGTAAATGACTAAGAAATATTAAGGTGGCGGGTGCGATACGTAAAAAGAAAACAATTATTTTAAATAACTGTTTTGATAAAATAAATAAAAAAACTAATGATTGAGATGTGTGTCACATAAGAAATAGCACGGGCGATAAATTTGCTGTTTGCTATTGTAGTCGGTAATGATACGTTGAAAACACGAATATAATTGACGATTTTCGTACCGCGTAAATTTTAATATTTTGACATGAATTTTTCAAAGCATCCCTTACTATAATTTGGTGCAAACGACTCGATACATGTGTATAGGTAACCACTATTTCTGTATGAGTTATGTTTTTAAGGAATGTTAGTCTCCGTAATATTTACACAATACATCAAATCAAAAAAAACGAAATCACAAATCTATTAAGCTTTGTAAAGAATACATTTTTCAGACAATACTAGAGCTATTTATTGCGTACGTCGACATAAATATTTTTTGAATAAAGTTGGTATCCTAAAAAAAATTTTTTAATTTATTCCGTAATCATACATTTACTCTTCCCTTTCAATAACCTTAATTATAGGCAGAATAGCCATCATGGAGATTCTTACCATGAGCGATAACCTGCAAACCGTTGTTATATGTGCGTCTCCTTTATTTAGAGCTCTAAGTCCGTTGTGTCAAAAATAGACATAATATTAAATTGTGCTTTATGAATATAATTATTAATGTTTTAAAATGGGAAATTGATCTCAGTAGAAAACTGTGGCTTTTTAAATTATCCCAGTATCTATGGGCTACATTATCAGTGTATCGTACACTTTTTATGTATTTATAATATGTTCTGTATGTTTTATATAAAACTTGCAACCTCTGCTCTCTATTCTAACAATGTCTACGTAAAAACTTTGTTGCAAGATACTACGATAATAACCTAATTGTATTAAAAACGACACAGGAAAGACGAAGTAAGACGAAAGACTATACAATTTTTTCTATGTTAATTAGTATATCCTAAATTTGTGTATATATTAGAAAATTATTGGTACGGTAACTTAAATATTACTGATATAGAAAAGACATTTAAAACAAAGTATTATCTATATATATATTATTATCTATAAGATTCTCGGGAAAAGAGGCGATATATCCGTGGCAAACAGTACGTCATAAATTTCCTTACTAGGTAAGAAGGGCTATTAAGATACTGATATAGAATAAATGATTAGAACTGAATGAGATTTTTTCCTACAAAGTGCTCGGAAACGAAGGGAACATGCTTGTAAAAAACGTCCCAAATTTGCTCATTTTTCTAAAAGTTCTTAATACGACTTTATAACAAATTTTAAACTATTCATATAGATTATTAAACGTAAATAAAATTAATACCTAAAAAATACTCAGGAAAGAACGCGAAATATTCATGGATAATAGTGTATCTTTTTTTTGTCCCTATTAAGGTAAATAAATAATGAATATTAAGGTTACTGGTGTAGAATAAATTATTAGAGTTAAAAATGTTTGTTTCCTGCATAATACCAGAAAACGAGGCAATTTGTTTTTGAAAATATTGTATCATACATTTACGAGTTGGTTACAAAACGTGTAGAATAGATTTTCAGAGCTGAATAACATTTCATCCAGGAAAAGAGAGGAAATGTTTGGAGAATAAATTGGGTTGTAAATTTTCTTACATATATATATATATATATATATATATATATATATATATATATGTACATATATGTATAAATATATATTTATATATATATATATATATATATATATATATATATATATGTGTGTGTGTGTGTGTATCATAAAATTGAACAGTTTCTTGATAAATAACAATAAAATTTTGTTTGGAACGCGACTAGATTGTGCGATTGCTATTTTGCCTAATTAAATAACTTCTTGAACTCGTGAAATTTTATGACCCAAAATTATTTTTGTGATAATTGTATTTAGAAATGAAAATATGTTTTTAGATTTTTCATTACCTACACTTTAAAAGAAATTGTATACAATAGAATTACACTGTAATTGGCAGTTTCTTAAATTATCACATTTTTGTAATAGAAAGTATAAACCCAGCAGGAGGTACAATGCCATGATAAATCGACGATAAGAGGTACTGAATTTAGCGTTTCTCCTTTTTCCGAATGGAAACGGTTTATGACCGCATATTAACTGTTGTGAATTGACAAATTATAGACTTTCAGCATAAAACCAATTGTTTTCCACCTGACATTAATCTTCTTTATTGAGTCCAAACGGTTTTTTAACTCAGTGGTTGTTACCTTGAAGTAAAATATTAAGTATATGTATGATTTTATCTTTTATTTTCATATATAATTTAACTGAAAGATACGAAATCCAACTGCATCACGACATGAGTTAATAATTTGATAGTAAGGAAGATAATTTTTTTTTCTATACCAAAAAACCATAAATTCTTAAAGAATACGTAACTAAACAACAGTAACAATTCAAAGCATTCATTGCGTTAAATAAATACGTACCTTACCTACGTTGTAAAAATTACGACGTATGGGTACTGGGTGAAAAAAAAACGTGATAGACTATAAAAGTAGCGGTTGAATGAAACACAGATAAAGACAAATTTGAAAGAGATTTGAACAAAATTGTAATTATATTTTAATAAAATAGTTTTGAAGAAAATGAGGCAAATAAATATAATGGCAGGAATCTGGGAAATACATCCTAATAAGATTGTTGGATCAACTAATTTTTCAAGAACATTTAAAGACGCCTTAATTTGGCAGGCGGTGGAGATATTATAATTTGACACGTCGTATGAGAAGCGCACCCCATTAAGGGGACATGACGCTGGTCGAATGCCAAATATTCGTTTGATGGTGGCGGCATGCGTGATCCCGACGCGAGGCACGATTCGTTCCAGCGACCTTCCATTCGAGCAGGTTGCGTTTTGACATGTATCTCTTGCTTCCAACGGCAATTGAGTGTTTCTGTATCTGTGTTATTACATTATTATTAGTCTAACCAATCATTTTTATCAATCATAAGCACGTAAGACAAATAATTTTACGGCCCTTCCAGCGAATGCGATATACGTTTAATGATAACAACACCCCAACGACATATCCGTTGTATCCGATATTAATTCTAATTTTTAAAATTTAAAATGTTTCTTTTATTTCAGCTAAATTTTTTGGATATTTTTAATTAAAATTACCACTATTTTTCAAAACTCAACATTCTATATAAAAAAAAATTCCATTAGAAAGATTTCCGAGCATGACCAATTTTATGAATTAATTTTGACTGATTTATATTTTTGGGTTTTTACACTGTACTGTTGAATTTCCAAATATTAATAAAAATTGGATTCAAAATTGATTACACAAATTATTCATTATTGATTACATAAACGTAATAGCCTCTACTATGACATTTATTTTTGAAAGAAACTATCTCTATTACCAACAATATATACTTGTAGTTGTTTCAAACGTATTTAATAATTATTTCAGATATGAAAGAAATTTACTGATAATAAAATTTGAGAGGGGAGTTTAAGAGAAAATAAAAATAACTTAATCGCCACAAATATTTCAATATTGTAATAATTCAGGGCGACAATATTTATTGACTTAATGTGTGGCTATATTTAATTAACACAATTGAACCAACATTTAACATACTACTTCTAACATTTTTTATATTACTATACACAGAAAGCAACCATGCTTAAGTTTTCGTCCTTAAATTTTTAAAAGTCGTATTAACATTTTTATTCATTCATCGTCATAAATCAGAAAAGTTAACCGCGCGCTGTGTTCCTCGAGTTAGTTGGATAACGGGCGCGCCCTGAACATTTGCTTATGAAATATTGCTTCAGCGTGTTTAAACTTTATTCAGATATGGCAGGAGAAAAAACTGATTCCTAATGGTTTATTATTGCAATGTTATACCGACAGCAGTTCGGTCAATTCCGTATTGGCTCCTTCAACGTAGCTTTCAGTCAAAGCTTCATATTATTCTCTTCCAATTAATAAAAGCCAATATTTTCATCACAGCCGTTTACCTTTAAGACCGATTGTCACAAAAATTTAGAGGAATATATATCATGTTCAAAAATAAAAATATAGGACAATATACCTGTTTCCTTTGAAGTACCTCTCTATGAATCAAATTTAGATTTGAAAAGTATTTTTTCTCACGGATTACATCATGTATCAATGGAAAGGTCCTTTCAAATATCGAAAGAGTTTAACAATATTTTCACATAGCCTCTTTCTGGCGAAATATGATTTCCCATATAATAGTATAGAACCCTTAATTATTTAACCACGAATATCAATAATTTAAAGACCAATCGATGTAATGGCATTTAGCGACGTTTTCAATGCAAATTAATTAATTTTCAATTTTATAGGAATATTTTTACTGGAAACGCAATTTTGACAATCCTAGAAAAATCAAGGTTTAATGATTATAACATTTATGGAAAAAAAATTAATATTTAAAAAGAAAATTAAGGGATACAATATACTAGCTATTTTCATTTACAACAAGTCTATCAGAATTAAAAAGTATACAATCATCAATCCCTATCAATACAAATATTTATCTCGCGTTGTAAACTGCAGGCACCAATTGGGCTCTCGCTTTCATAAACGAGATTTTATTTAATTAATAAACTTGAACTGTAATATAATACTTTAAAAATATCTTATATAATTGTCCTTTCATTTCCTATTCATTAATTGTCCTGTTAGCTGGTATTCCCACAACATAAATTAAAATTGACCGATTTGCAATTCCGGGTCCCAACACTCCTCGTGAAATGTTTTCCAGTACTAATTTTTTAAATGAACGCAGATTAATATATTCCATCATCTTCTCGATTCCAAGTTCCTTTGACAAACGGTTTCTGAGAAAAACAGTATTTAAAATAGTTTCATATATAGTGTTTCACAGTTCTTTTAACTTTTTTTCCACTTCGCAACCCACACAAATGAAAAAGAAATATAAGTTGAATAATTTATTTGTCGCTGCTATAATTTTCGTATAAATATTTTGAGCTTTAATTGGAATATATGCGAGATTAATATGATTTTTCATTATTCCAAATTCGAAGTTTCGAAGTTAAGCTGTTCCCAAGAAAAGTGGCAGTCGAAAACAAGTATATGAACAGAAACGTGACTGATGTTATACACTTTCTGAATATTTGTTCCTTTTGAGGTTTTGTATACTAAACAATTAAAGTTTTAATTTGTTTTAATTATATTTATTAGGTCAAATAATTAGGAGAGATACATTGATTTAAATAATATATTATAGGAACAATATTCACACGAAAATACCTCTTTCACAAAGTAGATAATTTTGATAAATTTTATACAAATATATGAATCAGAATCTGTATGATTAATTTTTGTGTAACTCGAAATTATAAATAAATAATTTATATTGTACATACACAAATAAATTACTTTGTGAAGACCCCCGGTAAAATAATTAAATTAAGTATTAAAATAAATAATGAAGTGTTTATAAAAAAATATAAATACCTATTCGTTTACCTAAAGTAACTTATCTCTTGTTTCTAAATATACATTACACCAATACACCAATATATAAACCGAGTAAGGAATTAAGATGGATGTTGAAAAGCCTTCATTTCGTTTAATAAATAAACGTTTTTATATATCTTGCTAAATTTTATATAAATATTTTGTTTAAGTTAGGTTTACAGTCACACTTTCCATTCTTGCATATGCGTCAGTTACTATCCCAATGCCCTAAATCACTAGTAGCACCGTAATACCTCTCATGAATTTAAAAAACAAATATCACTCCTGTGTATGTAAGTTCCTCTGTGCGTGCATGCGTGCGTGCGGTCGTGCGCGTGCTCGCATTTGCGCTTGGTCGCGTGCGTACGTACGTGGCGCGTACACCCATGCGCTACTGCGCACGTGCGCCCATGCGCGTGTGCGCGTGTGCGCGTGTGTGCGTGTGTGTGTGTGTGTACGTGCGTGCGTATGTATGTGTGTATGAGTGTGCACATACGTAGAGTTTTATTTACTTCGCTTGTTCGAAAATATCAGATTGTATTAAAATGAGCAAGAAGAATAGAATGTATTTAGTATGTCGAAATGTGCCTTAACGATTGCAAAAATGTAATTTTGGTCCAATTTTCAATCTCAAGCTGACAGAGTTCCTAGAAATAACTATTTAATTTAAAATAAACAATTGTGTATCGTGAATATAAAATGAGCAATAATTATCAGCCCGATTTATAAATTTATACGATCGTCAACATTTGTCTGCATGATTAAACTACAAGGAAATATATTAGATAATATATTCGGTATGAACGGTGGGCCACGTGTTGATAAAAAATATTTTAAAAAACATAATAAAATTTAAGGTCAAAGTATACAAAAACTAGTCAATTGACCCTGAAAAGTGATAATGAGATATTAAGTCAGTTGATATTACTCACGATGTCAGTATTATCACTGTGTAGCTTTTTTAACATGTTTAAAAGTAACGTTAAACATTATTATTTTATTATTTGTATAACAATGAATTATTTATTATGTTCGTTTGCTATACGTGAATATTCCAAAAAATATCGGCATACATGTGCCGCTCTTTGTCAGAAATAATTTTGTTTTAATTAATGTAATTTTAGACAAAACTGGCTTCCACGATTCCTGATTGTTTTTTTAATGTCATGAAAATAAATTAATTTTATTTTAAACTGTATTTCGCCTTACTTATTTTAATTACATTGTATTCAGTCATTCATAGACGAAATCAGTGTTTCATAGATGAAAAAAGAAATGTTTTGTATGATTCCTCAGTAGTTGACTAATAAATGATATTAATGCCGATTTTGCAAAGGTTTAATATTTTCTAAATATGAGAGGTAATCCTAACTTGAACAATTATAACTTTCAAAACGTTAACAATTATTTATTCACAATTTGTACTTGTTTTATGAAACATACATTTCTTGTAAATTTCCCTTTCATTTCCTTTAATATGACGTCTTGATTAATTTAGTTCCTTAAAATTCCTATAAAATTAAATCAATAATTAAGTTGTTCGTGTAACTTTCTAATGTTATAAATAACATATAAAAGTTTTAATTAAAATGAATATTTGCTCAAAATTTACAAACCCCTATTAAAACTATTATCCGCGTATAAAATTCACGAAACTAATTATGATAAAAGATATGTGTTTTATGATTATTTCTCAGTAAATACATATATTACATACTTCAATATCGCTATGGACACTACTTAGAAACGTAATGCAAGTGACAGCTTATGTATATGTAATATTCAGGATTGCTCTTAATTTTTTTCCACTGAATTTTTCTCTTGGAATACTGACTATAAAAAGAGATAGGTGATTCCTGTGCCTTTTGTAAGTATTATTTCTAACTTTAGCAACTATTAGAATGGTGCAGAAAAACAAATATTGAATATATAATAAGTACAAGTCTAGTTTTCGGTGAATTCCCTCAGTAAACGATTAAGCATATGCCTGATCGGTGACTGTTTGTTTACAAAAATAATCATGACTGTGTTTTATTTGTATTCGTTAGCAAGTGGAATATTGACTTTGGTTATAAGGAACACATTAATATGCGTTCCAGGAAAAGTCAATGCCAGATTTGGCCCCTCAACTTATAATAATCTAGAAACGAAAGGTGAAAAAAGGCGACAATGTAGAAAAATATTGTAGCAAGAAGAGTTTTACTGTAAAATTCATTCAAAAAATTAGTTATTTTTATAACAATATTTTTAACCGCTATTTAAAAAATCAAAGTATTTATTTCATTTAACCTAGAATGATAAACATCTACGTCAAATCACGAACTTTTATTTGTTGATTTTTGTTAGATACACGCTTGAAACAAATACCTATGGTTACTTAACCTTTGTGATACCTACTTTGAATTAAACATATTTCTGTTGTATAAAAATACTTTAGTAATAATGTTACGTATATCCCTTCTAATCGTTTGCGTAAAATATATACCCGCCGTTTATCTGAAATATAGGAATCGATTGTACAGATAACGTCATACAACAGAATTAATTATGTTATCGCTTGATGGCGCTAATCAAGCTAACACTAAATGGCGCTGTATCTTTTCACCACTTTCTAAGTCAGTTTTGGGTAAATTAAATACATAATATTTCTCTCTAACACACGGTTTCCATTAATATTATTTCTTTAAAACATGAATAATACAATTTAGGAACAACTCTACGAATCTCACTTTTTAAGTAAGCACTTGCTGTCGATTTTATCCTATATTGTATTTACATATATATATATATATATATATATATATATATATATATACACATATATATATATATATATATATATATACATATATATATATATATATATATATATATATATATATATATATATATATATACTTCTGCAAATTTCTGTGTAAAATAGCATCCAGTTGCATGATCTGTATAAAATAAAAGAATCGGGGATATTAAAAAGGTCAGGGTCTGAAGATGATTTCTGGAGACGAACAATGTAATTTTCTAACGGATAGTAGGAAATTAACCATGATCACAATATGTGCTACTGGTAGTTATTATGTTACAATATAACTGCCCCATCGATCAGGTCAGGGTCTGATTATGAGTTCTCGAGATGAACAATGTAGTTCCTTAACGAATGCTAATAAATCAACTGTGATTCAAGATATTTGCTACTTTCCCCTTCTCTCTCTCTTTCTTTCTCTACCGTGTTACAAATTACATACATACAAATCAAAATTTAGATCTACAAAGAAGTTTCACTTTTGCCACGTGTACGTGAGAGTTGCACGCGCAATTTTGTTTTCTTTTAAATTTTTTTTAACAAGTTTTCTTATTGAATGTAGTCATATTTTTTATGACGAATATATTGAATATATTTGGCATTAATTTTGTAGAAATTCATTATTCACAATTAAATGAAACTACGTGATGTAGTATTATTTCTACTTTCTTTAAGTTCTGCACCACAACCTAGGTTTCGTTGTGTTACAACATCTTCAGGTGGGCTAGCAAAGATCTTTGCTAATAGCCCACCTGAAGATATAGTAATAATGAATATGCTTAAAATTCATATTACTCTTGAATTAATACAGCATAATAATTCATTCTAAAACCATTTAGAATGGGGATTTTCCAACAATAAAGTGAATTTTTAAAAACTCTGATCTTTTTTTGGGTAAAAACGTAGCTAAACATAATTAACTCGCTCACAAACGTTAAACAAGAACAACGAAATGGAAATGGACTGTGTTTTATATTTATTAGGGACAGTTAACTAGTAGTTATTAGATATAGAGTTTTGAAATCAATGATACTACTCATTCAACAATGAAAGTAAATCATTTGCAAATTGTTAAAGGAAAAGATAACAATTATATTATAACATCATTTATAGAATTAAGACTTTCAATACTAATGCTCACATAACTGCACTATTTAGATTTTATTGCAAGAAGATTTATTTTTACGCTAATATTAGAATACGATTTACACATAACGATAATCGTACTGTTCAATAAATAGCTTGTGAATCGGTCAAAGGTCATTAGCATATTGGCAAAGAAATATTTAATTAAAATAGATCAAATTGAAAACATGTGTTTTCGGGAAACTTATTTATGCTAAGAATGAAAAAAGCATAGGTAATAACGAATTATAATATTCCTTATCTGATTTGCGCAAATTGTCGATAACACACCTAATAATATGCGGCAAATTTGAAAATTCACTAATGCAAAATTATTGCTTATATGTACCTAAATAAAAGGTAATTATTAATAGCAAGTTTCTAGCCACGACTACGTTCATATGAACTCCAGTAATGTAGCCTATTTGTCAATCCAGATACATAGGCTACAATAATGTTTACACGTTACATTTATAAATATATATTACTGGAATGGAAATAATCATTCCATTATTTTCTAAATTTATTCACAATCAGTAATATTATGGTGGTCAAGTTATAAAAAGAGAATATTTTGTGTATTATCTTAGGGGAACCCCACTCAGATTTGGAATTTCTGAATATAGGTAAGTGTTACATAAAATATGGTGAAATCTACTTACAGAATTTTCCTTACAGACAACAAACAATAAGGTATCAAGTGGGAACTAAATGAACACAATAACGACGGAGAACCACCTAAGATTTCGGGATAAAAGCCTACATATTAATCTGGGCTGTAATATATTCGGCTATAATATAATTACATATCCATCCACCCAAACTTTTGAATTTATATTTAAATATCTTTTCCTTTTCGTGAATTATGTGGAACCGACTGAATACATACCTAGTTACTTAATTGGAAGCTTTGCAGTACAATATCGCTTCCGAATATAAATAATTTTCAAAATACTTCTACTGTTAGGGATATTCGGATTCGGTACCAAGTATAATGCGGCCCTTTTTGGGAATTTGGGAGTGTGTGAAAAATATGTTTTAAGAAAAAACTGTTTAAAAGCTCTATTAGTGTGTAATGCTTAAATTTATGAAGAGGTAATTTTTGGTTTTGTACACATAACATCTTTTTCGTAAAGTTTTTTTTTGTAAATTCTGTAAGCTACAAGCTTTTACGAAAATGTTCTTATATTACTGTTTTCATTAAAAGTTGTCTGAATTTCTATTAACTCAACTAAAAACGTAGTAGAAATTTCTATTCATTCAACCGAGGTGTTGATGTTTATTTTTAGCCTATTACTCTGTGGATTTCGCTTAAAAAGTTCAACTTATTCGAGTTCAATCAGGTTATTCAATAAACGAGGTATCGAATCAGATACTGAATCTAGCTTCAGGCCACAAGAATGTAAAATCTAAGGGTAAACATACCTTCAAATTGTTTTATAAAACTGTAGTTATATTCGTCAATGGTTTAAAATTTCTTTTAAGATTTTTATTAAAAACTAACATAATTTGAAAAAGTTTTTCAGTACATTTAATAAGAAGAAAATGTAATAGACAATGGAAAATTAAGACGATTAAGACAATTTTTCACAAGAAAACATTATATTAGTTTTAAAATAGTAAAAACTAAATATTTTCAGTGTTTATTGAGAAAATCGCGTACATATGCCGCCATTGATTTCCTTTTCTTCTCGAGCAGCGCCGAAAAACAAAGTTATTGATAAATATATATAGTACCATAATCTTTTTCCTTTTCACTACAGGTCATCTGATTACACATACTTGATTGAATTTTCTGCAATCATTATTTTCTGATATATTTAGTTCTTATCCAGGTATAACTGTTGCAGCCTCGATTTATTCTTATCGTGGTATAACTGTTCCAGCCTTGATTTTCATTTTTATTTACTACCACTTACCATTATAATTCACTGTACCTGTCAAAAAAATATCGTGGTAATATTTACATAAAAACGGGGTGCACAAAATTACAAATTAGTCCATCATATTTCCAATAACAACGATAAAACCACAATCAGTTTTTTTACTTACTGTTTCTCAAATTTCTTTAGTTATTCCTATATTTTGCTATACGAGTAGCATAACGGCTGGCAGAAGCAATAAAATATTACTACTATACTGATTTTTTAAAAGGGAATAATAACGGTTTGGAGACTTGTTTATATTTAACACTGAACAATTATGGTCTTCTAAGTTGGTAATTTCGTGACGCTAATAAGAATTTGCTGGATCCCTTTAAGGTTAGAATATGAATTTTTAAACTCTGTTGGTTCCCTATATTCAGCGCCACTTAATAAGTATTGATCTCCACTGAGAATTTACTTCAGACAAAGATGGTCCATTTTCGTTACCGAAATCACAAAGGTTGGTGAAAGTACAAATAATTGTGAGCTTAACTAGCGATGTCTGTTTAGAAACGCTCGAAGTCGATTGCTTTAATGAAACTGGCGATCTGTAAGTTTCATCTGATAGGATGTAAAGTTTGTAGGAATCGGGTGAATTGACGTAATTCTTTGAGTTTCATTAAGATAATTTCAAAAAAAGGATTACTGTTAAAATTTTAGCATGAAAGTTAGGTATTAAAATAAATATTGGTGTAATAGAAACGTTGAGTTTTGTAACAATAAACATAAAAATGATAATTCATATTTGTTTGATAATGTATTGTTTTGATTTATCATGTGTTTTTATCCTCACATCACTATATTAAACTTTTTAAAGAAGAGCACTACCAGGATTCTGCACACACTTAGATATATATAAATATTTTAGGGCGTCTAGTATTTCTATTGAGCTACTTACAAATATTAACATTGTTTTACGCCATGTAAACATTTCGTCTAGTACATCTTTCACAGACGTAAAATTATTGTAAATGTCCAGTAAACTTTAAGAAAACTTATAGTATTTCTGTTTATTACAATTTTGTCTTTATTAGTTTTACAAACAGAGGGGAGAAACATTGTTTAATGGGGGTTTTTCAGTGATATCTCCAGAACTACCTACACACAATTTTGAGTCTGAAAATTCTTTTATTTATATTTTGAATTCCGCAGGGATGACGCCGCGAAAAAACTACTTAATTTTACCCTTCGATTCATAAATATCTTCGATTCATAAATATCATTATATGTAAGTTATATGCAGTATATTTTTATAAATTATATTTTCACATAAAATTGAGTAAAATATACATTCACCAATTGTTTTAAAACAGTGTTATCAAAACTCTTACCATAAAGATGTTGTATTCTCAAAACCGAATATTTCCATATTCATCAGTCATCACACAATATATATGTGACATAGAATACATTGATAACTTTCTCTCACAAAATCAGGGGAATAGCTAACTGATGATTAATTATATGTTACATCATCATAATTTAATATATGAAATACAAGTGATAATCTTACTAATAGTAATTCTTTATCCTCACACTGTTTTCCTTAAGTTTATTTGCCAATGTTGCATATTGCCACTTATTGACAACAACCTAGCATATACACCTTCCCGATATCAATCTTCCATAATACCTAAAAACAATAAAAAAAACAGATCAAATTGTTCTTATATGTGACGTAAGTAACTGGAAATTAGACATAAATCGCAAAGTTACTTTATTTAGGCCTGAGAAAATCAAAATACAAGGTTGAAATAAAATTTCCTTTATTCTTTTCCTAGGATACCACTCTTCTAAATATAATTGTTCTCAATTACATAAAATGTATATCTTTCTGTTCGTTATCTGCTGCACTGGCACCAGTCTGTGTCAAAGCACATTCCGCTAGTGAAATCCAGATAGTTACAAAATCGTTTACATACAGGTACGGTGCATAGTATACTTCCTGTTGGAACTTTTAAACTTTCTGGAATAAAAACAACAAAACAAAATAATTGAATAAAGCGGGATGTGATTACAATCACAGGGATTTCAATTAGTGATTACTATACACAAAAAAATGTACGATTTATATTTATATATTAATTATAATTTCTCATAAATTACTTTGTAGATTTTGAAAACTTTAAGATTTTTATCCATCCTCTGGAGGGTTATTATGAAATGAAATATCTTAAGTAGTAGATACAATTTGTTAATCTAGATTTTTCAAATTCCGATCCGATTTTTTTGTCATTCTTATAATTAGGATGTAGATAAATGACTAAACAGACGCCATGCAAACATTTTTAAGTTTATCTAAAATGAAATTGAGAGAAATTTGTTTTTAAAACTAAAATCAACAGAATTAAACTTATCGTGCTTTTTTGAAATCAAAACTTCTAAGTGGTTAATAAAATTTACTTATCCGAATCTTTTTGTAATGCTCGTAATTGGGATGTGGAGAAAAAACGCAGTACAAACATTTTTAAGTTGAATGAAAAAAGAAATTAAGGCGAAATATATTTTGAAACTTAAATTAATACAATTGCAACTAATAAAAATGCATTATTGCTTTATTTGTATTTTTTTATTTTCATCTTTTTTTAAATTTTCGCTCGTATATGGCATTTCATTATATAAACCATTTTCAATTTGTATAATAGTGGATTCAGTGGATTAAGATTTTATTAGTCCATTTTTTATATAAGTCGTATTTTTACGTATATGTAAATTTATATATCAGCCATTTCGCTGATAAATTCGTAATAAAAACAAACGTATGACAGAATATATTATGAATATCTCAAAAACTACGAAATTTACAATAATAGCTATAATTTCCCAGCAATTAGATCAATTCGAATAAAACTATTTTTTTCATAATTTTTGGTATTAGCTATTTCAATAGTTTTAACATGTATTTTGTGGACATTTTAACCAACATTTCTCCTTGCAATTTCAACACCAAAACAAGATAAATGATATTTTAAAAAAAAATTAAGTATTTAGGTTGCCCCCTCTAAAATTGCCGTACCAATATTTTGTTAATCTTAGCCAATGAAATGTACACGGGTTAACAAATTTTATCACCGTAAATTTTTGTGTCAGAGTCTGAGAAAACCGGATGTGTTAGATGAATAGATGGACGAATATGTATGTAATTTTACAATGGTTCTTTTTATTTTTTTTAAGTATGAGATGATAATTGGCAAAAGCCTTTACCTTCAAGTGAAAGATATGGAGCAGATTTAAAATATATAGAGGCTACTTTATGCTTGGCACAATAAGGATATAACACACTAAAAGTATAGTGCTTTTATAGCCTTTGAAGGGACGTAAAATTAAGTTATGAAATAAAAATTACGGAAAATATATTTTGAAAATGCATGTATTGAAAATGTATTTATAAAAATTGAAGCGAAGTAAAAATCTGCTGAGATACAAATAATACATCAGCATGCATCAGTTTATCTTCTCATTTGAGAAGCAATGAGAAGATAAACTGATGGAACAGATCTACGTCACAGCTGTTTCAATGGATGAGCGGATGTAATTATTTTAACTTTGCACAAACGGCAGCAAGCATTTAAACTGCGAAAGGGCCTGCGTGGTAATATACTGAATACATGTATTCATGCGGAGAACGACTTTTATTTCTTTCATCAAAATCAAGACTGAAGTTCGACTGTTCTTTAAAAAGGGGGAATATTAATCAGTAAATAAATATTTTAAAATATATACGTTAACACAAGTAATAATAAAGAACTAACAGAATAATCACTTACCAGAAATCACGACTAAAACAAATAAGCTGACAAAAATAACGAAAGTAAAAAATTTACTCAAATTATTCATGATAACGACAGTAACAAACAAAACTTCCTCGGCGTCCAAGTTCTTTGTTTACAGTGAATCAGATTCCTTCTTTATCTTCATTTCTTAACACGTACGATGTTTCTATTAATATATGTGACGTTAACATTATGTGCCAGTTGCAAATTGATTGGTAGACGAGACTAAACACGATCAGTTGCGACATTGATAACTACCTCTACGCTGATTATATTGAGCTCGATTTGTATAATACCCGATATATATACGTATGTATATATGTATATCAATGTTAAGTCATTGCTTAGATGTAAATATTTTGTAAATAATACTATTATACCGGCTCGTATATAAAGTACAATGATACACATGGAAGCATGGAGACATTTATATCTTCGCGTGTAATTAGCTGTGAAAAAGTCAAAATTGTAAGAGGTAATTTTCGTTTTTATTTATAACGGTTTTTGATGTAATTGGGGAGAATAGTATAAAATCTAACCAATAAATGATATTTTGTATTTAAATTAATTTTTCTTCCTAAATATTTTTGTTTTAAAGCACCGGAATAAAAATCTCGAATATCTTGATCTATCGACACCACCAACAAGTGCATAAAATTATCCGAAGCCAGTTTCTGGATGGGACGAAAAAAGAATACTCAGATTACTTTGAGAACTTAACGATTGAAAACTTCAAAATACCGATTATTTACTATCCATTCTGATGTTTTAAAAATCCAATTTAGAACACTTGTAAAGACAACTTGGACTAACGAAATTGAACATTTTCAACAGGTGTCAATTTTATAGTATGTTAAATTGTTAATTGCGATTTGCATATTAGCAGATGGATTATTTTTGTTGTAATTTTGTAAATTATAACAATTAAATTTTCACAGTAGCCATGTTATCGTATAGACGAGATTTATTAAGTAAAAAAGAAGAAATATTTAAAAGAAATAACAAGTGAAAATTTCCATCTTTCGTGGTTGCGATTCATACGACGTCGAGCCCCTTCTTTTTTGATACAAAATACCATAAATGTGTATAAACCGCAATTTCATTACCCCCACAGCATACGATTTTCATTAATATCTTTAAATTATAATTTTTAATTATGTCGCATATTGGTATCATTATTATGCTAGAAATCATAACATATAATAAAAAATATTACAGAGTCCTGTTATTTTTATTAATTACAATATGCAAATAAAATTTATATTTAAGAAATATAAAAAAATAAATCAAAATTTTTATTAAATCATTTGTAATATATATATATATATATATATATATATATATATATATATATATATGTATATATATATATATATATATATATATGTATATATATTTATATATATATATATATGTATATATATATATATATATATATATATATATATATATATATATATATTTTTGTGTATATGTTTGTAAAGGGTTTACTTGTTATTTATCATAAAAATATATTATATCAAGAATATATTTTAGTAGCCAATTTTGAAATTGAAAACGTTTTTTTAACAGAGACCAACTTAAAAATAGTGGACAAAATATTGGTTTACGTATAAATATTATTTTTTTAAATTAGAGAAATAATGGTGAAATTAATGATTACGAAATTAATTAAAAGTTAAGTAACCGTCTAGAAATTGATTTATTTGAATAATCAAATGTTCAAATTTTTTTTCAAATATTCCATATGCCCTTTACAATCTGCGAAAACCTTTTCCTATTGAACATGGATAAAATATAAGTTCATCGTTTAAATTAAAATGAATTTTAAATAAGTTAAACTTTCCATAATAATGGTCGTAACAGTTTACAAATAATACGTTATATTTCTCAGCACTATTGTTAGAGAAAATTGAATATACAACGTTTAATATATGACACGAAGAGTAAACTAAAGGTTTTTCCTGGCAATTTAATTTCTGATTATATGTGTCTGATTCATTACAAAATGCAAAGCACTACACGAAGCAACGGTACATATTTTATGTTTAAGGGTACTTGTGAAGATAAGAAATCCTGATTAAATATTTATTTTACAATGATAACTTCGCAACTAAGTAAGTAAATATATTATTATAAAAAATACATCTTAATAAAATTAACAAAACATTTGTTGATTTACATGAAAGAATAAGTTAGAAATGAACTTAAAGTTACAACAAATAAAAGTTAAAATATTGAATATATTTGGCGTCAATTGTGTAGAAATTCATTATTCACAATTAAATGAAACTACGTGACGTACCATTATTTTTACTTTCTTTAAGTTCTTTACCACGACCTAGGTTTCGTTGTATTACAACATCATCGTTGTATTACACCAATGAATCTTTGCTAATAGCCCACCTGAAGATGTTGTAATACAACGAAACCTAGGTCGTGGTAAAGAACTTAAAGAAAGTAGAAATAATACTACATCACGTAGTTTCAATTAATTTCAAAAGGTAAAAATTAAGTTATGACCTATTTAAAATAATCGAAGAAAACAACTTTCCATGAATGTCATTTTAAACTTGCAAATTACATACTTTACGAGATTGGTTTAAACTTATTTATTATAAAAGAATTGAGGTATTAAAATTGTATGTGATTCCTTTAAACACAAGCTGTTACAGATAATTAACAAAAATCGTATTTTAAAAACTTTTTGGAACAAAGTTAAATATATTTACGTAGTGTAATGAATTAATTAAGGAAAATTATTATTAAAAAGTAGGCAAAATCTTTTTCATTTTATAAACCTGTTTATAGGTGTATACTAAAACCAAGAGCAGCAAATAAAAGTTCTTCGCTCTAAAATGTCACCGCTTTCTTTTAGACCATTAAAAACTTTTTTTAACTGACATACTGATAATTTTTTCTAAATTAGCATAAATTTTTCTATATTGGTTAGTTTCGTCAAAAATTGTAACCCATGTATTAATTATATAATATCTAAAAAATAATGATTTGTACGAATTTATTATATGTATATGTATTTATCGTTTTTTTACAATATTGTCAATTATCAAGTTAAGAAAACATTTATTTGACTTAGTATGTTAGACCGGCGAGAGACAAAAGTGACATACGCATCACACGGTAGTGGTACGAACTTCACATATAATTCAACACTTGTGGATGTGTCCGCACCAGATTTAATATACCAGAGAAATATATGTGTTTATGCGGTACGGGAAACTGATTGCATAAGTTTGACTTCTGACGACTGGCACTTATCTCAAATTATCTAGTCTACTTTTAAACGTAAACCAGACAGAATTTAAACTGAATTACTTAACGTCCCAGTTTAGCTGTTTTTATATAATTTAGATATCCTTGAACATACTGTAAAGTCCTGATTCCTCATCTAATATGCCATGTTACGTTATAATACGTGTAAAAATACGATAAATAATATTTAGTTTCAAAGATCAAAATATACGAATTTATTATTACGAAGACAATAACAATATAATTACTTATTGTTGTCTTCGGTATGTACTCTTACTTTGGTGTCAATTACTGAATATGAGAACTTGTAAATGTTTATTAAACCATACAATATTACAACTTTTGATATATACAATGTTAGAACGTTGAGTCTTAATTACTATAACATTTAACAATGATATAATATTAAATTTCAATAAAGTTTCGAAAAGCGTTCTTTGATCCACTTACTCGGAGATAACGGATATTAATACTTCGGGAGAATATCCTAATTACTTTTGACTTAAATCGAAGAGTTATAATTTATTAAGGATATCTATTTAAATATGATTGTTAAAAATTAATCTTAAAATATTTCGAATTAGGTTAGCTGCTATAAATTTTTGGTATATGCTCAAGCATTCGTAAGTAACCTTTTCTTGTTTCAAAAAGTAGATATTTTTCAGTTTCTCTTTTAATGAATCTGTAAGCATTTTAATCTTTGCAAGGCCAACCCTTTCATCATATAAAGGTCATTTCGAAAATATGCGTATATAAAGTAATTAGTTTTTATCATAACATCTATTTGTTGATAAGAGTCAACAGATAGATTATGCATTCAGAAGATAAAAGTTACTTTTAATTTATCACTATTCAAACACTTATCAGGAACTATACGTTATAGTAAAAAGATTCAAAGTTATTATAAATGTTTC